>CM054057.1:291103365-291431918 GCA_028641055.1 Alopecurus myosuroides
TATGTTGAGTCAGTAAACCCATTTCCTTCTGTCTCCAGCGAGCGTTTGAGTTGTTGTGTTCTCATCATTTATATGTTGATCTATTCAATCTTGTTTTCTATCCTTCTTTGTTTAGCACATGCTTTATTATCTGAATGAATATTACTTTGAAATCTATGAATCAATGAAAAAGAGTTGTTACAATTAAACATGTTAAGTTCTACAATATAAACCTTGTTATAAAGACTTCACCTAAGATAAGTATATTTTCATTAAATGTTCTCTGACCAAGAACGAAGTTTGCCATTACCAATTTTGATTCTCTCTTTTGTATCTTTGTTTGTGACTCCCTTTACTTGTTTCAAGTTAAGTTATATGAGAGGAAGTTGTTGTCTGTAATGATTGGTGCATAGGTAAATGTGATGCTTCTTGTCCATATTTTATTTATCGACTCTTCACTCCATAAACCTGTGGTCATGTTTTCTGAGTTCAGTTTCGCTTGGGGACAAGCGAGGTCTAAGCTTGGGGGGAGTTGATACGTTCATTTTGCATCACTATTTTATATCATAATTGTCTGTTATTCATCGGTATATTTCATGTTATGATGCATCTCTTATGTTATTTTATCTTATTTTGCATGTTTTATAATTTTTGGAGAATAAACACCAGGACCAGAAATCTGATGGAAAAAGCACCATCAAGATACCATATTTCAGAAGATCAGAAGAAGAAGGGGTTCCTAAAAGTCTCGAGGAGGAACACAGCCAGAAGGGGAGCCAGAGGGGGCCACCAGGGGTCCACACCAAGGGGTGGCGCGCCCTCCCCCTAGCCGCGCCACCTAGGGGCGTGGCCACCCTGGCCCACCTCCGGGGGTCATCTTTGGACCCCTGACCCCGAGGGTACCCTAAGCCTCATTCCATGCTCGAAGAATTATTCCGCCGCCGCTGCGGGGCGGAAAACACCCGAGAGATAAAAGCTCTCTTGGAGGGAGAAATCTGCCGGGGAATTTCCTCTCCGAAGAGGGGAAATCACCGCCATCATCACCGTCATCACTCCGGGCATCATCAAGATTGACATCATCATTGTCATCACCACCAGCACCATCACCCTCATCATCCACCTTCATCCCGCTGTAACAATTAAGGGGCCTCTATCGTTGTTTTGCATTAGATCTCTCTCCCGGTGTGGATTACTTGTTAGTAGTTGATGCTTGTGAGATTTATCGGTATTTGCACTTTATGACCAGATTGTTATCATCCATTATATCACTTCTGATTATGATCCATATGATGTGTTGTGAGTAGTTCGTGTTGTTCTTGAGGACATGGGAGAAGTCATGTTGTTAGTAGTGAAGTAATGTTAAATAATATTAATGTTTGATATTTAAGTTGTGGTGTTATTCTTCTAGTGGTGTCATGTGAACGTCGACTACATGATACTTCACCATTTATGGTCCTAGGGGAATGCATTGTGTATTTGGCTACTAATTGTGGGGTTGCCGGAGTGACAGAAACCTAAACCCCCGATAGGAAACCATTACACGAGGGAGCGTAGGATCCCGGAGCTTAAAGCTGTGGTTAGATTTATTTCTTAATTACTTTCTTGTAGTTGCGGATGCTTGCAAGGGGTATAATCACAAGTATGTATTAGTCTTGGATGGGACGGTACATTAGCATAGATTCACCCACACAACACTTATCAAAACACCAAAGTTATTCAGCTGCATGGAACAAAAGCACTTGACAGAAACCTCCCGTGTGTCCTCGAGAACGTTTGTTAATCATAAGTAAACTCACCGGATTGTCCTTTGCTGAAGAAAGGATTGGGCCACTCGCTGCAATTATTACTACTGCATTTTATTTACTCGCACTTTATTTATCTGCAATATCAAAAACCCCTACAAATATGTTTTCCAGTAATTACAGTTATTCCTTCATCGAAACTGCTTGTCAACACCATCTGCTCCTCGTTGGGTTCTACACTCTTATTTATCGAAAGTACTACGATACACCCCCTATACTTGTGGGTCATCAAGGTGTAGGAGCAGGCTTACAGTGTTGCATACCAGCCTTTTGAAGCAAATCAGAAGCATACTTTTCTTGTGTCAATATGATACCATCTGGAATTTTCTTCACCTCAATGCCTAAGAAGAAATGCAAGTCTCCTAGATCCTTGAGAGCAAAATCATCATTAATATCTTAAAGCAATGCAGAAATAGCTTGATCAGATGAGCTTGAAACTATAATGTCATCAACATATATCAAGACATAAATGATTATACCAAACTTGTGATATAGAAATAGTGAAGTATCAGGTTTAGAGGGTGTAAAACCAAGATCATGTAACTTGGAACTCAAACGAGAGAACCATGCTCGAGGGGCTTGCTTGAGACCATACAAAGATTTGTCGAGTTTGCAAAGATGATGAGGAGCATTGGGGTTTTCAAAACCTGGAGGTTGTTTCGTATCGACTTCCTCTTCCAGAACACCATGAAGAAACGCGTTCTTGACGTCTAGCTGCCGCAAACTCCAATCTCTGGAAACTGAGATGGATAAAACAGTTCTAATAGTGGCTGCTTTAACAACTGGACTAAAGGTGTCTTCATAATCAATACCAAATCTTTGCTTGAACCCCTTAGCAACAAGGCGAGCTTTGTATCTGTCAATGGTGCCATCAACATTTTTCTTGATTCTGTATACCCATTTACAATCAATAACATTTTTGTGGAATTGTGAGGAACCAAATGCCATGTATTATTCTTGATAAGAGCATCATATTCTTCTTGCATTGCCTTGCGCCAACGTGTATTATCAAGTGCATCAGCAAGACTATGAGGTTCTCCTCTACATGCAAGAAACCCGTAGCAGCCATAGCGAATAGTTCCATTGGTAATAATTTTGGGAGTTTTTATACCTTTCATTAACCTGGTTCGTAAACCTGGCACAGAAGGAGGTGCACGCCCCGCCGGCACAGAGGATCCGGAGGGAGCAGCAGAGTTTCCACTTGCACGCGGCGCAGCAGAGTTTCCACGCGAGCACAACATCCTGGGGCGACACGTGTACACATGCAGTTGGCGCAGAGGATATTCGGTATCATCATTGGCCGGTTGGTCGCTGTCGGTGCGGGGACCACAAGCATCAGCATCATCATTGGCTGGTTGGTCGCTGTCGGTGCGGGGACCACGAGCAGCAGAGCTGTCGGCACCACGTGCACTGCGCTGCGGAGACGGATCGGGGCAATCCACCTCAGGATTGGAGGACTGCACGTCCGAGGTAGCAGGAGGATCCGCATCGGAGTCAGTGCCCATGTTGGCATTTTCTGCATGCACGTCGACGTCATCATATGCTCCGTTGGAGCTCATTTCAGAGGCATTTTTAGCATCGTTTTCTTCTCTGGAACCAGAATCTGAAGCCCCGTTTGCTGCATCATCATTTTTCTCATGCACCTGAGTATTATTAGTAACAATAGGAACAATGGGCAAAGGCATATGCCATCAAATTGTGCATCCAAACTAGTATTAGATAGAGAGTTTGTGGGCAATAGCAATATATCTTGACGAAGACGTGTGCCAGCATTAGGGTTCATGGCAGCAAAGGGAAAAATGTTTTCATCGAATATGACATCTCGAGAAATGTAGACTCGGCCAGTTTTAGGATCAAGACATTTTACTCCCTTGCGAAGTGCACTATAGCCAAGGAAGACACGGCGTGTGGATCTAAAGGAAAGTTTCCTTTTGTTATATGGGCGCAAATTGGGCCAACAGGCACACCCAAAAGTGCGAAGGGACTCATAATTAGGCTTAGTGTGGAGAAGACGTTCAACACGTGTATCAAAATTAATCACTTTGCTTGGAAGGAGACTGATGAGGAATGTGGCTGTGAGAAACGCCTCATACCGAAATTTGAGAGGCATAGAGGCATTTGCAAGCAATGAAAGACCCACTTAGACTATGTGTCTATGCTTGCGTTCTGCGGAGCCATTTTGTTGATGAGCATGTGGACATGAAACATGATGTGATATACCAACTTTTTGGAAGAAGCTATTTATTTTTTCATACTCACCCCCCAATCAGTTTGCACGGTTTTAATTTGTGTGCCAAATTTGCGTTCAACAAATTTCTGAAAATTGAGAAAGACTTGATACACCTCAGAACAATTTTTGAGCAAATATATCCATGTGAACTTACTAAAATCATCAATAAAGCTTACATAATAGCAATGTTTGCCACCAGACATAGGTGTTGGGCCCCACACATCAGAAAAGACTTGCTCCAAAGGAACAGTGGGTACACTTGTTGAAATGGGGTAGGGCAACTGATGACTTTTGGCTAACTGACATGAATCACAAATATAATGATTTATTTCAGGAGTATATGGAATCTTATTTTTCCTAAGGATCTGTTGTACCATAAAGGAGGAGGGGTGCCCTAAGCGACGATGCCATGTGGAAGACGACAACTTTATTGTAATGAAAGCTTGCTTGGAGGACTTGGTGAATGAGGGCACTAGTGGATAGAGACCTCCTTGGCAAGGGCCTTTATGAAGAGTTCGTCTGGTGACCTGATCCTTAATCAAAAAGAAGTATGGGTGAAACTCTAGAAAAATATCATTGTCACGTGTAAACTTGTGCACGGATAAAAGATTTTTAGATGCACTAGGAATATGAAGTATATCATTAAGCTGAAAGGAGCTAGTAGGAGTGCACAAAGTGGAATGATCAATATGTTCAATTTGCATACCATTGCCTTTAGCAGTGTAGACCTTGTCACGTCTGTGGTACTTCTCACGCACCGAGAGCTTGTCTAACTCGCTGGTAACGTGATCAGTTGCACCCGAGTCAGGATACCAGTTTGTATCGATGCTATAGGATACATGGTTGGCCACCCCGCGCTCCTGATCTTGCTCATCATCATTGGAGTGGTCATGTTTGAACCTCCACCAGCAGTCATTGGCCGGATGCCCATGGATCTTACAGATCTGGCAAGTGACATCGACAAACAGGGTTGGCGCGCGGCGCTCATAGCGGTGGCGACGCCCTCTTTCATCATCATCCCGATCGCGGCGACGGTAGCCATCATCATCATCTCTGCGTCGTGCGCCCGACATCATGGCGCTTGTAGCCATCATCACGATGCTTCTCATCATCTCAGCGTCGCTCGGAGCGGTCATCATCACGACGACGCTCATAGAGGTCACCGCGGTCACCACGGTGAGCGCGATCACCGCGCTCTGGCGAGCGCTCACGGTCTCTGATGAGGGGATAGTAACCCGGTATCCCAACTCCCAGGTGTGACCCGGCCCAAACGGCGGCTGGACCAAATTCGGCTAAAGACAAAGAAACTTCTGGAAGGCCCAGGACATGTAACGTTCGTGACCCGGATTGTGGGTTGCGGTAAGGAAAGTTAGGGTTTGTGTATAGAGTTCGAGTAGGACTCAGGAGGCGCTTTGTAAAGGCAAGCCAAGGGGGGTATGAGTGCTATATAAACCAACCCCTAGGCTTAGCCTCAGAGAGATTCGAGTCATAGTTGTAACACCCGTTATCGAGTATCCAGTATAATCATATCGAGATCCGGCGAGTTACTTCCCGGTTCTTAGATTGCTTTTGCCATGTCCTCCTTCGAGCTAAACCCTCTCCCAAATACCTGTGTCGACTTGCCCCAAGATCAGTTACCCCAGGTAACATCTGCCGTGATTATCCCACGACAGTTGGCGCCCACCGTGGGGCCTGCGTCCAAAGGTGTTTACATCACGGGAGAAGCTCGGAAGAGCATGAAGAACCTCATCGTCGGAGAAATCTACGTCAACAGCAAAGGAGAGAAGATGGTAGACGATTCTGGCTGGGGGCCAGAGTCAGATCACCTCGAAACCGGATCCATCGTGACAGTCGGCAGCGTCAACGTCTTCGTCGGTATGGTATGTACTTCCAGTTCGAATTGTGATAATATTGGATCTGATTCTGTGTCAGGAGAAGACATGTATGTCCGATCGGAAAAGAAAGAGTCGATTGGAACAACGGGTCAGATGGAGAGGGAAGATGATACCGAGTCTATACGGGATTTGTCGGAGGATCGATATGAAAGGGAAAACAGCGAGGAAGAACAGTACGAATCTACACCGGGCATCATGCGCCGGGTTGCAGTCTACGCGGCTCCCGCGACCAATCTCAATCAAGAAAACGCGGCCGCGGCGCCAGCCGGGGCGGTTCAGGCAGCGGCCCAGCAGCAAGGAGCAGTTGACCCGGTCTTGGTCCAGGTCGATGGAGAGTCGGCGTCTGTCACCAGTCGCCCAGCAGACGAGGAGCGACACGCGAATATGTTCGGGTTCCAAGCAAACCGGACACCGGGGGCGGGCCCCTCAAACCCGCGTCACCCGGCTCTGTTTGATAATAATTTGATTTTGGACCCCACAGTCTTGGCCACAGTTATTACCCCAGAAAACGCGGCAGAGCGTGTAAGAGACCTGGACGTGGCTCGTCGTGCATTGGAGCAGCAAAGAAGGCAAGTGGAAGCAGAAAGGCAGGGGATGGTCGCGCGGCAGCGCGAATTGGATGACCGAGAGACCCGGCTCCGGGAGGAAACGACAAGGATGCACCAAAGGCACCGAACTATGCTGCCGGCAACAGGAGGGGTTATTAACCCGACTGCCCTGGTGTTCACGCCTCAAGATCAGCCGATTCCACCGACGAACCCAGGGACCATACCGCGACCTTCAACGGGAGCACATCCGGTAAACGCGCCAGCCGGGTTACCTTTGCCACAGACAGGGGCGACAGCCGGCAATACCATGCCGCCACCACCATCACGATTCCGCACACCAGCAGGTCATTACAACAATCCCATGGACAACGTGTACGCAGCAACGCTAGCATTAAACCAGATTCCTGTGGGAGACTCGCCTCATGCGGAAGGAACCCGACGAGCAGTCGATCTGCTACACACCGCGGTAGCACAGCAAGCCAATTATCCGGATCATAGAAGCGGGATGCATGGGACGCCGTACGCCAGTCAGCAACAGGGCAATGTTCAAACAAGTGCGGCACAACGAAGGGAAGAGCAGCAGCAAATGCCGCCTCCACCGCGTATCCAGACAGTACCAGTAGTATCAGCAGCGCAGGCGGTGGTGGACAGTTCCAGAGCCAGAAGAGCCGGGGCCGGATCTGCTGGACGCGAATTGCCCGTGGCGCCACACCTCGAGGCACCCCCAGCCGGGTCACGCGCCTCCCGGGTAAGACCACCCCCAACCACCCTGGCGGGACCCAAGTGCCTCTCGGACGATATCAGGGCAGAACCTTACCCGGAGAAGTTCAAAGAACCGGGGAAAGTAGTAAATTATGAGCCAACAATGGATCCAGAAACGTGGCTGAGCAGCTATGAGATGGCAATGTCAATTCGCAACGCATCCGAGAATCTCCAAGCCAAATTCATGTACTTAATGATGTCAGAGGGAGCAGCAAAGTTATGGTTCACCAATCTACCGGAAAAATCGATCAAATCGTGGGAGGAGCTAAAGACCGCATTTATCAAGCACTTTCATGGGACATGCAGAAAGTTATTTACTATTGATGATTTAGAAAGATGCGTTCAGAAGAAAGGAGAGTCAGCACGCAGCTGGGTACGCCGGGTTATGGAGATACTCCACTCGTCTACGGATATCCAGCCTAAGGATGCGCTACAAGCTATGGCAAAAACATGTAAGTATGTTCCTTTAGTGCAAAAGCTAACTCGCATGAAATCTAGTAGGAATGCAGCGGAGGTTACAATGGGAGAGTTAATGGATGCGTGCAACAAACACGCTGCAACGGATACCACAGAGGAGGAAGTTGATGACAAGAAAGCAAAAGCAAACACAAGTAGCAGTGGGAAAACCGGCAATGGATCGGCGCCAAACAATAATGGAAGTAGCCAAAACAAGCGCCCGTTTGAAGGGAATTCCGAGTTTGTAGCCAACACGGAGGCCGGGTCTCCAAGACCTAGATCCGAAGGAAATTTTAATACTGGAAATCACAATGGGGGGCACTACCAAGGACCTCCAAGACCAAGCAACAGTTGGGACATATTTAGGATGGCATGCCCGAAGCATAGCAGGAACGGCAAGCCGGCCAATCACTCATTGGAGCAATGTGCCGACTTACAAAGGTGGAAGAACGAGGAAGTGAACAGAGCCATGCGAGGTGCAGGCCGAGGAGGAGGCCCGGGCCTAGGTGGAAATTTGGGCAACGGACCGCCCCCAGCCGGCAACCCGCCAGCTGGAAATCAAGGTAACAATCAAGGGGGAGCGGGAGGTTTTCAAGCTAACCCCAAACAGCTGGGTCAATATCATGTGCACACTACGGGAGGCTCCAACAAGGATAAGAAGATACTGAAACAAGCAGTTAATTCGGTCTCTTCCGCTGTTCCAAGGTATTTGAGGTGGTCAGAGCAAGAGGTAACATGGAGCAGGAAGGATCACCCGGACAGAATTGATCACCCGGGAGTCTTAGCTTTGGTAGTGGCACCACAGGTCAACGGCTACGAGCTGAAAAAAGTCTTGATGGATGGAGGAAGTAGTATCAATATCCTGTACTGGGAAACTTTTCTGCGTATGGGCTTAAAGGAATCGCAGCTGCAAAAGAGTACAACAGTTTTTCACGGGATAGTGCCGGGTCACTCAGCATGCCCTGAAGGAAAGGTGGCACTGGAGGTAGCTTTTGGGGAGTCAAAGGACAACTACCGAGTCGAGTGGCTTACCTTCGAGGTAGTAAAGTTGCGCAGCCCTTATCATGCATTGTTTGGAAGGCCGGCTTATGCCAAGTTCATGGCAAGACCGTGTTATGTGTACCTACAACTGAAAATCCCGGGTCCTAAGAAGACCATCACCATACATGGAAATCGAGATATAGCAGCTGAATGTGATGAGGGAGATGCGGCGATGGCCGAGCAAGCTTGCAGGAAGGAAGAGCTCAAACATTATCGTTCTAAGGTGGACCTAGAAGAGAGGACGACGTCAAAAAAGCCAACCCCTGAGGGGGACAAAGCAAAAGTTAGGGCAGAACAAAACCCTAAGATGGTAGGCTTCATCAGGAGCGATACTTTCAAAACTCTCAGCAGGGAAGAAGAAGACGTACCACCATCCGCAACTGATCACGTTCCAAGGGCGATATACCCGGATTGGCTAGCAAATCCGGTACTCATTATGAAAGGGCATAGCAAGTGGAGAATGTGTATCGGCCGTACCAGCGCGAGGCCGACTCTCGAGAATAACTAAAGCAGTGTAATGGGCGGCAGGTTTCATACGCACTCTTTTCCTTACCAGGGTACCTACGGGGACTGGAAGGTTTTTAATGAGGCGGCCTGCTGATTCAAAAAAGAAATTTTTTCAACAAAAGAAGATGGTTTCGAGTCTTATCATGGTCTTTGCTTCAGTTACAAGTAAGTAACATTGTTATCATCAATACATCAGTATCATCGAAATACATTGCGTGAATATAGGTCTCCGGGGGGTGATCTGCTTCAATAAGTAATCACAAAACCCGGAGACCCGGCCATGATGCCTATGAGTTATGAGGGCTGATTACTCGAAAAAACGGGTACAGCTGCAATCTTATAACCGGACAAAGGAGCCAAATTTCTTGGTTATTCTTACTTAAGCTCGATGTGACTCGCGCTAAAGTGGCATGATCTGTTCACTTACGATTACAATCAAACTATGCAGCCCAATGGGGCTTGCTTGATCTTGTTTTTCGTATAGATGCAACGACATGGTATCCACGCGAAAGCCGGCTTATAGTACAAGATAATCAAAAGGGTCATCTAAACCACAAGTCTATGCAGAGTATAAGGCTAAAAAAGCCGGAAACTCAACAAGTATTAAGCATGACTTCAGTATTTATGCGAACAGCTATTGGTATTCAGCTTGGTAAACAGCAGTATGTCATCTGAGAAAGGCCACGCCCCCATAGCTCGTACTTTGGGTCATGGGGACTGGGGACTTCGAAACAGAAACAAACTGTTTAACTACCAAAGCCTGTAAACCTCAATTTCCGAGTATTGGGGACTTAAAGAAAAGTTCATCTATCAAAACCTACGATACTCGGTTAGCCGAGTCTCAAAAGGAAGTTGAAAACAAAAATTCAAAGTATCGAGAATAAGCTTATACGTAACACGAGGATCGAGATTATCAAAAGCCAGGGGAGGCAAAGAGTTATCATAAGTTAACAAGCATACAGTCATAGTATCAGCACCAATGGTGCACAGGCGCACTGCAAAAAAAAAAAATATATATCATATCAGTCTCAAGAAACGCAAAGCACTAGGTAGCATCCTACTCGGCATCCTGAGAGCGGTCCTCCGGGTCTAAGTCTTGGACTTGCCCCTTGGCCTTGCCAGCAGTTTTACCCGGGCTCTTCACATCTGGACGAACAGGCGGAGGCACAGCTGGGGTAGAGGTAGACGGCTTTACGCCCAGCTCTGCTTCCCTCTTTGCAGCCTCTTCCTTCCTCCTAGCCAGATCAGTCGACCATTTGTCCAACATATCAATAGGGGGGGTGCCTCCACCAGGATAACCTTGCCCTCAGAATCATACGAGCTCATAATTGTGTTTAGATCCATCTTGTCGGCCAAAGCTGTGGCTGAAGGACGTACCGCAGATTGTATAGCTTTGAAATCCTGGGGCTTGAATTTGGATCCGTCAGCTTTAAACTCGGGGAACCCGGATACTACCTTCGCCGGGTCAAGCTTTGGAAAATAAGCCTTCGCCAGCGTTAAAACCCGGGTCATCCCAATTCGGCAGGACGAACGCTTCAGTATTTCAATCCATCCAGGCGCTGTGGAAAAGGCCTGCATAAGGTTCTCCTCGCCCGGGTATACCTCAGAAGGCCACTTGATAGCATCCAGCAAAAGTTTCGTACCGGCAAAAAACGTCCGGAGCACAGTCTTCAGAGTTTTAACTTGAGTAATGGCATTCTCCTCCGGAGCAGCAAGGTTAGCACCTGCAATCGAAAAACACAAAAGCATATCAGTAATTTTGGTTATTACAACGGCAAAAATGGAGGTAAGCAAGCTAGTTGCAAATAAACAAACTTACTTAGCAAAATACGGTAAGTGTCCGTAATCTGAGTCGATAAGTTCTTCAGCGAGGATTGGGCGGCATTATACTTCTTCTTGTATGTGGAGACATCTTTTTTCAAAGTCTTTATCTCCGCTTCAAGGGCCTCCCTACGCTTAACTTCAGCCAGCAAGAGCTGCTCAGCCTTAAGTAACGCTTCATCTGACTGAGTAATCTCTGCCTGCAAAGACCGGGTGAAGCTGTAAGCCGGATATCACGAGAGTATTTCCTCTGAGAAAATGATTACAGTAGATTATTATGCGAAGTACCGAGGATAATTACAGAAAATTATACTCGGAACTTGGGGACTGGATGTATAGTAAGAAGTGTCAAACAAGATTACCTGATGTGCTGCAGCCATACGCTCTAGGACATTTCCTTCCGAAGCTTTCATGGCGAGAAGAGCGCTCATTAGCTGGTTAAAATCAGCGTTATCCGAGTTAGATGACTCGGGTACCTGGAAAGAAGGGAAAGGAGCTTTTCTTGTAACAGGAGGTGGCACCCGGGTCATCCGAATGTCGGAGTCTGGTCCCCCTCCCGCGCTCGAAGCTGCTCCCTTCTCCTTCTCGCCTGCGTGCGAAGCGATTGGATACTCGGCGTCATGCCTAGCTGGCTCCGGTGGCGACACTTGCTCGTCGCCAGCCGCGGTGAAAGCATCATCAGCCGGCTCGTTCTCGACCCGGACCTTAGCCTCGGTGTCCTCCTGGTCGCTACTAATAACCGTGGCTCTGAAGAAGGTGCAAAGGCGCAATTAATCTTTGATTATGAAAAAAAAAAGGGATGAAAGTTCGGTATAATATCAGGAAAAGGCGCTTACCCGGTGTTTACCGGGAAGTCTGAGGGGAAGCCGTCACTAGACCCGGAAGAGACTGAAAAATGGCAAGAAAGGTCTGGGATTACATTACAAAGGAATGTCCGGAAAGAAATTTTGTTTACGATAAATACCAGGGTGTTGAACCGGGGGCGGCGAAGCGACCGGGTTAAGGGTCTCGTTGCCCGGATGGTTCCGGGTTACTCGGCGCCTAGTCGCGGGAGGCTCCTTCAGTTATGATCAAAGGGGGTGGAGATGGGGTTAGCCCCGGAGTGACGTTATGGGAACAAAAAACCAAAGTGTGATGAGATGAAGTAAAAACCTGGAGGGCTATCCTCTGGGATTTCCTCTTTGTTCCGGCTTTGGTGGCCAGCTCCGGCTCTTCCTCCTCGCTGGTGGATCCGCTCCTGCTGTCCGTTTCTTCTTCTTCGCTTTGGTCCTCTTGCTCTGAAAAATATCTGAGTTATAGCATAAAGAAGAAGAAAAGGCGGGATATAACGTGTGCAAGGGAATCAAGTATGTACCTTCATCCGAGTTAACAACATTGTCTTCCTCCTCCGCATCTTCGGAATTAGGAGGGGTGTCGACCGTCCAAAAGTCATCATCGGCCTGAGGAAAAGATGAGAAATTGCGAGGATGAGCTGAGGGATACGAGGAACTTACCAAAGGGGATTGAAGTAGAGCTTTGCGGAGACAGATGGCGCAAGATTGATGTCCTTTCGAGGTTGTTGGTCGGCGAATCGGGCGCTTGGCGACGGATTTGGGAGTTGGAGTGAGTCGCGCGGTGGCGGAGCGCAGGCGACGGCGGATGGGCTCCGGCGAGGTGCGTGGGGCTTCCGTGGTGGCACTCCGCGAGCTCAGATTTGAGAAGAAGTGAAATGGGGAAAATGAGCCGTTAAGAGTTGGGTTTGTTCCTTGAGCTCTATTTATAACCGCCCGGATGGAAGGGCTTAGCCTAACGGTCGAGACCCGGGGAGTGCGGAGTAATTGGCCATTTCGAAATTTGAAAGGCACGTTTTATGCGCAGACCAATATGATCCAGAGAAAAAGGAAGGGGAAATTGCCTTCCTCCTATCAGCGGTAATTATCAAGAAGGATGTGGGGTCAGGGAGTTTCCTATTAAGATTTAAGTCTGGGAGATTAAGGGAGAACCTAAGAAGGAAGAGCCGGGTCTTTACCTGGCTCCCTTGGTACCAGTCACGGCTATTCGTCGACGCGCTGCGTCTTGATCCTCATGTGTTTGCATCTAATATTTCTGTAGGGAATAGCCAACGCTTCGAAGAGTAAATCTTGGAAGCCCAAGCTATTCTGGGGACTACTGATGAGGGGATAGTAACCCGGTATCCCAACTCCCAGGTGTGACCCGGCCCAAACGGCGGCTGGACCAAATTCGGCTAAAGACAAAGAAACTTCTGGAAGGCCCAGGACATGTAACGTTCGTGACCCGGATTGTGGGTTGCGGTAAGGAAAGTTAGGGTTTGTGTATAGAGTTCGAGTAGGACTCAGGAGGCGCTTTGTAAAGGCAAGCCAAGGGGGGTATGAGTGCTATATAAACCAACCCCTAGGCTTAGCCTCAGAGAGATTCGAGTCATAGTTGTAACACCCGTTATCGAGTATCCAGTATAATCATATCGAGATCCGGCGAGTTACTTCCCGGTTCTTAGATTGCTTTTGCCATGTCCTCCTTCGAGCTAAACCCTCTCCCAAATACCTGTGTCGACTTGCCCCAAGATCAGTTACCCCAGGTAACATCTGCCGTGATTATCCCACGACAGTCTCCACGGCCATGGTAATCACCACGGCCCTTGCCGTTGGTCCTGGTAGCAGCATTGGCTGAGGAAATGAAGCCTCCATTGCCGGAGTTGAGCATCTCTTCTCGTAGGTCATGGGCCGAGATCTGGGCGAAAAGATCATCCAGGGTGGTGCCCGGGTTGGCGTTGACGGAGGACACAAGGGAATTGTAGCTGGCGTCCAACCTGTTCAACATGTACCCAACCATCTCGTCATCTTCAACTGGCTTCCCGGAGGCCACAAGATCGGAGAAGAAGCCCTTCATCTTGGCGAAGAACTGTGCAACAGTCATCTCGCCCTTCTTCGTGCCATTCAGTGCACCTCGCAGGTGGTTGACCCGAGTCCGGGAGTGCGAGGAGAACATGCCAGTAAGGACAGACCAGACCTCGGTCATGGTGTCCAATCCGACAACATGAGGGAGAATTTCCGGCGACTGGGAATTCACGAGGAATCCCAACACCGTCTGATCCCGCAGGAGCCATGCAGCATATGCAGGGTTGGGGATTGTGTTTTCTTTCCTTGATCTTCAACCTCCAAAGTTGTATCCGGCGCGGCGTCTGTTCCATCGAGCAGACCCATGGCTTGAGCACCACAAAGCGTCGGAAAGATGAGCGTCTTTCAAAACAAAAAAATTGTCCGATGAGCTTTTGGGAGGGTGGGGATCCCAGTCCGGCGGTGGCGGTGGTCAACGAGGATGAACCTGGCGACATAGCTACGGCGAGAGGGGATTATGGGTTTTTCAGATCGATCTCGTCGGCGGCGGCTAGGTCGAGGAAGAGCATGATGGCTCTGATACCATATAAACCTATGACATAAATGATTAGGCCATCGTTTTGCGTGTTAAATAGGAAGGGAACAGCCCCCTTACTTGGCTTACAAGAAACATACCGTATGGAGTGGTACACTATACCATATCCATACAGTATGCACATATTACATTCAACAGTTGGCAGTTTACCACCATGTGAATGGTTCTACGCTATTTTGTGTCATAGGTTCAGCTTGAAGCAGCTCATATTTTGTGCTCTTAGAATTTTTTTATTTACGTATATTATTTATAAGGGTATCTGATTGCTTGAGAAACGAAATATTTTATAGGTGAATCATGTAGGATAAATAGTGCGAATTCAATCTAATCTATTCTCTGAGATGAAACCTAGTAGGTTTTTGTGTTTGTCAGAACAAAGTTGAAATCATTTATGTCATAGGTTCTGAATGTAATTTTCATAAATGTTGAATTGTGCATGTTCCCCTGGTTGGTATTTCCGGTACGCAGCTTCAATTCTATGTAATTATTACTAGATTAGTTTGTTCCAGACTTGTAGCAGTACTGCTATAAGCCATCCGTTGCAGGTGTTTGCGGCTGGCCACCACAAACTGCTAGAATTACCACGCATTAGACCGCCTCCTCGAGACCGAGCATCTCTTCCGTGATGCAGGGGAGAAGTGGCCCGTCGTCATCCCCGAGGAGGAGCTCGGCATGTCGTTCCCCAGGATCAAGGTGCATCTTCTACCTTCACTTCACTTTCTGTCGAACACCCACTTCACTTTCTGTCGAACACCTTGTGCGTGGCGGCCGTATCTTACTAGTATATTGCACCGAAATGTGAGGACTTGAACCTGGGTGGTTGGGTTGTACATCCACTTCCCTAACCAAGTGAGCTGGGCTCACTTCCCGCTCATTCATGATTATTTTGCATATGTGTCTAGGATGTTCATGGAACCTTTTTGGAAGTTCCTAGTTTCATTAAACATATTATGCACACCTAAGTGTTATGCTATTATCCACTTGTAGATTGGAATACGCACGATTTACAAATTTTTGCAGATTAAAAACGATCTAAATTGTCTATGTTGTGCTTTGCCTGTAATAAATATGCATGTACGCGTCTATCATCACTTATATTGCTACTGTCCGTTTGATCTAACCTCTCTTACCTTTGGACGGGCTTACTTAGACAGAGAACAGAGATTCTTTTCTCTGCTATGCTACTTTCCTCTTTCTTCCTGAGGGCATTCGTCAAACATTGCTAATATCATTTATGTTGGGTGATTATATAGTCTGTCCTGTTCAATTCATCAATACCATTTGTGCCTTGCATACCTATTTGTTTGTGGCCACGAATTACTTTACCTTGATGTGTTCCATGTTTGTATGCTGCTGTCAAGGCGCACATGGTGACTGCCTATGTGCAACTTGATAAATTATTGTTTGGCATTTGATTCAGTTCTATAAAAGGGAATTAGGACCACTAGTTCTTTTGGCTTTATAGTTCAGTTGTATAACGGATAATTAAGATCACTAGTGCAAGCCCATAAACTGCTAGGATGTATTTATCCCACTTGGTTCGTCGAACATCCACTCTTGTACACAATTCATAAAATTGGAAGAACAATAGTCGGATTAATTTCTAGTCCATTGTTCATCCATCCATGATTTTTCTAGATTCACTTTTGTTTCACTCTAACAGAAATGTGTCCGTGGGTCCTTGTAGGAAATATTAGCGTATTACCTTAGACCCTAACAGGTTTTGTTCAAGCAGACTGGTCATGCTGCCGATTGTGCCAAAAATTAAATTGAACAAGCATATTGAGTGGCCAGGCCTCCTGAGCCAACCTTCTGAATATGCTTTTGTGCCTTTTTATGAAAGAAAAAATGTATTTATATAAAAAAAGAGTACTTTGTGTTCCTTTCTGCAGATAAAATCTAGTTTCTGTAGAATTTAAATCTGCAGAAGTAGAGCCAATGACTGAACATGTTTTAAATTTTAAATTTGCTTAATTGATGCATGGCTTATTTACTGAAGATATTTTTTTAAATTACTTGAAAACCTGACATCAGTAGAAGTCTTGGACACAAGTTTTTCACTAGATACTAAAATAATCAGCTGCGCGTTGTACACTCCAATAGTTTCAAGACATCTGGATGATACATATTTTCTCCAATTGCTTGCTTACACTATTACCTGGCATATAAATCAAACCAGACACAGCCATATGTTATACTTGGGCACAAGATTGTCACTGAGGTGCTTAAATAATCACCTGCACACCGCACTCCCCAATAGTTCGCCGCGCCATTTATTTTTCTAACTGCATGTTTGTACTTGTATACATACATACTTATATATGTTGTGTATAAGCCTATATTTCCTTCTGCTCATGAGACCTTGACACGTCCCAGTAGCATGAGAATTGATTTTTGCTGATATCATTCGTATTCCATGTACCAAAGGTTTTTTTCCTTAGAAAAAATAAATTATATCATTTTCTTTAATATTGGCAGTCCCCCTTTGCGTTGTGTGAAATTTACTATGCATATTTATATCTTGTTTTTTCATCCCATTTTCTTGTTTGGGGCATATTTGTTTCTCTTGATGCATAGTAGGCCTGGAAGTTCATTCAGAAGTGAAATTTTTGGGAGCTATCTATCTTTCACTTTCCTGGTGTTCATATGCAATATTCTTAAGATAGCCAAATCACATGTAGTTACATTATTCCTAGAGGTTATGGGTTTCAAAGTACAGGTGTTATTTCTAGTTTTATTTTGTAGTCTCGGTGATACCCTGGACATGCATGGCCGATTTATTTTCTTCATATGCATGTGTTCCCCAATTATTGTCAAAAATATTTTATGCATGGTACTACCAAGAAAGCTGTGTGTTGCTATGGAATAAGAAAACATCATACTACATATTTAGAGGACTAATTCACTGGTAGAAAAAAGGTCTTCCATACGCCACCATCAGTCCCCAAACTTTGCGCACCATGACTAAAGGGGTTTTAGTCCCGGGTCGGGAGGAGACCCGCGACAGAAGGTCATGCGTCATGGGTTGGGAAGCGCGTGGAGGCGCGTGGGGGGCTTTAATTCCGGTTGGCCTGGCCACCCGGGACTAATGATCCAGTCTGCTGGCCTCCCTGCCTTTAGTCCCGGTTGGCCTGGCCACCCGGGACTAAAGATACAAACTGCTCGCCTCCCGCGCGGTGGTTTTATTTCGCGAGCGAGAGGCAAAGGCCATTACTACAGTGCGCACCCGAGAGTCTCTCTGTTTCTTCTTCTCTCTTCTCTTCTTCCTCTCTTCTTCCTCCACCAAGCACCCATGGGTTCTCAAGTTTGGAACACTCTCCGTGTGGCCACACCATGCCGCAAGAGTCTAGACGTGTCCTACACCAATATGTGCGAGAGGCTTTCTGGTCTTCTTAAGCATTTCAGCAATCTCTATGAAGAAGCCAATGAACAACATAAGTTCTTCGGGCTTGATCTAGAGTATACGGCGAATCAATGGGATTTTTCCGTCATCCAAATTGCCTTCAAGGAGATCGTGTTGGTCTTCCAATGGGCAAGGTAACGCACACGTACAATCGATCTCTCTTGTAGGATAGTGTTGCATTTTCGATTTGTTTGTTGCATTGGAAGAATACATGTGTTGCAACATATCTAACACGTGTTCTATTTTTTTTGTTGCAGTAGTTCAAAGCATTCTCCGGCCCTTGTTGATTTTCTTGTCAACAAGGGGTACGACTTCTGCAGCGTTGACATCACTCAAGACCGGCAGAAGTTGATGCGCTTGGGTATTGTGATACCTGAAGATCACTACATTGATCTTCAGGATCTTATCCATTTTGATGAGTTGTACGATCACAAGACCGGGATGGCTCCGATGGCAACCGCCTTCATCCACGCCGACTACAAAACCATGAAGTCTGGTTTCCCCTCCAAGAATCACATGCATTGGGGGAAGAACCCACTGGACCGGATCAACCTCAACTATGCAGCCATATATGCATACGATGCCTACGAGTTGTTCCGCATCTACTCGACGGAGCTCGAGTAGATGGTGTTTGTGTACCGCATCTTGCGTTCGATATATGCATGTAATGGATATATTAGTATGTAATGGATATATTATTATGTAATGGATATTATTTCTATATTAATTTGTAGCTATATTATTTCTATATTATGTCAAACACACATTTCAAAACAAACAAACAAAAACACATCAAGAAAACAAACAAAAACACATCAAGAAAACAAAACAGAAAAACTACCGTTTCTAAATTAATCTAAGCCAGGAAAACATAGATCTAGTCAATACCAAACTCATCCAGTTGGATTTACTTCATATACATTTTTGAACTCATTCTAAAAATAATAGAAGAGCCTACTGGTAATTTATTAAAAAGGATGGTATTTTCATTTGGTTGTTGACCTTGATGTAAGGCTAAGTGCTATGGATAGATCTTTTCAATATCTATCCAGAACATTTTAGTTTGTCAATTTTGGTTATATATTTTAAAAGTTAGGTTCAAATCATTCTCACAGATAGTCATTGCCAAAACAGTTCTTGTGTCCAAAATAATAGTCGAAACTTTTATCTGCAAATTTTATATGGTTTAGATTTCATATGGTTTGGTTCATGAATTTTATCAGATTTTATTTTGCATTTAGGAAAGTGGAAAATGAATTAGTTTTATTTTCCTGAATTTTTTGATATATTATTTGTATTTTTAAGATTTTAAAATGTATTAGTTTTATTTTCCTGAATATTTTGATATATTATTTGTATTTTTAACATTTTAAAATGAATTAGTTTTATTTTTCTGAATATTTTGATATATTAATAGTATTTTTAAGATTTTAAAATGAATTAGTTTTATTTTTCTGAATATTTTGATATATTATTTCTATTTTTTAGATTTTAAAATAAATTAGTTTTATTTTTTTGACTATTTTGATATATTAATAGTATTTTTAAGATTTTAAAATGAATTAGTTTTATTTTTCTGAATATTTTTTTAGAAATAATACAAATTAAAAAGTTAATGTTTATTTATTTATTCAAAATTATTAATTACATCATTACTTTTGTTTATTAAAAGATTTATTTGAAATTCAGACAATAAAGAAATGTGGCATCGACCAACATGTTAATAGGATTGATATGATATTAGTATCACATACATGCGTGCGAAACACTTGGATACGGGACGGGATGGAACTCGGAAGTTAAGCGTGCTAGTGCTAGAGTAGTGGGAGGATGAGTGACCGAGCGGGAAGTTTGACCACGAGTAAGAAATTTGACTAGAGATAATGGTGAGTGAAAAAAAGGGAGTGAAAAAAATGGAGTGAAAAATAATTAGAAACCCAAATGAATTAAAGAAATAACGAAAAAGCATGTAGTCCCGGTTCGTGTGGCCAACCGGGACTAAAGGTCCTCCGCCCCCGGCGCACGCCACCCGCCCACGTGGACGGGCCTTTAGCCGCGGTTCGTAAGAGGGGGCGACTAAAGGGGGGCCTTTAGTCGCGCCTATTTAGTCCCGGTTGCGCGGCCGGGATTAATGGCCTTTGCGAACCGGGACTATAGGCCTATTTTCTACCAGTGATTACTTATTGAATTGGGGTGTTCCTTATTGTATCCACATCATTCATGGTAGATTGGAGTGTTTTCGTTAAACATATTTAAGTAGGTGGTGAGCAATTTCATCTTTTATATCTTACCGGAAAGTAGCAAATTGTTACGACCTCCAAATGGAAGGACCATCACAGCCAACTGGTTTCTTTATAGGAGTGACGTTCCTTATTCGCTATATCCTTGTTGTGTGTCATTTGAATTGCTTGAATTTTCAATGGACCGGTCCTGCTCAGTACTTTGATGCTAGTTTGTGTTCTTGTTGTGAATCTTAATGAAAATCTGTTTTCCTATGCAGCCAAAGAAAGATGAGAAGAAGCCCCAGGCTTCGTGATCTAGTCACAGGTGAGGTTAACTAGCAGAACATCGTAGTCCCATTAATGTACCATCATACTCCCTCCGTTCAACAATACTTGACTTCCATTTGTCCAAATATGAATGTATATGAACTAATGGAAGTCAAGTATTGTTGAACAGAGGGAGTATCATAGAAGAGACCTCCCTACGTATGGAAACTTGTCTTTAGGTGTTCATTGACTAATTCAGGTTCAGGCAATGTATGTCCCTTTTTCTCCTTAATTGTCATTTCTCGGAACATGCTATATTGACAGGGGACAGTGATAACTCAGTTTTGATTGGTGTTTTAGAATGTTATACCATTTTAAACCTATTTTAATCATGATATAATGATTGTGCCACTGTTTTAATAAGAACTTCACTACCTGCTTGAGCTAGGTGGCCATCAACCCACACCACTAAGCGCCTATTATAATCTTGAAGTCAATTTCAAAAGACACAGGGAAATCAGAACATGCTCAAACAAAAATCTTAGAGGTAAATGCACTATTGGTCACTCAACTTGTTCGAGATGAGTGCATTAGTCACTCAACTCGCAAAATGTGCAAACCGGTCACTTAACTTGTCCGGGATGAGTAAATTGGTCACAAACCGGCTTTGGCCTGGTTTATTCTATCCACGTGACATCTTAAGCGGATCAAAGGGAAACATTTGTTTTTTTTTGCAGAAAGAACATTGTGATGGTCGATATTTCTACCGCATAGCCCAGCCCGTCTTCTTCTGTTCCACTGACGGGTGGGGCCCATCCGCCAGATTTATCCTCAAGCTCAAACAGATGTGACCCGGCGAACATTGCCGCCTATATCTTATACTCCTTGCGTCATGTCTCTGTCGCCGCTTCCATGACCCTCCCGATAAGGGCTGGCCCGATCTTCTCAAAGAGCAACACAAATAAATTTGATAACTAGTGATTCACTAAGATCTCTCTTGGATTATTCCGGATTACCGATGCAACAACCTTCAATCCCTATGGATATTCTCAACTATATACTCTTGCATAAGTAATCCGCCGACTACAAGTGGTCCTGTACCTTCTAATTCCCAATGGAATAGTAGATATCACGCAGAATTTGTAAAGGATAATCACTTCAAGATGAATGCTTACAAGGAGATTCAATCTAGAGGCTATGGGGGGGGGGGGGTTGTCTAAAAGTAGTATCCTTAGCTTTGGCGCACGGGCCAGCTATTTATGAGGGGGTATGAGGGGGTGCGGCCAAGGCATAGGCCCACCACCTTGTTGTGCTCGGGTTGGACTCTATCCAACCCAGTTTATTACAATCCGAATTTGAAAGCCAGTTCTATCAAATAAGGACTCACATGTCCAACTCCTAAATTACTAGGACTCTCCTCCTAGCGCAACCATAGAGTGTGGTGCGCCACCTTCTTCTTGTTGTTTGTTTTCCCACTTGTAGTGCTTGTTTTCTAGCAGCATCTCTTTGTTTTTCAGCAGCTCCATCTTGTTTTCCTCCATTGGCTTATTATTTTCCAGCTGCTCCTTCTTGTTTTCCAGTATGCCTTGAGGTCCTCCTCCACTAATCTTTCTGTTATCAATAACCCTGCTAA
The DNA here is from genome assembly GCA_028641055.1 of Alopecurus myosuroides. NCBI lineage: Eukaryota > Viridiplantae > Streptophyta > Magnoliopsida > Poales > Poaceae > Alopecurus > Alopecurus myosuroides. The sequence goes on from CM054057.1 coordinate 291,125,361, forward strand.
TACATAAATGCATAGACTTAGGTAGTATAACATTCTCATAAACACAAACATCACATTCAAATAAGAAGGAATTCACCTTATAAAAACCATCAATTAAATTCAATATTTCCTTCCATATCAAGCATGAACAAGCATCATATACCCCTATTATGTCCTCATCATACTCCCTTTCTTCAAGACAAGACGTCCTCGGCTTGTGGTAAGCTGATTGTGGAAGGAAAAAAAAAGGAACAACGTGTATGCACAATATATGTATCTATGACAGGGTGTATCATTTTTGTGGGAATGATAAATATTCTCACATGACATAAAGCAAAAAAAAATTACAAGTTATAAACAAATAATTTTCATATGAAAACACGTAGTATTTCATCAAATAGCAATCACAATTGCAGGTATAAGTAAAGTTCATATAATAAGTAGCATATGTATGTATCAAGTTCTTTGACCAATCAAACATATGTGTAATATCATGCTCATATTTAGGTAACACAATGTTTAGTTCATCAATTCTATCACAAGTAATACATATGTGATCTGCCATAAAAATTTCATTCATGTTATAATCACCAACTAAATTAAACGTGAAACAAGAAGCATAGGTGCTAGAATTGACATATGAAATCTCAGAAATCCTATTCATAGCACATTGCACGGTAACTGGTTCATGTAACATGATGGAATACACAATATTTATATGCGGTATTTTAGCAAGTACTTCTTTATGTGTAATCAATACCACATGATCAAAATTTGAAATTTTCAAATTATCACATGGTGGTGAACTATATGTGCTTGTCAACTCACAAGAATCAACTAGTAAATTAGTAGACTCACAAAATTTAGTACTTGCAAGCTACAGCTCCAAATCAGCACCAATAACAATGGCATTCTCCTCATATGTAGGAGGTAGTGATTCATATTTCTCAAGTGGTGTTGCAGGTTGTACTAGCGAGAGCTCCCTTTCTTCAAAAGCAACCTGCATAGCACAAGAAACAACACTAGGAACAATGACATGCTCCTCCAATGTATGTGGTGATGCATGTTGTACTATATGCGGCTCCCTTCCTTAAAAAGCAACATGCATATCACAAGAGACAACACTAGGAGTAGACGTCATTACATTAGTAGAAACAACTCACATGTCTCCTTAGCTTCTACTCCCACGTTTTCTACAACATCCCAACTCTCATCATTTATGTCTACATGCTCACTTGATTTAGGTATGGAAAGTATAGAAACACATAGGTCTTGATTCCTAACCCTCTGAAATAATTTATGCCATGAATGTATTATCCAATCTTTCTTATTGTTCCAAAAGAATTGTACATCAGGATATTTGGTAAGAAAATCAACCTTAATCTGCTGCACCAGTTTTCACTCAACAAAAGATGACAACTGGTAAATGCTCTAGGAATCACTTCACACCAAAGTTTCTCCGTATGAACATTAATAGTTAAGGGAACAAATGCACCAAGAGCAATATGAAGTGTATCATCATTAGTAGTTAACATAAATGGTTGCTGAAACTTCTTTGGAACTAATTGTAATTTTTCAACAACCTCAATACTAACAAAATCATACTGTGTACCCTTATCAAGGGTAATAGCAGCATGTCTACCTTTGATGTCCGCGGTAAAATGGAACAAGCCTGGTGCAGGTATCCCACTAGAATCCTCTTCCTAGAATGTATCACTTCAAAAAGAATACAATGGTAATGTCTTCTCCATGTGAGGATCAACCATTGTTAGTACATATAAATAGATGGCAGTATGTATACATGGTGGATCTCGCTTAAATTACTCAATCCAGCAAGATAATGGTGTATCTCACTTCTCCAGAGTGAATAGAGAAAGACTTCACCAACCAAGTAGTGGAAACTATATGTACCAAGTGTGAGAAGAGAATATCAGGAATCTCAGTTATCACAAGACAAAATCAGGATATATGGTAGGGCTTGGTTGGAATACCTAACAACACCAAAATAACAACTCCAAATAACTGCCAAATGTGATATAGAAGGCACGGAAAACACACACGTGGAGAATAATGTGGCAAGAGACTATATGTATGGAATTGTTGCAATGCACTCAAAAGACACTAGCAAGTAGTTCAAGGAAACAGGCACAAGATTGCTCAAACTACGAGTGTCACACGTGGTACTGATAGTAATAAGCTCCAAAACAGCAATATATGGATGTATGCTTTTGCCTCTTTTGCTTTTTCTATTTTTTTAATTTATACTCTATCTTTTATATATTTTCTCTCTTTTCTCTTTTCTGCAATAGCCAATAATGAAAATAGGAGCAAACTGTGAAGAAAACAGCACTTAGGACACAAAGAACAAGGACTATGAGCAGCCTGTGAGCATAATGTTAGCTAGTCTTTTCTGGGTAGGCTCCTAAATATATGTTGTAGAAAGTCTGTGGCTAAGTCTCACAAAGATCTGAAAGGAAAACCTAAGAAAATTGCAAAGAAACTAGACAGAAAACCATTTCTGCCGAATCTGGAAACTAAAAGTGGAAACCACTAAATGTTCCCGAACGAATTTGGGGATTTTGAGCGTTCGAAACTGCCATAATCATACAAAGTTAGTTTGGTTTTGATGCAATTTTTACTCCTGGGCATTTTGAGTGGTCATGCATCGAAAACGAGTTCGTATGCAAAAGTTATGGCCGGTCAAAGTTGGTGGACCAAAACTGCCAAAAACTGCGGAAATTGCACTAGACACACTATGTTTTGCGGCAGGGAAACGGTGCAAAAATTGTCCCGGCACGGTAGGAAAACCACACGTTTTATGCCCTCGCGGCAGAGATTGATCACGGTAGGGTTTTGCCTGTTATGTGCCGGGACAGAGGGGGCGTGCGTGTACTGTATAGGGCCTTGTGGGCGCGGCAGAAATATAGCCGAAACACTATGAGGTAGCTTGTCCGAATAGGACTAGAAGTAGAGGGGCACGCGGCAGGAAAAACCCCAAGTTGCTGACGGAAAGGAGTCCTAATAGGACTAGGATTGATTCCGGCAGAAAAAGAAACAAAAACTCTGTCGGGCAGGATTCCAACCCGGATCCGAATAGGAGCAGTATTCCGTATGGAATTTGATGTAGCTTTTGCGTGGCAGTTTAGATGAAACAGAACCAAACTAGGAACAATCTCCACGGCAATAAAAGTGCAAATATGTTTCTCTCCACATCAGGAAAAAAATCAACTTGCATCACTTCTTGTATGATTCGGATGTGTACTGAAATTTGGTAGAACAACAACTTAGTCTCTCGGATTGGAGCTATTAGGGTTGTATTCCAAACCAATTTGATGGAGTACTCGGACGGGGAGTTAGATCTTGCTTAGGAAACAATGTCAACACGCATATTTGCAAGGGCTATGGTTGTTTTTCTGAGAGCAACTAGATCCAATCTCAGCTATTCTTGCAACTGCAAGATATTTTTGGTGTGACTTTTTCTGGTATAGATCCGAATAGGAACAAGATGGAACTCGAAAAAGATGAACTAGAACCCTAAACTTAGAAACTCAAAGACACAAAAAGAAAAATAGGAACACGAAATCAACAGAAAACAACAAAAGAAGAAGCAAATTGGTGTTGATCTAGTCAATGGCAAACTCTAATCTCTCTCTTTTTGTGTGGCTTTTTATGGATAGGAATAAAACAATCTAGGAACTAGGGAAAACAAAATTACTCAAAGAGGCGACCTGGAAATCTGATACTAAGATGATAAGGGGTGGCTCAATCTTCTCAAAGAGCAATACAAATAAATTTGATAACTAGTGGTTCACTGAGATCTCTCTTGGATGATTCCCGATTGCCAATGCAATAGCCTTCAATCCCAATGGATATTATCAAATACACACTCTTGCACAAGTAATCCACCGGCTAGAAGTGGTCATGTACCTTCTAATTCCCAGTAGATGTCACGCAGAATTTGCAAAGGATAATCACTTTAAGATGAATGCTTACAAGCAGATTCAATCTAGAGGCTATGGGGAGGGGGTATCTAAAGTAGTCTCCTTAGCTTTGGCACAGGGGCCAGCTATTTATGAGGGGGTATGAGGGAGTGCGGCCAAGGCATAGGCTCACCACCTTGTTGTGCTTGGGTTGGACTCTATCCCAACCCGATTTATTACAATCCGAATTTAAAAGACAGTTCTATCAAATAAGGACTCACATGTCCAACTCCTAAATGACTAGGACTCTCCTCCTAGTGCAACCACAGAGTGTGGTGTGACACCTTCTTCTTGCTGCTTGTTTTCCCACTTGTAGTGCTTGTTTTCCAGCAGCATCTCTTTGTTTTTCAGTAGCTCCATATTGTTTTCCTCCATTGGCTTCTTGATTTCCACATGCTCCTTCTTGTTTTCCAACATTCCTTGAGGTCCTCCTCCACCAATGTTTGTGTTATCAATAACCCTGCTAATACAGAAATGCAGAGAGTTAGGTAGTATACTATTCTCAAAAACACAAACATCACATTCAATTAAGAAGGAATTCACCTTAAAAAACCATCAATTGAATTCAGAATTTCCTTCCAGCTCAAGCATGAACAAGCATGATATACCCCTATTATGTCCTCATCACCTCCCCTATCTTCTCCCCTTACCCTCGCTTCCTCTCCATTCCTCTACTTATGCTCCTCGGCTCATTCGGAACCACCACCAATGTCTTCGCGTCGATGTTTTGCTCCACCCAGAGCTGGTCCGGGTACATCAAAAGCTTTGCCTCTTCGCATTTTTCCTCCCTCCCGACGCACATGTGTCGTGGTGCTCGAAATCAACCGAATCATGGTCGTCTTATCTACCTCTGGTTGAGCTTCACGCCGCCGATTCATCATCTCTAGCCATCCTCCCACTTCTTTGGCCATGAAAGGAGGTTCACGGTGAGCCTACGGTCCTCTCGGACGAAATTCCTTTCAATTGGTGTCCTGTAGCGTTTGGCTGACGACCATGTTTGTACGCTACCTTTAGGGAGCTTTCTGGGGCCATTCTGATGACCTTTCGGTCCGTTATGTCGCCATGTCGACGTGGGATGGTGCTATGCTCTAGATACGTGCCTCCCACCTATCCCACGTCCTTATTGCCACGGGCAACGGTCTTCCCTGACATCTCCAAACTCGCCACAGGTAGTTCCCCACCGCCAGAGTAGGGGCACTTTCTGCAAAATTACACGTGCTTAATTGCTAATTGAATAACTAATATTTGAAAGCTTAAATATAAACCATGTTAGAGCTATGTCTGCGTAATTAAACCATGGTCATTGCGTTTCCATGCCACATGGACATAAAAATCAGGCCAGGGCCGGTTCGTGTCCAGTTCACTTATCTCGGACGAGTTGAATGACCAGTTTGCACATTTGCGAGTTGAGTGACCAATTCACTTATCTTGGACACGTTAAGTGATCAACTGTGCGTTTATACACGGGTTAGCTGGCAGGACAATCCGACATGCGAAAAGTTGGACAGTTTTCTTGCTAGTGTCGAATGGGAGAAGAAATACCCTTTAGTTACGGTGCATGTGTTGACTAGATCGGGATCTGATAATACACCGTTAATTTTAGATTTGGGGGCTCAAGCCCATGTTGGTAATAAAAGCCATTTTTCTTTCGAGCTTTCTTGGATGCGCCACAAAGGGTTTGAGGAGATAGTCCGCCGGGAATGGATGTAGATCCATTCTGGGGTTCCCCAATAGAAATATGGCAAAATAAAATTAGACATCTACGTCAATTCTTACGTGGATGGGATAAGAACCTGAGTGGTGAATATAAAAATCTAAAGGAAAAGTTAGTTATGTTCATTGATCAACTTGACATAAAAGTAGATACCATCCCTTTAAGTGAGACGGAGCATATTGCTAAAGAGGAGGCAGATGCTTGCCTCACAAAATTAAAAAGAGATGAGGAATCCAAATGGGCTCAACGAGCGAAAGTTAAGCATATTCAAGAAGGAGGAAGTAATACAAAATACTTTCACCTAACTGATAATGGAAAACATAGAAACAAGATTTTCTTTCAATTAGAACAAGACGAGGGCACAATTGTTGGAGAGGCGAATGTAGCGCTCGGAACTATGAAAAATGCTGGGTGTCACCGGTTACGATACCCGACTGAAGGTTACTGGGGTTACCACTCCTAGGCTGAATCACATCACCAGGCGCGACTCGGTCATGGATCATCGGCCCACAACCCCTCAGTCATGACTTAACGTCGGGCCCAACCAAGTTGCATAATTAAGAGATAAGACTTGGAACAATCTGGCACATGACAGTCTCTACGACACACATCATATAGATATTTCAACTCTTATCAGAGAAAGATAGCAAAATATAATCAGAGATCGCGGACCCAACATTACAACAAGCGAAAACAGGCATAGTTGTTCTAAACAACAAGAACCAAAATATGGCCTAAGAGGCCCACAGATAAACAAGTTAGTGCCAGCTTGCTCCTAACCACCCTAGGCTGCCACCTAGAAAACCCAGACTAGTCGTTGAGGTCCACGAAGAAACCACCTTTGACTTCCGAGAAGTCCTCTGCTGGAATATAATAAAGATTCAACAAAGAAACGGTGAGTACAATAGGTACTCGCAAGGTTACTAGAGCTACTAGCTCGAATGAGGCTTTAGCAAGGCTATTTGGTAGTTGTTTTGCGGAAAGCTAGTTTTGTTTTTAAAAGACCCAACTGGGCAACGTCTATAAGAAGGTTTTGAAATGAAATAAAAACTGTAACTCTTTTTCAACTTCTGATCATTGCATCCACCAATCCAGCATCACACCTGTCTACTCAGATTTTATTGTTCAAGTTCTCTATGATCTCAACTACTATTCCAAAGGATGTCCATAACTGCGGACACGGGTTTTCGAAAAGATTTAACCCTATAGGGATGTACTATTTTAACCACCAGTGTCGTCCGGCTCCTTGCCTGATCATGCCTGATTATATTCCTCGTCCTGGGAGGCCAGCAGAGTGGGCGCGTTACAACTTTTACCTCGCGTGAATCTATCCCAGGATCATCATTGTGTCATGGTCCAAGTTGGCCCCGCCAGCCCCTAGCCCGCGGCCACATCCTAAACAGCACCGTCCTCGTCCGCAGCTTCTCCATCCTTCACGCACACGCAAATGGAAATCTCAAACTAGAGGACCCTGGGCTACACCCTCACGAGTTAGTTGGTCGATAGGGCTCCCATAAGCCCACCAATGGAAGCATGCTCGGTCTTGGATCAAGACAAAGAGAGCTCGCACCTAGGGACATGAGCGAGGCAAAACACCATCATTTACCGATGGCAACTCATCCATGCCTGTTAGCATTTTAATTGAAGACCATCAGTGTCCAATATATCTGTATGACATAATAATTTCCAACCACAATCCATCCATCAGCCCCAAAGCACTCAAGTAAGCATGGCTAAGGAATTAAGTAACATATAGCAGTAACTTGGGCCACACAACAATACTCGGAAAACAAGTATTGGTAGCCGGAACAAAATGCAATTACTAGGATACTATACCAAATACATTTGAACTGAATGCAATATTATGGTGTATAAAACACTTGAGGGAAAACATAGGAATAGAGATATGCTCAAGAAGTGGATTTACGCTTGCCTTGGTGATAGGGTGATAGTAGGGATCGTCAAGGTATTATGGTGAAACCTCGACTCCTGGATCTACCGATGCACAACAAGAAGAAAGGACAAATAAATAACACGAATACATACAAGTGCAATGCACACTCATGATGACATTACAAGTTAATGCAACTAAATATTTAATAAATAGGAGCAACAATTTAAATGGGACTCCACAATTATTTAGGCAATCGTTGGAATACACCCATATTTATCTTAATGATCTATGGTTGTTTTCCTTAAGGGCCAGTACTAGGATATTGTGAAAGCATGCATGCAAAGGATTTTAACATGTAGTATTTCTTCTCTGGTCATTTTAATAACTCCTTTACCGATCTTATTAACAAGAATGAATTGGTGAATAATTTCAGAGTGGCTTTTAAATGGGTCTCTTAATGTGATTCCATTTAATTTGCACATAATACATACAACATTTCCAACCATGGTTATGTTAGATAAATTTCATCTTGTTATAAAAGTTGGAATGCCATAATTAATTTGATGAATTAAGGATGCTTTTATCATTTACCATTTTTGCATTACATAGCTATGACTTGTATTTTTAAAATAACCAGTACTAGATTTTTATTTAGTCATTCTTGAAAAATGGTATAAACAGAATTATTATGACTTGCTGAACATTTTGATATGAGACACATAATTTTTGGATAATTATTTTAGGAGATATGAATTATTCAAAATTGGTTTTAATTCTGCCATTTTGGTATTTAATTAAACAGAGAAGAAATTTAATTCAATTATGTCCAAATAAAATATGGATGTGTAGATTTTGTTAAAACAAACATTTTGACACCTTGTTTGCTCAAATTAGAAAAACATAACCAAAGTTATGAATTTCCAAAGTTTCAATTTTAAATAGCCATTTCTGTAATTAATTAATAGGTGCAAAATTAATTATTCAATTTTGTGTAAACATAACTCCAACGGATATATATATTTTCAATATGAGTTCATAGAAATTTGAATGGACTCATTTGGATCATTTTCCGAATTTCTATGGAATTTAGAAGAACTCATTTGAATCCGTTTTCTATTTTTCATTTCGTTTACTTTTCACAGAAATATACCGAAACGTTTTTCAACGGGGGGGGAGGGATGCCCACGCGGCACGGGCCACAGGCAGGTGGGGCAGATGCCAAGGTGGCATCCACGCAAGCATACGGCCCCACCAGCCGGTTTGACCAGGGGAGACCGCGCGCGGCGTTAGCGTGACGCCAGACGCCGGCGGGAGTCTCTCCGACGAGGCGTAATCGGCCGTTCCCGTGCGCCTCTCTCCCCACCAAATGTACCTACGGATTCCACATGCCGAGGCCGAATCTAAGGAGGCGGCGCCACCGACTATTCGTCACCGGAGCACGGACGGCGACCATCGCGCGTGGCGGCCGACGGTGGTGATCAGTGACAACGCGATTTAGAGCGCATGAGAAGGAGAAGAAGCGACGGGGAGGTGCGGTGGCTCACCCACGACGCGTGCGCAAGCTCAGCGGGGCCAGAAGAGGCCGGAGACGGTGGCACGATCTCGCCGGAGTTCCTTCAGGCTGCAGAGGGAATCTGATGGCGGCGGCGATTCGCGTCGTTCCGCCTCGATTCCTCGGGCGTTGAGGAAGAAGAGGTCACGACGGAGCTTCTCGTGGTCTTTGATCCGCGTGTGGAGGCTCGGGTCGCCGGCGACGAGCTCGTCAGGCTTCCTCTAGGGTTTCGGCCTGGGATATTTACAGGGAGAGAAAAAGAGCTAGCGGCGCGAGGATGGAGAGTGGGAGCACAACGCCGTGGGAGGGGGGGGGGTCCCCTCCTCCCGGCGCGACAGAGAGCGGCGCAGGCACATGGGCTTAGTGGCCGGTGGACACCGTCGTGCCATGACTCTGCCCTGTTCTGTACATGGAAGAAAGGGCATTTTTCTGAAAAACCCCATGTCCCCTTTTCTTTATTTCATTCCCCCCTTCTGTTTTATTTAACCCATGAAATGAGGCACTTATACTTACTCAAAAATTCTGCAAAAATTCTGTCAATTCTTATTTGGTATAGGGAAGCTATGGTCAAAATTTGAAGTCATTTAAAGAAACTTGATAGAACAATGTTGTTCAAATTTCCTTTAAGGCATTTTTAATAAAACTATCATTAATTTTATTTGGTAAATTAATTGACCTTGCAATTCTATATTTTGAACATGTATTAGTTCCTTACCATTTTGGTAAGCTCAAAATAATATTTGGTTCACAAAATTATTCAAAACTCCATTTATTTGAGTTATAGTAGATTTTGGCTTTTCTCTTTATTAAATTTGTGGCATTTATTTTCTTATTCAAATATTCATCAAAACAAAGGTGGAGGCTAACCCCAACATTGAGAAGCAATCTATATCCTCTGTTTTGAAATTTTAAAGGTTTTGAAAACAATTTGAATGAAACCACATTTGAATGCCTCTCTTTTTATAAAACATTGGGCATTTTCTTATAGTTGCCAAACTATCAAATTAATTCTTGGAACTTTTTTGACAAGTATGGAAGATCAAGAAATAGTTTTATTTGTGAGTGGATTTGTCTTCTCTTAGGGTTTTCCAGTTTTTATTTATTTATTTTTAGCAATTTAGTATGAATGCCATGATGCATGAAGAAAAGAAAACGTGAAAATTTGGCTCAAATTTTTGGGTATCAAATTTGGGTTGTTACATCGAACTTGCGGGTTTTTATCTCTTAGTATTATAAGAAATTATTTGGCGCACCGTCCCCAAGTTATGTCTCTTTGGTGGAAGACTTGATAGGGGACATGCCTAAAATTTCACCAGAAGAAAATTCTATCCTTACTGTCCCTTTTACGGAAAAGGAAATAATGGAAGCCATTATGCAAATGGAACATAATAAAGCCCCAGGACCAGACGTGTTTCCTGCGGAGTTTTATCAAAAAAATTGGGATTTGATTAAAATCGACTTGATGAATATGTTTGCTTAGTGGAGATTTACCGTTGTTTAAACTAAATTTCAGGATCATTACGTTGCTCCATAAAAAATAAGATGCATGTAGAATTGAGAAGTATAGACCTATATGTTTGTTTAATGTTAGTTTTAAGATCTTCACTAAAGTGGGTACCAACAGAGTAACTTCCGTTGCGAGTAGAGTTATTCGACCAACCCAATCAGCTTTTCTACCAGGCAGAAATATTCTGGAGGGGGTAGTTGTCTTACATGAAACGGTTCATGAATTGAAACATAAACATATGGATGGGGTGCTTGTTAAGATTGATTTTGATAAGGCTTATGACAAGGTTAATTGGTCTTTTCTTCAACAAGTTATGCGAATGAAAGGATTCTCTCCTCTATGGTGTCAATGGATTGCTAGATTTGTTCAGGGCGGTAGTGTTGGGATAAAGGTAAATGATGATATCGGTCATTATTTCTAGACTCTCAAAGGACTAAGGCAAGGAGACTCGTTATCTCCGATACTTTTTAATATTGTGGCGGATATGTTGGCTATCTTGATAGAGCGTGCAAAACAAGATGGCCAAGTAGGAGGATTGATACCACATATTGTTGAAGGTGGGGCATCAATTCTTCAATATGTCGATGATACAATTCTTTTCCTAGAGCATGACCTTCAGAAGGCTCTTAACATGAAGCTCATTCTTGCGATGTTTGAGAATCTCTCAGGTTTGAAAATTAATTTTCACACGAGTGAATTTTTTTGTTTTGGTAAAGCAAAAGAGGCCCAAGATAATTATCGCCTCATCTTTGGCTGTGAGGTAGGGTAATTGCCATTCAAGTATTTGAGCATTCCAATTCATCATAGAAAGCTTTTGAATAAGGAGTGGAAACCAGTCGAGGATAGATTTGAGGAGAAACTGAGTTCCTGGGCCGGGAAGTTACTCTCGTATGGGGATTGTCTCATACTGATTAACTCGGTGCTCACTAGTCTACCAATGTTCCTCATCTCCTTTTTTGAGATTCCGGTTGGTGTTAGAAAGAGATTGGACTTCTATCGGTCTAGGTTCTTTTGACAGAGTGATGTAAAGAAGAGAAAGTATTGATTGTCTAAGTGGAATATCGTTTGTCGCCCGAAAGACCAAGGGGGTTTGGGAATTGAGGTGTTAGAGGTTAAAAACGTGTGCTTGTTAAGTAAATGGCTTTTCAAATTGTTAAATGGTGAAGGAGTGTGGCATGAACTGCTCTCTAATAAATACTTAGGTGACAAAACGCTTTCTCATGTTCAAGCAAAACCATCAGATTCCCCTTTCTGGAAAGGTATTATGAGGGTTAAGCACGAATTTTTCTCCCGCGGTGTGTTCGCGTTGGGAATGGTCAAAATGTTCGGTTCTAGGAGGATACTTGGTTAGGTGATGAACCGTTGTCACAACAATATCCGGCCCTTTATAATATCACTTCTCATAAAAATGGTTTGGTAGAAAACATGCTATCTCATAATCCTCGTAATATTAGATTTTGAAGACCCCAAAATCGGCGGGAATCATGGCTTCATTTGGTCGAGAGGTTAATGGGCGTATCTCTAACAAATGAGTCTAATTCTTTCATATGGCGTTTATCAACGAATGGGTTGTTTTCTGTTAAATCTTTTTATCCTGATTTGCTCCATGGATCCACAGTATTTTTACGTAAATAGCCGTGGAAATTAAAGATTCCTTTGAAGATTAAAATATTTTTGTGGTTTCTTAATAGAAAATTCATTCTAACTAAGGATAATTTGATTAAAAGGAGATGTATTGGGTCTAAAAAATGTGTTTTCTTCGATACAGATGAGACCGTTGAACACTTATTTATCTCATGTCCTTTTTCTCGTGATATTTGGCGTCTTGTTCATTTTACGTTCAACATTTATCCACCGACTAGCATTGCGAACATGTTTGGTAGTTGGCTAAATGGAATTGATAGGAAAAATAAGGCACGAATTTGAATTGATGTCGCTGCTTTCCTTTGGAGTATATGGACATGTCGCAATGACGTGGTTTTTAATAAACAGAACACTGTTCACTTTTTGCAGATTGTAAAGAAGACGGTCTATTCTATTAAGATGTGATACTTTCTCCTCCCTGCCGACCAGCGAGGACTTATAGATACAGTCTGTGCCCGGCTGATGGCGGTCGTGCGGCTATTTACAGCCAGGTTGGGTGTCTTCATGCTAGGTGTTTAAATGTTTGAGATTCATATTTTCGAGTGGTTAATATTTGTAGCCACCTTGAGTGGTCCGTGATTTCTAAGAGTACGAATCTGAATACTCTATTTTGTTTCAATAAAATCCGGCTGTGTGCATCGCTGCCATTTCTAAAAAAAAACAGTGCGTTTATCTCAAAACAATAGTACTATGTACATGGGTGTCAAACTTCTACTGTAAGTGCCGACATCACAAACGGTGCACTCTCGGGGACTAGATTACACACACAGGAATTGGATCAGAAATCCGTCGCACACTTGATGAGCACAAAGAATCACACATGGGCTCCTACGCTATGGGGTTGCCTTCCTTTGTTACCTGTGCACTGGGTACTCATCCAGTCGAAGCTGGGAGGTTTACATGGAGAACACCACAATTGACCACAGTTCAGAGGCATGGCCTATACGATTGATCTCAGCCCCAAACCAAACTGAAAAAAACGAAGCAACGTTTACAGGTTTGAATGATGACATGGTTAACCACTCAACAAACTGAGATTACAAACCCAACAAGTAAATACAGAATTTACAACTTGAATCCCGTGATCAGACTTAAAACAACAAAAGCACTCTGATGCTTGATAGCCACGTACTGTACTAATCGATGAATGCTACTGTGGATGAATCAAGCAACAGGCATCATGCCAGGGTCCCTGGAGCGGAAGAAGATTGGCATGGGAAGCATGCTCGGCTCCGGCGAAGCGAAGAAGCTCGATCCAGAGAAGACGGGATCCATGCGCGGCTGCTTGTTGTTCAAGTCATACTCCTCCTCCTCCTGCTCGCTCGTCCGGCTCTGGGCGTCGGCCTGTGCCAAGGAGCGAGCCTTCTTGTGCGTGTCCCAGCGGTCGGCGGAGGACGCGCGGCTCGGCGGCCGCTTGCTGCTGCTGTCCCATTTCTCGCACAATGTGCTGCTGCTTTCCTGGCTCGACGACGATGACGATGACGACGCCGTGCTGCTGCCGTGGATCTTCTTGTTTATGTCCCAGCGCTCGCAGGAGGACGCGCGCCCTGGACTCGAGCTGCCGCACGACGATGCCGGGCTTCTTGGTTTCTTGTGCGCGTCCCACCGGTCGACAGAGTCAGCGCGGCCTGGCTTGGGCTTGGAGGCGAAGGAAGTCGGCAGGATGATGAGGCATGTGGCGACCGTGCTCCTCGGCGGGGTCGGGAGCAGACCCGGGAGAAGTGCCGCGGCAGCCTTGGCCATTGCTCTCTCGACGGACGCCATGGAGGATCTTCTTCTTGGTCCAAGAAACAGAGGCGCGCTTGGAAGAGATGGAGAGATGCGCTTTGCTGGGGAACGGGCTGACGGATGATCTGATGGGTTGCGGGGTTGAATTCGGTGCATATATATTGATTGCCACTCCTCAGAGATGGTCTCGGACTCCGACAGTGCTCCTCATAGATGACCGCCAAAGAGGAAATTAATGCCGCCTTCCACCGACGCTGCTGAGAAGAGTTTCGGATTCGAACGATGAAGGATGCCGGTCTCGTTCTCCAAGTCCGACTCGAGTTGGAATGCGACAACTTGGTCGGTGCGAGTGCGAACGTCCCTGCGGCGGAGACCCGGTGGGGTCTCCTCCGCTAGCTCCAGCTCCACTGCGTGTTCCACGGACAGGCACTGACAGCATCAGCGCCCTCCCGGACGCGATACTCGAGCAGGTGGCCTGCTGCTTTTGCGCCCCGCTTGGAGCCTGCGAGAGGTCGAGCTCTGAGTCAGTCCAGTGCGTCCAACTCTGTTAACACCCCTAGTGCAGGAGACACACAAGCCCAACAAAAGTGTCGTGGGATAATCACGGCAGATGTTACCAGGGGTAACTGATCTTGGGGCAAGTCGACACAGGCGTTTGGGAGAGGGTTTAGCTCAAGGGAAGACATGGTACAATTTGATCTGATAGCCGGCAATCGAAGTCGCCGGATCTCTATTCTCGATACGATAATTCGATTAGGGTTTACACTGGATGCTTAATATCACGCGATATTGCTAGGGTTCTTAGATCTCTGTCTAAACTACATCCGGGGGTCGGTTTATAAAGCACCCGTACCCCCTGACTTGTTCTACAAGGCGTATCCTGAATCCTACCCGGACACGGCGCACTAACCCTAACTTGCCTTTACAGTAACCCACAATCCGGGTCATTGGGCCTACAAGCTTGGGCCTTCACAAGTTTCCCTATCCTTAGCCGGATCCTGCACATCATCCATTGAGCCGGGTTATTCCTTGGAGCTTGGCCTACCGGGTTAGCATCCCCCTGTCAGTAGTCCCCAGAATAGCCTGGGCTTCACGGATCTCCTTGAAGCGCTTGCTATTCCCTGCAAAGATATCGATCATAAGGGTATATGAAGACCGGGTTAAGATGTTTTGATATTCAGCTAGGCCTTGCTCCTTGGCGGCCATGTAATAACCCCAGCTTTCCCTCCAAACACCTTGGTTCAAACTTCTGGGTCCAAACCGTAATAATAATACCAAGATCCTATGCTCGATAACCAATCCCGTCATCACGGGACGAATCCCCTCTTCCTTTTATCCGGATGCTTTGCTCAATACTTGGCGCACATCTCGCAGAAACTTTAAATAAATAGCCGTTTACCCCCACAATTCTCGGCTTCCACTCACCAAACCGAGCTTATCCATTTGCACTATAAAAAAGCCCCTTAGGAGTGACCCGAACCCTAACGGCTCATTTCCTCCATTCCATTCCTTTCTCCCTCTGAGCTCTCCTTCTCCCTGAGCGCCACCACGGAAATTCCGCGCTCGTCATCGGAACCCATCGCCCGGAGATTACGTTCCGCCACCATTCGCCCCGCGCCGCCGCCAAGATCCGCCGGCGAATCCTCATCCGGCCCACCAAGAACCGCGAAGGGACACCAATCCTGCGCCATCTGCCTCCGCAAGGCTTCCCTCAGATCTCCTCCGGTAAATCTTTTGCACCTATCAATTTCCCCTCGCAACCTTTGATTTTTTCCTCAGATTAGATCCAGATCGGCCCGCCTCGGATTTCTTGACTAGGCCGAATTAGAATACCCATAAACTCTTCTAGCTCGCACAAAGGACAAAGCGCATGCTCCAATCCGCTCCCCTACTACCCACAATCATTATTCTTGCCACAAATCCAAAAATAAAACTTCCAATCTAGGCTCGAACCACCTAAATTTTCCGCCTTCGCATCAATCACCCGGCTAGACCATTCCCTTTCAGTTACTTTTATTCACGTCTGGAACTTAAGCCGCTGTCCATTGTATTCAAAAGGCTCCTTCATCATTTAGATCCCATAAATTTCACCACAATGCCTGATACCCGGAAACTTTCAAACTTTGCTCTGCATGCTAACACCCGGATCTCCCGTAACTTTTCATACCTCAATGTTGTCCGGCCTATACTTAGCCGGCTCGCAACTTTCATGTCTTAATTTCCTTCTTACCTTGTACTCTGCAGGTCAGCCATATGGCTCCCAAGAAACAGGGGAAGACCCCAGCCAAGGCCAAGGCCACCGACACCATTTCCGCCAACTGGGCGCGGTCTATGGTCACAAAGGCCAAGTTGGAGGAGCTGGTGGAACTGGGAATTCTTCCTCCTCAGGAAAATATCCAATGGAGGGTACCGGGTAAGGAGACCCGGCCCACCCCTACCAAAGATGAGGTAATCTGTTTCGTGGATCATGTGACCCGGGGTTTTCGACCACCGGGTCACCCCTTTTTCCGTGACATACTTAGCCACTACGGCCTTCGTGTCTTTGATATCGGACCCAACTCTGTGCTAAATATTTCCCATTTTATTGTCCTTTCCGAATCCTACTTGTGCACTCCGCCAAGTCTAGCTCTTTTTATTGAGCTTTTTCAATGCAAGCCATGCCGCGAAAGCGGTGATGGGGCGCTTCTCACTTGCGGCGGGGTTTCGATCCAACGCCGCAAAAACTCTCTAATGCCACCCCTCACCCTCAATTCCCATGTCAAGCATTGGCAGCTCTCGTACTTCTACTGCCAGGACACTTCCCCACCCGGCCAAAAGAAATTGCCGGGTTACTCGGAGGGTCTTCTTGATATTTCTGATAAGTTTAGTGCCTTCGCCCCTAACTCGGATAGGGAGGCAATTCAACCCTTGCTAGCCAAAATTGCTACTCTTACAGCCCAGTGCCTCATCGGGCTCAATCTAGTAAAGACCTGGGTCGATTTTAGGATTCAGCCCAATTCCATCCGCACAAAGTTGATGTGCGAGTATTCAGGAGAACCTTCCGATCCACTCCGATACTCCGATAACATCTTCGCACCTGGCGACACCCATAAAACCATCAAAGGTTTTTTGACGGAAAAGCTCGAGGTAATCCGGAACATATCCGGGTTAGAGCCCTTCACGCTTGAAAACCCCGCCCCTGAGGTAAAAGTCCGACTCTGACGCCCTTACTTTCATTCTTTCCACTTGATACAGTTGGTAACCTGTGTATTAACACCTTTCAGGCTGATGACGACTTTTGGAAAATCAACGCCTCCCCTAGCTCCGAAAGTGCAGAGGAGCAAGAGGCCGTTCACTCGGATGAAGGTACTCTTTGAATTTTATTTGGTTCCTTTGAACTCGTCATAACCCCTTCATTTTCAACCATAACTTTGATGATATTTCAGAACAAGAGGATGATGAGGAAGAAAACTCGGATGGCAAAGTAGAATCTGCCAGCGACGAGGACGAACCGGAACCGGCAACCAAAGCCGGATCCAAAAGAAAAGCTCAAGAGGCCACTTCCAAGGTTTCATATCCCCTCCTCGCATTCAATTCACGTCACCTTAATGATATACCTGAGTTATTTTGACATTATTCCACTGGCCATTCTTGAAGGAGTCGCCCATGATCAAGCGTAGGTCAACTCGAAATAACCCGGGTGACAACGTCATCACCCCGGGTATTTCTTCGACCCCCACTCGGCGGGCTGGTAATTATTCTATCTTTTCTCGACCGGCACATTCCCCTTGAACTATCCTTATATGACATCTAACCTGACAATTTTCAGCCTCTCCCGAGTCTGATGACGGGTTTCCATGTGACTTCGCGGTGAACACCGGGTAAGATCCCCTTCCGGATGCTCTTCCACACTTCACCACCCTTTCCTAACCGCGTATTTTAACTGCTTCTTGATAACATTTACAGGGCCACGGTCGTCGTTAGCGACCAAGAGGGCATGGAAGACGAGGGCCCGGGTCAGGGGAGCCCGGCCGATAAGACTACTGCCGTGTCTGGCGGTGAAAAACAAACATCGCCGATTAAACCGGGCGCCCAAGAAACCGAGTATCCAATTGCTTCCCATGCGAGCAAGAAGAAGAAAGCCACAACCTTGGGTGCCGAAGGAGTGTCGGATTCCAATGCACAAATGACCCGGGTTCCGCCTCCCTCTAAGAAGAAAACCTCTTCTCGGAATTCCCAAGGCCCCGGGTCTTCTGATACGGGTAAAGATACTTTTGATCAATTGATGAACACGCTCCTCACCATGAAGGCTTCAGAGGGCGATATTTTAGAGCGCATGGCTGCAGAGCACCAGGTAAAAGCGCTTGTCATCTCATATTGCATATCTAGTCCCCAAGTTCCGAGTATGACTTGCAAAAGTTATGCTTGGTACTTCACGCCAAATTTATCTTATCATAACATCCAACTAATGCTTGCCTTCCTTTCTACTTACAGGCACAGATAACTCAGTCTGATGAAACTTTACTGAAGACCGAATAACGTCTTCTTGCCGAGATAAAACGACGGGAAATCCTTGAGGATGACATGGAAACTTTGAAGAAGGATGTTTCCAAATATAAGAAGAAGTGCCTCACCGCTCGGACCGACTTGAAGAATTTATCGGATCAAATCACCGACACTTACCAGATCTTACTCAGTAAGTTTTTGTCTGCCGACTAATTTCATGCTTCTTGTTATGCACCACTCTGGGTTACTGATACCTTCTTGCTTCTATTTCAACTGCAGGTGCCAACCTTGCACCTCCAGAGGAAGATACTATTGCCAAGGCTAGGACCCTGAAGACTGTGCTCCGGACTTTCTTTGCCGGCACAAAATTTATATTGGACGCCATACATTGGCCCACAGAAGCCTATCCGGGTGAAGAGAATCTCGTCCAAGCCTGCTCCACTGTGCCTGGCTGGATTGAACTTTGGAAGCGTTCGTCCTGCCGAATTGGAATAACCCGGGCATTGACCTTGGCCAAAGCCTACTTTCCGAAGCTTGACCCGGCGAAGATAATATCCGGGTTTCCCGAGTTTAAGGCGGATGGTGCCAAATTTACGCCTAAGGACTTCAAGGCCATTCAGTCAGCAGTGCGCCCCTCTGCTACCTCTTTAGCCGATAGCTTGGACCTGAATACGCTAATGGCTGCGTACGACGCCGATGGCAAAGTTATCACAGAGGAAGCACCCCCGCCCTTGGACCTCTTGGAGAAGTGGGCTGATCACTCGGCCAAAAAGAAGGAGGCAACCGCGAAGAGGGAGGCCGAGTTAAAATCAGGGCCATCCGCCTCTACACCGTCCGTCCTTCCACCTATCCGCCCTGGCGCGGTGAGTCCGGGTGGCTCTGCCAGGAAAGCTAAGCAGCAGGCCCAGGAGCAAGACCCGGAAGATCGCACTCAGGAGGCCGAGTAGGGTGATGATGTCATAATACCTTAATTACGTGGGGACTTTTCATTTGAACTATTTATCCTGCCAATGGTGCGCTTGTGCACTTCTGATACCAATGCCATAACTTGTAATGTACTTCTATTCGGTGACATATTTTTGCGGCTTTCCCTGCCTTGTGATAATCGTGCTATTTTGTCTGTTCTTTTGAACTTGTTCTTGATACCCAGCTTTCTTTTTAGCTCCCTTTGTAAGACTCGGTTTTCCGAGTGCCAGGAGTTTTAATACGTGGGCTTTTTCTTTAAGTCCCCAAGACTCGG
The DNA here is from genome assembly GCA_028641055.1 of Alopecurus myosuroides. Classification (NCBI taxonomy): domain Eukaryota; kingdom Viridiplantae; phylum Streptophyta; class Magnoliopsida; order Poales; family Poaceae; genus Alopecurus; species Alopecurus myosuroides. The sequence goes on from CM054057.1 coordinate 291,145,084, forward strand.
ATGGTGAGGTTTTTCGAACTGCGATAGCCAAGTAGTTTGTTTCTGTTTCGAAGTCCCCCAGCCCCCATGACCCAAAGTTCGAGTAATGGGGGTGTGGCCTTTCTCAGAGAACAAATTATTTTTTACCGAGTCGCAAACCTAAAGCTATTCCATGTAAGTACTGAAGTTATGCTTGATAATTGTTGAGTTTCCGGCTTTTAGCCTTGTACTCTGCATAAACTTGTGGTTTAGATGACCCTTTTAACTATCTTGTACTGTAAGCCGGCTTTCGCGTGGATACCATGTTGTTACATCCATACGAGAACAGTGTCAGGCAAGTCCCATTGGGCTTCATGGCTGATTGTAATCGTAAGCGAACGAATCATGCCACTTTAGTGCGAGTCACATCGAGCTTAAGTAAGAAAAGTCAAGAAAAGTTGGCTTCTTTGCCCAGTCATAAGATTGCAGCCGTGCTCGTTTGCGAGAAATCGGCCCTTATAACTTATAGCTATCTATGCCGGGTCATTCGGGTTAGTGGTTGGTTACCTGAGCAACCAACCCCCAAGACCTACATGCAATCGATGCTTTTGATGATACTGAATTACCGATGTCGCAGGGATACTACTTACTTGTAATCAGGATGTAATTATATAGGACTTGATAACCATCTCTTTATTGATACTAGAAATTTTGGATCAGCAGGCCGCCTCATTAAAAACCTTCCAGTCCCCTTAGGTACCCTGGGTAGGAAAAGAGCGCGTCTGAAACCTGCTGCCCGTTACATTGTTTAGTTCCTCATAAGCACTGGTCCCGGTCTGGCTTGACCAATGCACATTCTCCATATGTTGGACCTTTTCCTGATGAGTACCGGGTTTGCTAGCCAACCCGGGTGGGGTGTTCCAATGACCTGGCTGGTTGTAAGCGGCCGTGTAGCTTCTTCTTTTACAGCGGGCCGCTTGGGGGAATCATCCTCGATTAAGGCCACCATTTTAGCCTCTTGCGTTGCCTTGGATTTTGTTCTTTCGCCTTCAGTACTCGGCCTTTTTGATGTGGCTATATCCTCCGGGTCTGCTTGAGACCGGTAATGCTTGAGTTCTTCTTTTCTACAGGCCTGCTCGGCCATTGCTGCATCTCCTTCGTCACATTCAGCTGCTATGTCTCGATTTCCATGTATGGTAATGGTCTTCTTGGGACCCGGGATTTTTAGCTGTAGATATACGTAACACGGCCTAGCCATGAATTTGGCATAAGCCGGCCTTCCAAATAGCGCGTGATAGGGGCTGCGTAATTTCACTACCTCAAAGGTGAGCCACTCAATTCGATAGTTATCCTTTGATTCTCCGAAAGCTACCTCCAACGCGATTTTTCCCTCGGGGCATGCTGAATGACCCGGCACTATCCCATGAAAAACTGTTGAGCTTTTTTGCAGTTGAGATTCCTTGAGACCCATGCGTAGGAAGGTTTCCCAATACAGTATATTGATGCTGCTTCCACCATCCATTAAAACCTTCTTCAGTTCGTACCCATTAACTTGCGGTGCGACTACTAGTGCCAAGACTCCTGGGTGTTCCACTCTTTCCGGGTGATCCCTTCTGCTCCATGTTACCTCCTGTTCTGACCATCTCAAGTATCTCGGGACGGCTAACGAAACTGAGTTGACCGCTTGCTTCAGTATCTTTTTGTCCTTATTAGAGCCTCCTGTGGTATGCACATGATATTGACCCAATTGTTTGGGGTTAGCCTGGAAGCCTCCTGCCCCCCCTTGGTTGTTACCTTGATTTCCAGCTGCCGGGTTACCAGCTGGGGGTGGGCCGTTGCCCGGGTTTGCCCCTGGACCCGGTCCTCCTCCCCGCCCTGCACCTCGCATAGCTCTGTGCACTTCCTCATTTTTCCATCTTTGTAAATCGGCGCACTGTTCTAGGGAGTGGTTAGCTGGCCTGCCATTCCTGCTGTGCTTCGGACATGCCATCCTGAATATGTCCCAATTGTTACCCGGCCTTGGTGGACCTTGATAGTTTCCTCCATTGTGGTTACCTCCGTTGAAATTTCCTTCTGCTCTTGGCCTCGACGACCCGACTTCTGTGTTGGCGACAAACTCGGAGCCTCCTTCGAAAGGGCGCTTGTTCTGGCTATTTCCATTGTTACCTGATGCTGTTCCGTTGCCGGTTCTTCCATTACCGCTTGTGTTTGCTTTTGTCTTCTTGTCATCAGCTTCTTCTTCTGTAGTATCTGTCGCAGCGTGTTTGTTGCACGCATCCATCAATTCTCCCATTGTGACTTCCGACGCATTTCGACTGGACTTCATGCGAGTTAACTTTTGCACTAAAGGTATATACTTGCATGTTTTTGCCATGGCTTGTAGTGCATCCTTGGGCTGGATATCCGTGGATGAGTGTACTATCTCCATAACCCGGCGCACCCAACTGCGCGCCGATTCTCCCTTCTTCTGGACGCATCGTTCTAGATCATCAATAGTGAATAATTTCCTGCAGGTCCCGTGAAAGTGTTTGATAAACGCGGTCTTCAATTCCTCCCAAGACTTGATCGATCCCTCTGGTAGATTGGTGAACCACAATTTTGCTGCTCCTTCCGACATCATCAGATACATGAACTTGGCTTGGAGGTTCTCGGACGCGTTGCGGATTGACATTGCCATCTCGTAACTGCTTAGCCATGTTTCGGGATCCATGGTTGGCTCATAATTCACTACTTTCCCTGGCTCTTTGAACTTTTCCGGGTAAGGTTCAGCTCTAATATTGTCCGAGAGACACTTGGGTCCCGTAAGAATGGTTGAAGCCGGCCTTGCTCTAGAAACGTGTGATGCCGCGGGGGGCGCGTCTGGGCGCGGTGCTGCGGGAGGTCCATGCGCTGCAGACCCGGTCGCGGCCCTCCGAGCCCTAGAACTGTCCACGACGGCCTGTGCTGCTGATGCTGCCTGAGCGCGGGGAGGAGGCGGCATTTGCTGCTGCTCTTCCCTCCGCCGTGCTGAACTTGTTTGTATATTCCCTTGCTGCTGGCTGACGTATGGCGTCCCGTGCATACCGCTTCTGTGATCCGGGTAATTGGCTTGCTGTGCCACCGCAGTGTGCAACAGCTCGATGGCTTGCCGAGTCTTCTCTGCATGGGGCGACTCTCCCACATGTATTTGATTCAATGCGAGTGTCGCCGCATATACGTTGTCCATAGGATTGTTGTAGTGGCCGGCTGGCGTGCGGAATCGTGATGGTGGCGGCGGCAGTAGATCGTTGCCGGTTGTGACTCTAGTTTGCGGTGGGGGTAACCCGGTCCGTTCATTCGCCGGATGTGTCGCTGCTGTCATCTGTTGGGGTGCGGTTCCCTGGTTCACCACTGGTATCGGTTGGTCCTGAGGCGTGATGAATAAATTAGCCGGATTAATAACCCCGCCCGTTGCTGGCAACCTGGTGTGGTGCCTTTGATGTATCCTGGACGTTTCCTCTCGAAGCCGGGTTTCCAACGCATCTAGCTCGCACCGTCGGGTGGCCATCCCCTGTCTATCTGCTTCCACTTGCCTTCTTTGCTGTTCCAATGCACGACGAGCCACATCCAGATCTCTAACACGCTCTGCCGCGTTTTCTGGGGTGATAACGGTGGCGAGGACTGTAGGATCCAAAATCAAATTATTATCGAACAGGGCCGGGTGACGCGGATTCAAGGGACCCGCCCCTGGTGTCCGGTTTGCTTGAAACCCGAACATGTTGGCGTGTTGCTCCTCATCTGCTGCGCGACTGGTGACCGATGCTGACTCTCCATCGACCCGGGTCAAGACCGGGTCTCCGTTAACCGCGCCCTCTTGCTGGGCCACTGCCTGAGCCGCCCCGACTGATGCCGCGGCTGTGTTTCCTTGGTTGGCCGCGGGGGCTGCATAGACTGCAACTCGGCGCACGATATCCGGTGTAAATTCAGGCTGTTCCTCCTCACCGTTCTCCTCATACCGGTTTTCCAGTAGATCCAGGATAGACCCGGTGTCATCTTCTCCTTGGGCCCGGTCGCGTGGGGTCCATGCCGGCTCCTCCGGCTGTTCCCACTCCGCGATGGGTTCTTCTGCCGGATATGTCGTTCCCGTTGATTCTTCATCATCTGATCGGATAGACGTGGCTTTTCCTGGCATAGAATCAGATCCAACGTTGTCAGGGACCGAATTGGAAGCACATACCATACCGATGAAGACGCTGATCCGGCCGATTGTCACGACGGATCCGGTTTCGAGGTGATCCGACTCCGGCCCCCAGCCGGAGTCGTCCACCACCTTTTCTCCTTCGTGGTCGATGTAGATCTCGCCGATGACAAGATTCTCCATGCCCTTCCGAGCTTCTCCCGTGATGTAGACACCTTTGGACGCAGGCCCCACGGTGGGCGCCAACTGTCGTGGGATAATCACGGCAGATGTTACCAGGGGTAACTGATCTTGGGGCAAGTCGACACAGGCGTTTGGGAGAGGGTTTAGCTCAAGGGAAGACATGGTACAATTTGATCTGATAGCCGGCAATCGAAGTCGCCGGATCTCTATTCTCGATACGATAATTCGATTAGGGTTTACACTGGATGCTTAATATCACGCGATATTGCTAGGGTTCTTAGATCTCTGTCTAAACTACATCCGGGGGTCGGTTTATAAAGCACCCGTACCCCCTGGCTTGTTCTACAAGGCGTATCCTGAATCCTACCCGGACACGGCTCACTAACCCTAACTTGCCTTTACAGTAACCCACAATCCGGGTCATTGGGCCTACAAGCTTGGGCCTTCACAAGTTTCCCTATCCTTAGCCGGATCCTGCACATCATCCCTTGAGCCGGGTTATTCCTTGGAGCTTGGCCTACCGGGTTAGCATCCCCCTGTCAAAGAGCCCGGCCCAGCAGGAGGCGTGGGCCGTCGTACCAGTACACGAGTGCGCCGGGCGAACATGCGAGTGTCAGGTGGCGTCTGGACCAGGTGACTATAAGACAAGGCGGGCGATCCAAGGAAGGGTATCGAAGATCGATCACGGCGGCGGCTACCAACCACGAATCACCTACCTACCCAGTCCTTCTACTCAACCTATCTCCTACCAATTCGACACTCTGTGCTTGTAATTCTGATACTCGATAGTTCAATTGTATCTGGAATCGTGTGAGTGAGAATTCCCGTCTTAGATCCTGCCTCACTCATAACAGTGGTATCAGAGCCAGCCATTCAGGACCCAAATTTTTTCTCCGATCTGGCGTCTTCGATCATCGAGACCCGGAATCAGAAGGCCACACGCCTAACCAAGGAGGCGATGGAGTTTACCAAGACGGATCTGCAGGCGCTGTTCACCGATCTCAAATCAGAGATCCGCAACGAGATCAAGGACATGGTACAGTCGGAGATCAAGGCCGAGCTCGGCGCGTGGGCTCCGAAGATCGAGAAGCAGATCTACGGGCTCCAAGTGGCGGTCGACTTCCTCCAGCAACACGTCTACTACGACGCCGTCGATGCAGGGGAGGAATCTCCAAAGGGTATCACTGATCCTTCGGCATCACAGGCGCGGCCATCAACCGATGGGCGTCAGGCGACCAATCCTCCTCGGGCCAAGGGCCACGGCGTGGAATCTCAGCAACGGACGGAGGTTGACGATGTCCTCGTGACTTCGTCGGCCCGTCCGGCCAACGGTACGATTATCGACCCCCAACTCTAGTTCCATAACGCGCACATGTCAGGTGCGCCGTGCGGGGCGCCGTTCAGCGGACAGCAACCGCCGGCGATGCCTTTTCCGGTGTTTGATGGAGAGAATCCTCGTCTTTGGAAAGATCTGTGCGAACAGTATTTTTCAGTTTTTGGTATCCAGGAATCGTATTGGGTCCAGATGGCAACCCTGAATTTTTCACCAGCCACAGCCATTTGGTTACAGGCAGTTCGTAAGAAACTTATCGGGTGCAATTGGGAGAGCTTGTGTAACACCTTATGCGTGCGTTTTGGTCGTGATAGGCATCAACAATTGATTAGGCAATTCTATGCAATTAGGCAAAAGGGTAGTGTTCAGGAGTACATTGATGAGTTTGAAAACTTGATGAATCAATTATTGTCTTACTCTGACGATATCCATCCTTACTACTTTTTGATGAGGTTCATCGGTGGATTGCGTCCCGATCTGCACATGGCAGTTATGGTGTAGCGTCCGCCGGATTTAGACGCGGCATGTGCTTTGGCGCTGGTACAAGAGGAAGTGCAGGAAGGACTGCAAGCTGAGCGTGGACACTACGCTAAGCAATCACACCGGGCTGCAACGCGCGATGTACAACAATATGCTCCTCAGCATCAGTTCAGGCCAGCAGCTGCGCCAATGGCGGTTGATCGCCGCGGGCTCGAAGCAGCAAGAGCTCCTAAACCAGCACCTGCCAAGTCTGCACAACAAAACCAATTGGACACACTGCGAGCGTACAGGCGTGCCCGTGGCCTTTGCTTCACGTGTGGGGAACGTTGGGGGCCTGAACACAAGTGTCCAACTACTGTGCACCTGCACGTCTTAGAGGAACTGATGGAATTCATGGGGGTATCAGCAGAAATGCCTGATGATGCTGTGGTTCCACAACCATCAACTGAGGAAACCAGTTATGCTATATCTCTGCAGGCGTTCAACGGTAATGACGCCGCGGTTCTTCTTCAGTTACAGGCCACTGTGTTTGGGAAGGTTGTGACTATTCTTGTCGATTCAGGAAGCTCAACTTCTTTTGTGAATGCCAAGCTGGTAACTAATGTGACAGGTGTTCAACATCTGCAAGTACCTGCCAGGGTAAGGATAGCAAATGGCACGGAGCTGCTATGCAATTCTGAAGTACAGTGTAGTTGGCAAACTGGAGATCACCAATTTGACACAATGTTCAAAATTTTGCCGTTGGGAGGGTTTGATATGATATTGGGTATGGATTGGCTCGAATGCCATAATCCGTTCATTGATTGGATCACCAAATCAATGACTATCACACAGAATGGTCAAGCCATTCGATTGACTGGGCAATAGTTACCAAGCAAGGCTTGTCCATCGATTTCGACATTGCAGTTCCATCAACTTCTTAGAGACAAGGAAGTAGAACATGTGGGTTTTCTCTGTGATGAAACAACCGTAAGCTCTGATAGTGCAGTTCCTCCTGCAGTTCAGGAAATGGTTGATGACTTTGCAACATTGTTCCAGGAACCTACTGGCCTTCCTCCCAGTCGATCATGCGATCATTCCATCCCATTGGTGCCAGGGGCACAACCATTCAGCATTCGACCATACAAACACTCCCCTGATACAAAAGATGAAATAGAAAGGCAGGTTGAAGAACTGTTGAAAAGTGGAACGATTCAGCGCAGCAACAACCCTTTTGCTTCTCCAGTCATTCTGGTCAGAAAGAAAGACGGTCAATGGCGCATGTGCATTGATTACCGTAGATTGAACATGCTGAAAGTCCCAGCCAAATTCCCAATCCCTGTCATTGACGAGTTGTTGGATGAATTAGCAGGAGCCAGCTGGTTTAGTAAACTGGACCTCCGGGCAGGGTGTCATCAGATCAGACTCAGGGAGGGTGAGGAGTACAAGACTGCATTTCAAACACATTTAGGACACTATGAATATAAGGTTATGCCTTTTGGCCTTGCAGGAGCGCCAGCAACTTTTCAGGGGGCCATGAACTCCACTTTACAGCATGTTCTCTGCAAATGTGCTCTTGTGTTTTTCGACGATATACTCATCTATTCGAAAACACTTGAAGATCACATTCATCACTTGCGGAAAGTGCTTGCTTTACTCAAGAAAGATCACTGGAATGTGAAGAAATCAAAGTGCTCGTTTGCGCAACGCAGCATATCTTACTTAGGTTTCATTGTCAGTGAAAATGGGGTGTCGACTGAAACTGACAAAATTCAGAAAGTGCAACAGTGGCCAGTACCTCAGAACGTCAAAGAGTTGCGACAATTCTTGGGATTAGCAGGATACTATCGCAAATTCGTGCGTAACTACGGAATTATTGCCCGGCCCCTTACAAATCTCCTCAAGAAAAATAAACCATTCCTGTGGACTAGCTGCTGTGACTCAGCGTTCTCGGCTCTCAAAAATAGCCTTACGAGTGCGCCTGTTCTAGCTCTCCCCAATTTTGAGCGTCCATTCATCGTCAAAACGGATGCCAGTGATCTGGGTATTGGAGTTGTACTGCAACAAGATGGGCATCCAATTGCTTACTTGAGCAAGGCGCTGGGACCAAGAAATAAAGGACTATCCACATATGAAAAGGAACTCATGGCTATCATCTTTGCAGTCGAGCATTGGCGCCAATATTTGCAGTCCTCAACATTCGTGATTAAAACAGACCAGCGCAGCCTCGTTCACCTGGAAGAACAACGACTGCACACACCTTGGCAACAACGAGCATTCACCAAACTGTTGGGATTGAGATACCAGTTGTGCTATCGCAAAGGCACTGATAATGGCGCAGCGGACGCCCTGTCGCGTCGCACCTAGAATGAAGCAGCTGTCCTAAATGCCATCTCCTTCTGTCAACCTGATTGGGTGGCAGAAATCAAACGGGGGTATTCCAGTGACCCTCACAACAGTAGAATCATTGCAGAACTGCTCCACAATCCATCATCCCACAAGCATTTCGAGTACTCTGACGGGCTGCTACGACATAAGAAACGAATTTGGGTGGGACACAATACCCAGGTACGTCAGACACTCCTTCAAGCTGGTCATGACTCGGCAATTGGAGGTCACTCGGGAGTTCCAGCAACCTATCAACGTCTGTGGGCAGTTTTCTCTTGGCCAAAGATGAGAGCAGAGATTAAAGCATATGTCCAATCTTGTCCCACTTGTCAGAAGGCAAAGCCAGATCGCCAAAAATATCCAGGACTATTGGAACCCCTCCCTGTTCCTACCCAAGCATGGCAGATCATATCCCTAGACTTTGTTGAAGGGTTGCCACAATCAGGAAGATTCAATTGCATTCTTGTGGTGGTGGACAAATTTTCTAAATACAGTCATTTTATCCCTCTGGCTCATCCTTTTTCAGCAGCTCAAGTGGCAACAGTGTATGCCAACCAAGTCTATAAACTGCATGGCATGTCAGAGTCCATCATTTCGGACAGGGACCCAATCTTCACAAGCAAATTTTGGCGGGAATTATTCAGGCAAACTGACACGCTGCTTCGCATGAGCTCAGCATACCACCCTGAAACTGACGGACAAACGGAGCACGTCAACCAGTGTATGGAAACTTTCTTAAGGTGTTTCGTTCATTCTTGCCCTAAGAAGTGGAGCTCATGGCTGGGATTGGCTGAATTTTGGTATAACACTACCTGGCACAGCGCACTGGGGAAATCACCATTCCGTGTCTTGTACGGACACGAGCCTAGGCACTGGGGGATAGATGCATCATCGGCGTCGCCAATGACTGATGTGGACAAGTGGCTGTCAGAACGTCAAACAATGAATGAGCTGATCCGTCTCCATTTACTCAGGGCAAGTGCCAGGATGAAGCAGCAAGCGGACAAGGGGAGAACTGACAGAGTGTTTCAGGTTGGAGATTCAGTCTACATCAAACTGCAACCATATGTCCAAAGCTCAGTGGCGCAGAGGGCTTGCCACAAACTGTCGTTCCGGTACTTTGGTCCATTTCCAATCGTGGAACGCATTGGTTTGGTGGCTTACAGACTTGCTTTGCCAGAAACCTCAGCTATACATCTGGTGTTTCACGTATCACTCCTTCGCAAGGCACTCAAGGCAGATGTTCAGGTAACGCCTGTTCTTCCCAGTGACTCTAACCAGTTTGTTACCCCCTTGCAAGTCCTGGAGCGTCGTCTCAAGAACAAGGCCAATCGCACTGTTGAGCAAGCATTGATCCGTTGGTCGGGAGAGGGCCTGCCGGATTCCTGGGAGGACCTGGACGAGCTCCAAGCTCGTTTTCCGTTCGCCGCGGCTTGGGTTCAAGCCGAACCTGAAGGGGAGGGGGGTGTTAACACCCCTAGTGCAGGAGACACACAAGCCCAACAAGAGCCCGGCCCAGCAGGAGGCGTGGGCCGTCGTACCAGTACACGAGTGCGTCGGGCGAACATGCGAGTGTCAGGTGGCGTCTGGACCAGGTGACTATAAGACAAGGCGGGCGATCCAAGGAAGGGTATCGAAGATCGATCACGGCGGCGGCTACCAACCAAGAATCACCTACCTACCCAGTCCTTCTACTCAACCTATCTCCTACCAATTCGGCAATCTGTGCTTGTAATTCTGATACTCGATAGTTCAATCATATCTGGATTCGTGTGAGTGAGAATTCCCGTCTTAGATCCTGCCTCACTCATAACAAACTCCTTGTTGGCCCAACAACCAAACTCGTGCTGCTCGTCTAGGTGAGGTGCCCCTGATCTCCCGGTACTTGACGACCCTGCAGCTTCAATGTGTAGATTGTGACGACAATGCTTTGGATTTCTGGAGCTGTCCAACGCTAGGGGATCTGAAGATGAACCTATATATGCAGAATTTCCACTCATAAGATGGCATCCTAGTCACTTAAGCATGTAAGTGTCACCGGATGTAACATCACTCACAATTTTTTTTGAAGGATACGTCATGGATAGACGTATCGGTTTCATAGAAGAAGGGCCGAGAGTTACAACGCGGTCGACACAGGCGTCGAGAACGCACACCACCACCCACTCAGAGTCGACTACTCGCCAACCTCCACGGCTCTACAAGCGCTAAATCTTTCCTAAATATTCTTGGCCGCCCTCCACCGTTCGACCTCAGCCAAGATGTTCCGAATCACGGTTGCGGCGTCTGGCCGCACGCCCTCGAAAACGATATCATTCCGGTGCTTCCAGAGGCACCACATAATGAGTCTGAGGGCAGTCCATATCTCATGCCCCGCCCCCTGCCCCGACTTGGCAGGTAGCCAATCCACAAAGTGATCCCCAGGGTCGGGGATCCACTCCTGAAGCCCCCAGTGTTGAAGGAAATAGGTCCACACAACCCGCTCGAGAACGCATCCCAGGAGGAGGTGATCAATATCTTATGCCTGTTGACCGCAGAAGGGACAAGCTGGCGGTCTTGGGAGGCCACGCCTCTCCAGGCGGTTCGCCGTCTAGCAGCGGTTGCGCAAAGCCAGCCACAGGAAGAATTTGCATTTCGCAGGGGCGTGGGATCTCCAAATCTGCTCCGCACCTCCGAACTCTGTGGACCCAGCAAACAGAGCCAGATACGCTGAATGTGCAGAGTAGGAGTAGTCACCTTCCCAGTTCCACCTAAAAGAGTCAACTGACCCTTCCACAAGCTCCACAGTGATAAGGCGCTCAGCGAGCGCCATGAGTTCACCAAGTGCCACCGCCCCGAGATCGTGCGAGATGCCTCGGAGCCAACCACCTGAGATGCCCTCTCAAACCCGCAGAGACTTTCTTGCCTGTTTGGAGACTTTGGCAAAGATGTGCGGAGCAAAGTCTTTAATCCTACCCTCGAGGAGCCACCTATCTGACCAGAAGAAATTAGCTCTTCCGTCCCCCAAAACTGATGTGGTGGCTGCCTTGAAAAGCTGTCTGACCTCAAAGGGAACCTGCAAGTTGAATTCCTTCCAAGGTTTTTCCGCTTCCACCCTCTCCAACCAAAGTCACCTGGTCCTTAGTGCCAAGTTCAGCAATCTTAGGTTCGGGATGCCTAGACCACCCAACGTTTTTGGCATACAGACTCTATTCCATGCCACGAGGCAGTGCCCCCCTTGTACCTCCTTCCGACCTTTCCACAGAAACCCCCTGAGAAACTTCTCCAAGGCTTTGAAAGTCTTTATGGGGATATCAAGTGACATCATCGCGAAGATAGGGATGGATGCCAAGGTTGTTTTGACAAGTTCTTGCCTGCCTCCTTTGTTCATCAGGTTGGCACTCCACCCAGGTAGTCTACTGGCCACCTTATCCACCAGGTAATGCAACTGGGCTGCAGTCGGCTTATGTAATGACATGGGTAAATCCAAGTAACGGAACGGGAGGGGGCGAATCGGGCAGCCAAGCTCATGGGCGATTAGGCCCTCCACCGAAGGAGCACACCTAATCAGGTGCGCGGAGCATTTGTCAAGATTAGTCCTGAGGCCCGACGCCAGACCAAAGTCCTCGATGAGAGAAGCGAAGGAACGAAGATCCAGAGTCGCCGGTCGAACGAAGGCGACCACATCATCGGCGTAGATCGAAACCCGACTCCTCAGCCTGTTGCGGGCCAAAGGGGAGAGGAAACCTCTCCTGGCGGCCAACTCGACTAGGTAGTAAAAAACCTCCATGACGAGAATGAAAAATTGCGGCGAGAGCGGATCTCCTTGCCTAAGACCGCGCCTGTTGAAGATGCGGCCACCGGGCGTCCCATTCAAAAGAATGCGGGTGGAAGACGAGGATAAGAGGGCGCAAATCCACGCGATCATGCGATCGCCAAAACCAAACTTCCTCAAGACTTCGATGAGGAAAGCCCAATCCACTGTGTCAAAGGCTTTGGTGATGTCGAGCTTAAGCAGGACTGCCGGAAGTCCGGGAACTGTGCAGTTTGCGCGCCGTACCTTGCACCGTCATGAAATTGTCATGAATGCACCGCTTGCAGAAAAAGGCACTCTGATGTGCACCCACAAGCTCAGGGAGGGATGGGGCCATTCTTTTCGAGAGAACTTTCGCTACCAACTTGGCGAAGCAATGGATGAGGCTGATGGGTCGGAAGTCTTTAATCATCTCAGGTCCCTGATGCTTGGGAAGCAGCGAGACAAGGGCCTGATTAACTGCACCGAAACCACGCATGTCGAGTCTCGCAAGCGAGTCGAAGGCTGCCATGACGTCATCTTTCACTATGGGCCAGCAAGAAACAAAGAATCTGTTGGTGAATCCATCGGGTCCAGGACACTTGTCACGTTGCATCTCCTTGATAGCATTCCACACCTCCTCTGCCGAGAAAACAACCTCCAGATGGCTCAGGTCAGCTGACGGGAGGTCAAGGGCGTCGAGATCCAGAGAGAAGGGCCGGTCCACCCTCGAGCCCAACATCTCATCAAAGAATTTATCCACCGCCTCAGCCTTATCCTCGTGTTCGGTAACACGGACACCCTCCACAAGCAAGTGATCCACGAAATTCTTTCGGCGACGCTGGCTCGCATGAGAATGGAAGAAACGAGTGCAAGCGTCTCCTTCCTGCAGCCAGAGCTGCCGCGAACTCTGCCGCTCTTTGGACCGCTCCAGGGAAGCCAACCCCAACAATTTATTTTTTAAAAGCCTTCTAAGTCCACGCTCTTCAGGAGAGAGTTGTCTCTGATCCATAGCCGAATCAAGCCTCAGTATCACCTTGTTGGCCACTAGGATCTGCAATTTCATACTCCCAATGAACCTGGAGCTCCATCGGGAAAGCTCCTTGGTTGTGACTCTGAATTTGCGGTCTAGCCGCTTGAAGGGGTTAGGCTCATGTTCCACCGAGTTCCACGCATCGGTAACCACCTCATGAAAACCGTCCACCTTAGGCCAGAAGGACTGAAAATGAAATCTACGCCCCCAGTGTAAGTTCGGGGATAATCGCAGAACCAATGGGCAGTGATCGGACGGCCCGGAGGAAAGGGCGGTGAGAAGGGCATCTGGGAAAAGCTCCTCCCAGTCCACCAAAGTAACCACCCTATCGAGCTTCTCCAGCGTGGGGTTTTGCCTCTCATTAGACCAAGTGAAGCGACGACCATAGAGGTAGAGGTCCTTGAGCTCTAGCTGCGCAAGCGTGTGCCGAAAACGACCCATCAATCCCCTGTGGATGGAACCCTGGCTTTTTTCACCCTCATTAGCAATGAGATTGAAATCCCCGGCCACCATCCAAGGGCCTGCGTGGAGATCCCGAATGTCACGCAGCTCCTCAAGAAACGCCTTTTTGTCATCCACCCGCTGAGAGGGTCCATAGACTCCCGAAAACCACCAACCATTTTCTCCATCCACCAAATGCGAGCCGTAATGGCATTTGCTGACAGGTGGGGGTTAGATACCGTCACCAACGTGGATTGCCAAGCGAGAAGGATTCCACCACGTGTGCCGTTAGCCGAGAGGTATAGAAACCCATCGAAAGCTGAACCAACGCAATCACGCACCACGCGATCGCAGATGACCGCCATCTTAGCTTCCTGGATGCAAACTACCGCAGCGTTCACAGGTGCCAAAACCTGATAGATTGTCGCCCTACTGAAAGTAAAGTATGGGCACCTAGAGGGGGGGTGAATAGGTGCTACGACCAATTTTAATTTTTCTTTCGACTTAGGCTTGACACAAAGGTAAATTCTCTAGATAGTGCAACTAAGGTGAATTTACCTATATGACAAGGATAGCAATAAATACAACAAGTACAACAATTAATGCAACTAGTACAAGTGAATAAAAGATAAGGGAACGAGGTAACCGATGGGGGGACGCGGAGACACGATGTATTCCCGAGTTCCTCCTTGTTAAGGGAGTACGTCTCGTTGGAGGGGTGTGAGCTCACCACGAAGGCCTACTCAACGCCACAAAGGCCTCACCCTATTCTCCGATGAACTTCCGCCACAAAGGCCAAGTTCACTTTCCACTATTGAACCCCTTTGAGGCGGGGATCGATTCCTTTACAAACAAGTTTGGGGCACACACCCACAACTTAATTGGGGGCTCCCAATACTCACAAATCACCAAGAGTAGCAAGAAGCCTAGGTTCTCCACAAGAGGAAACCCTAGGCAAAGATCCCTCAAGCAAAAGAGAGGGGAAATGAAATCCGGTTGGTGAAGACGTAGATCGGGGCCTTCTCCTTCAATCCTCCAAAGATCAAGGCTTTTGGGTGGATGGATTGGGAGATCTAGCAAGGTGGGGGAGCTCCAACAATGATGACTTTAATTCTGGACGAGCTGACTGGACGTAGGTGGAGGGGAGGGGGTATTTATACCCCTCATAAAGTCTAAGAGCCGTTGGAGCATTTCTGACAGTTTCACATCGGAGACTCCGGTGTAAAGGCCGGAGACTCCGGTCTGACCTTTTTTGCAGAGCTCTAGTCCGGAGACTCCGGACAGTCTCCCGTGTCCCTCCGGACTGGACACAGCAGGCGACACCAACTGGGCAGCACTTGGAATCCTCCAGAAATCTTCAGTCCGGAGACTCCGGTCAGGGGGACCGGAGACTCCGGTCTTGGCGTTGTGGAATGACCCAGTCACACCGGAGACTCCGGTAAGTCTCCAGTGCGAGTACAGCACGCGATACCAGCAACTCCTTAGCTGTTTCTTGAGAGGTAGCTCCCACACCGGAGACTCCGGACAGTCTCCGGTAAGACTCCGGTGTGGGTGCAGTGCGCGACACCAGAAAGTCCAGAGACTTGGCGATGAAAGAAATCTCCACACCGGAGACTCCGGTCTGGGAGACCGGAGACTCTGGCCTAGAGAAAAACTCCAGCAGACAGAAATCCGAGTGACTTGCTCCTTTTTGCAACATCACACCACCATATCAAATATGTTGTTTTAGCCCTGAAATACATCAACACACTTAACAGTACATGTGTTGTTAACAAACACCAAAACAAGATGATTTAAGCGTGTTTGCACTTTCAACCTCCCCCTTTTTGGTGTTTGATGACAACACACATATTTGCTATAAAATCACAGGTAGGCTATGTTTGAAAAAGATAGAGTACTCACAAAGTGAGCTCCCCCTATATTTTACAAACAAAGCCCTCTAGAGCAACCATTAGTGAACAATAATACAAACATGCATAGAGACAATAGATAAAGCACAATAATTGATAATATAAAAGGATAGCTTCGCCACGTGGTCTCACACACATAACACAACAATTGTTCACTAAGAAAGCAAAGCAACTAAGATAACGGGAACACAAGCCATAAAAGGCAAATCAAGCTCAAAGACTTGTGTTCCGAAGCAAATAAAGCAAAGCAACCCATGCAACCCGGAGAAGACAAAGCTACTTCTCCCCCTTTGGCATCGAGACACCAAAAAGGGCAAAGAGCACTACGCAACCCAAGGGCTCAGTCATCGTCCTCATACTCATCGTCGTCGTCATCCACCGGGTCCGTGACCTCATCATCATCATCTTCTTCTTCTTCCTCGTCTTCTCCCTCATCATACTCAGCATCAGTACCAGTGTTGAAGAACGAAAGGTCATCCTCATCCTCAGGCTGATCCTCAACATGTTCTTCTTCCTCAATCTCAGGGGCCCTGGCACGGTGGGTCGAAGAGGAAGGAGCCGAGGTGACATCCTCAAAGTCACCCCACAGAAACTGATCAGTGTTCCACTCCTCATATGACATAGTCACATAAGCGGTGGGAGGAGTGGGTGGAGTAGTGGGAGGAGTACCCATAGGAGGACTAGCTCCAAGTCCAGCGTGGTCATGCAGCTTGGAGATCATCTTCTTCAGCTCATGCCTCTCCTTATAGGCCACATGGTTCTCCTTGTGTACTGCGACAGTCATGCACAAAATGTTGCGCTGGAACCAAGTAAGCTTCTTCATCTCATCCTGAGTCTCCTCCCTGCTAGAGCGGCAAGTGGGAGGATCAGCATTCTTCCTCCTAGAGCGAGGAGGCGCCTCGGCGTCCCCCATGGGAGTGTCACCATCAGGAAGGTGAGAGGACAGAATCTGGAGAGAGACCACCGGGTGCTCAGTCTCGGTAGCCAAGCCAGGAAGCTGATCAAGGATGAGTCTCACCACATAAGGAGCATACACGGGCACTTTCTTGATCTCGATCATAGCTGAGTATATCTCCTCCTTGATGAAGTGCATAACATCAATCTCGAAATCCTCTCCATCAGGGCCAGCAAGGTGACACTGGAAGGCCTGGTACAGAAGGTTCACAAGGCCACCATGAATAGCATCTACATTCCCGGCCTTGGGAGCAATGTTGTAGCGAAAGAGGCGAAGACAGATGTTGTATACCCTCCTGAGATCCTTAGCAGTGCCGGTGCTGGAGAGCTTCTCATACATCGGAGCCATGCGCTTCTTGTCATAAGCCACTCCGTGAATGTGCATGCGGTGGCCACTCCCTTCTCCCCAAGGATACTCAAGAAGCTCAGCAAAGCGTCTCATAGAGGCCTGACACTCAACAGTCCCAGACATCCACCTCAAAGTGACATCATCCTCTTCACCAAAAGCGACAGTGGCAAAGAACTGCTGAATGATAGAGGCATTGTAGTTCTGCTGAATGCCCACAAGATGCTCAAGGCCCAGTTTCCTCGTGATCCAGATAGCCTCCTCAAAGTACTGAGAACTGCTGAGAGCCTCTAAGTCCAGAACTTTCTGCGGACATATGGGCTGCCTGAATTGTGTGTATATCTCCTGCATGATCAACTCAGACTCCCTCCTCCAATAATGAGCAGACTCAGCAGTGTGGGCCATGGTGAAGAAAGGACGAGCCCGCATGATCCTGTACTCCTTCTTGCTCATGGAGGCCACAGAGGTGATCCCGTCAAACCTGGCCTTCTTCGCCACTTCAGACCTCAGCCTAGCCTCATGCTTCTCTTTCTGACGCCTCTCAGACTCAAAGGTGTTCTTCTGGCCATATCTACCAGTGGCTTCATCAGTGACAAGGTAGTTGTGGGAGTGACCACGGCAGGCACGCTTGTTGGGGTTTGAGGACTTTGACTTCACCCTTTTTCCTGAAAGCATACACAAAACCAGAAACACCACAACAGAGAAAACAAAATGAGCATTCATGTCCAAAAATAGTGCAGAAACAAGACAGAAGCATTTGAGAACAGTTCTGGAAGATTCACACCGGAGTCTCCGGTCTGGCAGACCGGAGTCTCCGGACTGACACCGGAGTCTCCGGCCTGGCACACCGGAGTCTCCGGACTGGTCGTCAACTGAGGATATGAATCTAACACAAGTGTTTCTACAGATGATTCTAGCAGTTCCTACACTGGTTCAACTAGCCAAGGTGATGCTACCAACAGCAGGTGCAACTTCTCAAAAAAAAAACTACCTAGACCTTTAGATCTAGATAAAAAACAATCAAAGCGGAGTGGAGAAGTGGCACCCTTGTCATCCTAGCCGGTCATTGTGCCTCCCTCAGATGGGAGAGGAAAGGGGAGGCGGGGGAAACGGTTCCCGGCGGTGGGAAGCGGCCGGGGAGGTGCTCCTGGCGATGGCGGTGTCGCAACAACTCGTTGGGGGCGTGGTGGAAGTGGGGAATGAAACCCTAACTTCCCTCAGCCCCCAGATTATATACTGCGAACCACACACCGGAGTCTCCGGACTGGCCGGAGTCTCTGGTGTGGTAGACCAGAGTCTTCGCACCTTTGCCATAAAAACCTCCCCAAAGAGGACATGAAATGAAAGAGTCAATACAACTTGTTTAAAAGGTAGTTTTTGGCAAGAAAAAGGTAAGAGCATCAACAGGGAGGGAACTTGTACTCAAGAACATCGAGGAAACACAAGAATAACAAATTTTGAGTACATCCTCCAAAAATGCCAAAACCCGCAAATAAGAACCAACTCTTCAAAGAAGAGGTTGGTGGCCTAGGCCACCATGTAAGAGTTCATGGTATGCAACCGCGACGATATATCTTGGGGGCATTGCCATTACTCAACATTGAAGCTCACAATTCAACATTAGAAAAAGAGAGATAACAATGAATTTTTGCTTTGGGCATAATGGGGGGAGGGAGAACCCAATGTGTTAGGATAACACTCCCCCTATGTCCATGCCTACACCTAAACTCGAACACGTTTCATCTATAGGGGTGTGTGCAAGATCTTCAAGTCAAACTCCTAGAATCAATCACATTTAGTTCATTCCTCAAGAACAAGAATCTTGCATCATCAAGTGGCTTCGTGAAAATATCCGCAAGATTGTCCTTGGTGGGCACATAAGATAGTGCAATATCCCCTCTTTCCACATGGTCTCGGATGAAATGATGGCGAATCTCGATGTGCTTGGTCCTTGTGTGTTGCACGGGATTGTATGCAATCTTGATGGCACTTTCATTGTCACACAAAAGAGGCACCTTATCCAAATGAACTCCATACTCCTTGAGAGTTTGCCTCATACATAGCAATTGAGTGCAAGCACTTGCGGCGGCTACATACTCGGCTTCGGCGGTGGAGAGAGATATGCAATTTTGCTTCTTGGAAGACCAACTCACCAAGGACCTACCAAGAAATTGGCAAGCCCCGGAGGTGGACTTCCTATCATCTTGATCACCCGCCCAATCGGAATCCGTGGAGCCCTTGAGAGAAAATTGTGCCCCCTTTGGGTATCACAAACCAAATCTTGGGGTATGAACCAAATAACGAAAGATCCTATGGACCGCCATCAAATGGCTATCTTTAGGAGCCACTTGATACCTTGAACACACACCTACACTCAAAATGATATCGGGCCTAGATGCACAAAGATAGAGCAAAGAACCAATCATAGAACAATACAACTTTTGATCCACATCCTTACTCCCTTTTGGATTGCGAGATAGGTGGCACTTGACTTGCATAGGAGATGTCTTGATCTTAGAATCGTGGAAGGTAAACCTCTTGATCATATCTTGGGTATACTTGGCTTGAGAAATGAAAGTCCCACGAGCCAATTGCTTGATCTCAAAGCCAAGGAAGAATTTAAGCTCACCCATCATAGACATCTTGAACCTTTCAGTCATAAGCTTAGAGAACTCATTATTGAAAGCTTGGTTAGTTGAGACAAAGATGATATCGTCCACATATAGTTGGCATATGAAAATCTCTCCCTTTACTCTCTTGGTGAAGAGAGTGGGGTCAATCTTCCCAACTTCGAAACCACGATCATCTAACACCTCCCTAAGGTGCTCATAGCAAGCACGAGGTGTTTGTTTGAGACCATAGAGAGCCTTGTCAAGTTTGTAAACGTGGTTAGGAAAGTTGAGATTCTCGAACCCCGGAGGTTGCTTAACTTATACCTCCTCTTTTAGTGGACCATTCAAGAAAGCACTTTTCACATCCATTTGTTGCAATTTGAAATTATGAGAACATGCATAAGCAAGGAGGATACGGATGGACTCAAGGCGAGCCACGGGAGCGTAGGTTTCATCAAAGTCAATGCCTTCAACTTGAGTGTAACTTTGAGCAACCAATCTTGCCTTGTTCGTTATCACAATGCCATGCTCATCTTGCTTGTTCTTGAAAATCCACTTAGTGCCAATAACATTGTGGCAATCTTTGGGCTTCTCAACCAATCTCCAAACTTTGTTACGCTCAAAGTTATTTAGCTCATCATGCATAGCTTCAACCCAATCGGAGTCCTCAAGAGCTTCAAACACTTTCTTAGGCTCCACCATAGAGATATGAGCTTGATGCTCACTAAAATGTGCCAATTGCCTTCTTGTGGATCTTCGAGCTTGAATATCCTCCAAGACCTTGTTGTCTTGGGCATCAATTTGCTTCAAAGCTCTTCTTATCCTTTTGACACGACGGGCTTCGATCTCCTCATTATTGCGAGGAGGTATCACTTGATCATCTTGATCATTTGGCTCCCCATCTTGACCAACTTGGCCTTGATCATCATCATCATCATCAACAACAACAATATCTTCAACACTTGCTTCAACTTGAGGAGAGGATGAAGAGGATGGTTGATCTTGGCCTTGACCTTGACTTGCATTAGTGAGAGGAGTGGGTACGACTTGCGAAGTCACTTGGTCAATGAGAGGAGGGTCTTGAACGTGTTCTTGGTTAGGTGTAACACTTGGCTCCTTGGCTTGTTCTTCTATTGTAGAGGAGGGCTCCACTTGAGTAGAGCATAGTCCTTCTCAAGTCTCCATAAGGTGTCCCTCAATGGGGCGGAAAAATCCCACACCCATCCTTCCTATGGCTTCTTGAGGTATTTCAACATCTACATTAGAAACATGAAATTGCGCCACTTGGGAGCCATCATTTTCCTCGAAAGCCACACTACAAGATTCTATGACAATCCGTGAGGCTTTGTCAAAGACTCTATAAGTGTGGGATTCGGCACCGTAACCAACAAATATACCCTCAATAGTTTTGGATTGAAATTTAGACAACCTAACACCCTTGATCAAATAAAAGCACTTACAACCGAATACACGGAAGTAGGAGACGTTGGGCTTGTTGCCGGTGAGGATCTCATATGGGGTCTTGTCCAAGCCTTTGCAGATGTAGAGGCGGTTGGAGGAGTGGCATGCGGTGGATATGGCCTCGGCCCATAAATATTGGGGAGAAGAGTACTCCGCCAACATGGTCCTTGACATATCCAAGAGGGGCGATTCTTCCTTTCGGCAACACCATTTTGTTGAGGAGTGTAAGTGGCGGAGTATTGATGACGAATTCCTTCTTCACTAAGGAATTCACTCAAAGTGTAGTTCTTGAACTCCGAACCATTATCACTCCTAATAGCCATGATTTGCACACTATGTTGATGTT
The DNA here is from genome assembly GCA_028641055.1 of Alopecurus myosuroides. Lineage (NCBI taxonomy): Eukaryota > Viridiplantae > Streptophyta > Magnoliopsida > Poales > Poaceae > Alopecurus > Alopecurus myosuroides. Next base: position 291,166,436 of record CM054057.1, read on the forward strand.
GCACTTCGTTGGAGAAATCGATGATGGTTTGTTGAGTTTCACTCTTGCACTTGAAGAAATAAACCCAAGTGTATCTTGAATAATCATCGACAATCACCAAGCAATACTTCTTGCCACCAAGACTTGCCTCTGGCACGGCACCAAAGAGATCAACATGGAGAAGCTCCAAGATCCTATTTGATGAAATAATAGTCTTGGTCGTGTGCACCTTGTCATGCATCTTCCCTTCAACACACGACCTACAAACGCGATCCTTTGTAAAGGAAACATGTTCTTTTAGTACGACAATAAGGCCACCTTTGTGATGACTTTGCAAAGTTATCATGTTGACATGGGATAGGCGGCGATGCCACAACCATCCCAAGTCCGCCTTTCCGAAAAGACACATTGCTTGAGTGTTGGTAGACTTCGAAAAGTCCACCACAAACAACTCATTTTCAACATGTCCCACGTAAGCGACGTCAAGAGTCTTGCTCCTCAAAAGGACCACAATATCAGCATAAAAAAGACGGAGAAACCCATCTTTCCAAGAGAGCGTACGGAAAGTAAATTGTAACCAAGGTATTCGAAAAGCATGACATTTACGATAGTGATATCGGGAGCGACCACAACCTTGCCGAATCCGGATACCTTAGACGAGGACGACTCTCCATAAGTGACAGTTGCTTGTATGTCATTTGGGCGCAACTCCGTCACAAGTTCTTTGCTTCCGGTCATATGGCTAGTGCATCCACTATCAATTATCCATTTAGTCCCACCGGAAGCATAGTCCCGCAAGAGATCATTGACTAGAGTTAGGACCCGAGGAGGGTCCCTTCATGTTAGCAACAAGGGTCTTTGGAACCCAAATAGTATAGTCAACGAAACCCTCAATAGGACCAACATATTTAGCTTGCACAACACCATAATAATCAACATATAAGAAATGGTGTGGATTGTTAGTTCCCGCGGAGGTGCTACGAGTAGTGTTGTCCCTCATGACACTACTACTCGAGGCAATGTTGTTTGCTTGAGCGGGTGTACTAAGAGTAGTGTTGTCCCTAGTGACAATACCACTCGAAGCACCGTTGTTGGTCTTCTTCTTGCTCTTCTTCTTCTTGTTCTTCTTCTTGGCTACATAGCCTAGACCTTGCTTGCCCACTTGTTGCCTTGGAGCACTCAATTGTGGTCTAGCAATGACCACATTAGAGTTAGGGGCAACCACTTGTGGGGAAGGGGTCACAACCTTCTCAACTTGAGGGCCTTTACCCTTGAGCCTTGCTAGCTCATCCTTCAACCTAGCATTTTCCTCAATAATATTTGCATGATCACAAGAAGAAGTAGAGGTGCTAGGATTGTTAGTTTGATTAAGTTGAGTTTGAAGTTGTTGATGCAACTCTTTGAGGGATGAGTGTTGGCTTTCCAAAGCTTTGTGAGCCTCGGTTAACTTTTCAAACTCCTCGGTTAGTTTACCATGACCAACCCCAAACTCGACCTTTTCCTTTTTAGCCTTTTTATATTTAGCAATAGCAAGATCACGTTCCTTAGTGATGTTTGAGACAAGTTCATTATGAGTTAATTTAATAGATTCAAGTTCATCCTCTAGAGAAACTCTACCATCATTGATGGGGAGATGGTAACCCGGTATGTTCATGCTTAGGTGAAACCCGGCCCGAAGGAATCGTTCAAGACCCGGCCCAAGGTGAAAGAGTTTCTAGAAGGCCCAAGGAGGGGCGTAGGTCTTGTAACCCTTACCTTGAGGATCACGATTAGGAAACTTAGGGTTGTATGCGGTTCCGGGTAGGATTCCGGGTACACCTTGTATAGGAAGCCAGGGAGCCGGGTAATATATAAACCGGCTCCTGGGACGAAGAAAGAGACAAGAGTTTTACCAGATATTCGAGTATCCTTGTAATACGAGATAATTGTAACCCTAGATCGGAGACTCGGCAACATTGCAGCCTGAGCTACCAGATCTCCAGATAACATGATTTCCCCTGAGCTAAACCCTCTCCCAAAAACAAGAGTCGATTTGCCCCAAAGTAAGTTACCCCAGGTAACGTCTGCCGTGATTATCCCACGACAGTTGGCGCCCACCGTGGGGCCTACGTCCAAGGGTGTTTACATCACGGGAGAAGCTCAGGAAAGCATGAAGAACCTCGTCATCGGCGAGATCATCACCAACCCTGAAGGAGATAAGATGGTGGACGACTTTGGTTGGGGACCAGAGTCGGATCTGCTCGAAACCGGATCTATCGTTACAATTGGCCGGGTCAACGTCTTCGTCGGCATGGTACGTACGTCCGGTTCTGTTCCTGATAATGTTGAATATGATTCTGTGTCAGGAGAAGCAAGTTGTGTTCAGTCGGATGGAGAAGAATCGGTTGGGACAGCCGATCCAGAAGAAGAGCCCCCCACGAAGAGGGAACAGCCGGGGGAGCCGGCATGGACCCCGCGTGGCCGGGTCATAAGAGAATATGATACCGAGTCTACCATGCACCTGCTTGAAGACCGGTACGAGGAAGATAGCTGTGACGAAGAGGAATACGAATCATCACCAGGCATCACGCGCCGGGTCGCGGTCTATACAACCCCATCAATCAATCTTAATCAGGGGGATGTGACGACGGCCGCGGCCGGAGCGGCGCGACCGCTGGCCCAACAGCAGGCACCGGTTGACGGAAACCCGGTTATAGCCCGGGTCGATGGAGAGTCGGCTTCTGTCACCGGTCATACCGGAGAAAGTGAACGGCAAAGGAATATGTTTGGATTCACAGCAAACAGAACGCCAGGTGCGGGAACCTCGGCTCCGCGAAATCCGGCTCTCTCCAACAATAACCCAATCTTGGATCCCACAGAGCTAGCGACGGTGATAACCCCAGAAAACGCGTCGGCACGTGCCTGAGATCTGGATGTGGCTCGCGGCCGTTGGATCAACAAAGGAGAGATATCGAAGCCGAGAAACAAGGGATAGCCGCGCGCTAGCGCGAGTTGGAAGAACTGGAGAATCGCCTTCAAACTCAGTCGACCAGGATTTACAATCAGAGGCACTAGACGAGATTACCGGAAACCGGAGGGAATTTACAGCCAGCTACATTGTTCGTTACCCCCCAGGATCAACCAATCCCGGTGGTGAATCAAGAAACCGGATATCGAGCTGCAACCTTGGGAGGGCATCCGGCAAATGTGCAGGCCGGGTTACCCACGTTGCAAACTGGGATCGCTATTGGCAATACTGCACCACCACCACCACCGCAATTTTATACTCCACCAGGTCACTTCAACAATCCCATGGATAACGTGTACGCCGCGACTCTAGCGCTCGACCGTATCCCACTGGGAGAGACGCCTCGAGAAATCGAAACTCGGCAGGCCATAGAGATCTTGCGCACTGCAGTAGCCCAACAGGCCAATTACCCGGATAATAGGAGTGGCATGCATGAAACACCATATGTTAGCCGGCAGAATGGAAATACCGGCTATATTCAGGTAAGCTCGGCAAGGCGGAGGGCAGAGCAGCAGCAAATGCCGCCTCCTCCCCATAGACCGGCAACACCCGCAGCATCAGCAACGCAAGCCATTGTGGACAGTTCTCGAGCCAGGCGTGTAGCAGCCGGGTCTGCGGTAAGAGGGCCGGTAGCGGTTGCACCCCTCGCTGCACCAGCTGCAGGATCGCACGTTTCCCGAGTAAGGCCGGTACTGGCAAACCTCGCCGGGCCTAAGTGTTTATCGGATGTCATCAGGGCTGAGCCCTACCCGGATAAATTCAAGGATCCGGATAAAGTGGTTAATTATGAGCCGACCATGGACCCAGAAACCTGGTTGAGCAGTTACGATATGGCTATGTCAATTCGCAACGCATCCGAGAATCTCCAAGCTAAGTTTATGTACCTTATGATGTCCGAAGGAGCAGCAAAGTTGTGGTTCAACAACCTGCCTGAAAGATCCATCAATTCATGGAGTGAGCTGAAAGATGCCTTTATCAAACATTTTCATGGGACGTGCCGAAAGCTATTCACGATTGACGATTTAGAGCGATGCGTCCAGAAGAAGGGAGAGTCGGCGCATAGCTGGGTGCGCCGGGTTATGGAAATTCTCCACTCTTCCACTGATATCCAGCCAAAAGATGCATTACAAGCTATGGCAAAAACGTGCAAATACTTACCCTTGGTGCAAAAGTTGACACGCATGAAATCTAGTCGGCACGCCTCGAAGGTTACAATGGGAGAATTGATGGACGCTTGCAATAACCACGCTGCTACAGACACAACAGAGGAGGATGTTGATGACAAAAAAGCGAAACCCAACAATGGAAGACCCGGTAATGGAGCTGCACCGGGTAACAATGGAGGAAATAATGGAAATAACCAGCACAAGCGCCCATACGAAGGAAAATCCGAGTTTGTTGCTAATACAGAAGCCAGGTTTGCAAGACCCAGGGCAGAGGGAAATTTCAACGGAGGAAACTTTAATGGAGGAAATTACCAAGGACCACCGAGACCGGCTAACCATATAGAGGCCTTCGAGATGCCCTGTCTGCGTCACAGCAGGAATGGCAGGCCGACTAATCATTCATTGGAGCAGTGCGTAGATTTACAGAGATGGAAGAATGAGGAAATACATAAAGCCCCGTGAGGTGCAGGCCGGGGAGGAGGACCGGGTCCGGGTGGAAACCCGGGCAACGGGCCACCCCCCGCTGGCAACGTAGGAGGTGGCAATCCGGGTAATAATCAAGGAGGTGTTGGGGGTTTCCAGGCCAACCCAAAGCAGTTAGGACAGTACCACGTTCACACTACCGGGACTTCCAACAGAGATAGAAAGATACTTAAAAGGGCCGTAAACTCGGTTTCTTCAGGTGTTCCGAGATATTTGAGATGGTCAGATCAAGAAGTAACATGGAGCAGAAGGGATCACCCGGAAACAATAGAATATCCGGGTGTGTTAGCTTTGGTGGTTGCACCACAGGTCAATGGTTACGAGCTGAAAAAGGTTTTGATGGATGGTGGAAGCAGCATTAATATCTTGTATTGGGAAACCTTCCTACGCATGGGGCTCAAGGAGTCTCAGCTACAGAAAAGTTCCACAGTTTTCCATGGAATTGTGCCGGGTCATTCGGCGTGCCCTGAGGGAAAGATAACACTAGAAGTCGCTTTTGGAGAATCCAAGGATAATTTCCGAGTAGAATGGCTCACATTTGAGGTGGTGAAATTGCGTAGTCCTTATCACGCGTTGTTCGGAAGGCCTGCTTATGCTAAGTTCATGGCCAGGCCATGTTATGTGTATTTACAGCTAAAGATCCCGGGTCCCAAGCAGACCATTACTATACATGGAAACCGGGTTGTGGCAGTGGAGTGTGATGAAGGAGATGCGGCAATGGCAGAACAGGCTTGCAGGAAGGAAGAGCTCAAGTATTACCGGTCTCAAGTAGACCTGGAAGATAGAACTGCTTTGAAAAGGCCGAATACGGAGGACGAGAGAGCAAATTTTAAAGCGGCCCAGGATACCAAGATGGTGGCTTTTGTCGAGGTAGATCCCTCCAAACAATTTGCCATAGGTTCTAACCTAGACAACAAACAAGAAGAAGCACTTATCGAGTTTATTCGTGAGAATCAGGACGTTTTAGCTTGGACGCCCAGCGATATGCCGGGTATCCCGACCGAGTTAGCTGAGCACAGTTTGCATGTTGATCCCAGGTCCCGGCCTGTGAAGCAGGGTCAGAGAAAAATGAATGAGGAAAGGAGAAAGGCTATAGGAGCGGAGATAGCTCTGCTCCTCGCCGCCGGCTTTATCATGGATGTTTTTCACCCGGAATGGTTGGCAAATCCGGTTCTAGTGCTGAAAAAGAACAATGAATGGAGGATGTGCATCGACTATACAAGCCTCAACAAGCATTGCCCAACGGATCCATTTGCCCTTCCAAGAATAGACCAGATCATTGATGAAGTGGTAGGTTGTGACCTATTATGTTTCCTGGATGCTTATTCCGGGTATCATCAAATAAAGCTCAAAAAGGAGGATTGGGAGAAAACTTCGTTCATAACCCCCTTTGGTGCTTTTTGTTATAAGACCATGACCTTTGGGCTGAAAAACGCAGGTGCAACGTATCAGCGGTGCATACAGAAGTGTTTTGAGGATCAAATTGGACGCAACATTCATGCCTATGTGGATGATGTGGTGATTAAAACAAGGAAAGCTGAAACTTTTCTAGATGACCTAAAGGAGACCTTTAACAACTTGAGGAGATACCAGATGAAGCTTAACCCAACTAAGTGCATGTTCGGGGTGCTGGCAGAAAAGTTACTCGGCTTTATCGTTTCCGAGAGAGGAATTGAGGCAAACCCGGGAAAAATCAAGGCCATCCAGAGCCTGAAAAAGCCGGAAGGCCTGAAGCACGTTCAGAAACTCACGGGATGTGTGGCAGCATTGAGCCGATTTATATCTAGGCTTGGAGAAAAAGCAATACCTCTATACCGACTCTTGAGGAAAACCGACAAATTCGTGTGGGACCAAGAGGCGGACGAGGCATTTGAAGCTCTGAAAAAGCAGTTATCTGAGGCACCGATCCTGGCAGCACCGGGTCCCAAAGAGCCCATGTTATTATACATCGCGGCCGGGCCTCGGGCGGTTAGCGCAGTGGTTGTGGTTGAGCGCAAGGAGGATAGAAAAGATCACCCGGTACAAAGGCCGGTTTACTACGTGAGTGAGGTCTTATCGGCAGCAAAGCAGCGTTACCCGCATTGGCAAAAGCTAGTTTTTGGAGTCTTTATGGCCAGCCGGAAATTGAAGTCGTATTTTCAGGAACACCCCATAACGGTGGTTAGCTCTATACCCATGAGAGATATTATTAGAAATTCAGATGCGACAGGTAGAATAGCCAAGTGGGCCATTGAGATGGGAGATTATCACATCAACTACGAGCCTTGATCTGCAATCAAGTCCCAGGCTTTAGCTGATTTTATCAATGATTGGACTCACACAAGCATGCCCACAGTGATGCCAAGTTCCGAGTCTTGGGTGATGCACTTTGATGGTTCCAAGCAATACGAGGGATCAGGAGCTGGGGTGGTGCTTACATCGCCTAAAGGAGACAAGTTGAGTTATGTGTTGCAAATTCACTTTGATTGCTCCAACAATGTAGCCGAGTATGAGGCCCTATTACACGGACTGCGAGTAGCAAAGGAGATGAATATCAGGCGAATAAGGTGCTATGGAGACTCGGATCTTGTGGTACAGCAGGTCTCTGGAACTTGGGATAGGAAGGATGCAACAATGGCAGCATATCGCAGAGAGGTGGACAAGGTGGCCGGGTCTTTTTCCGGGTATGAGGTGGAACACATTGATAGGCGAAAGAACGAGGCAGCAGATGCACTCGCAAGACTCGGTTCGCGCCGAGAGTCGGTCCCGCCTAACGTTTTTCTGGACGAGTTATGGCGGCCTTCTGTCAAAACCGAGTCTGAGGAAGAGGTGGCCAACCAAGACCCGGATTTGGAGCTCGTAGCCGCCGTACGCGCTATTCCCGAGTGGACAGAACCGTTTCTGGCCTACCTGTCACGGGGCGAGTTACCACCACAGGAAGTGTTAGCCAGGAAAATTCTGAGACGAGCGAAGGGTTATTATATCATCAATGGCGAGTTGTATAAGAGAAGTGCTGCAGGAGTCTTTTTGCGCTGTGTAACACCAGAGGAGGGCCGATAGATTTTAAGGGAGATCCATGAAGGTGATTGTGGGCATCATGCCTCCACAAGGTCCCTTGTGGCTAAAGAATATCGACACGGTTTCTTCTGGCTCACGGCTTTGGCAGACGCGGAGCGCTTGGTAGCAAGGTGTGATGGATGTCAAAGGTATGCTCGCCAAACCCATGTGACGGCTATGCAGTTGCGAACAATCCCGCTAACCTGGCCGTTTGCAGTTTGGGGTATGGATATGGTAGGCCCCTTTCACATGTCGCCTTGTAAAAATACTCATCTTTTGGTGTTTATTGATAAGTTTACCAAGTGGGTTGAAGTTATGCCAGTCACGTCATAGCAGTCAAGTTCCTGAAAAGGATCATCTATCGGTTTGGATACCCTCATAGCATAATAACAGACAATGGAACCAACATGTCCCTAGGTGAGATGGAGAAATTTTGTGGAAACAATTGCATACGCCTTGACGTAGCCTCTGTAGCCCATCCACAAGCTAATGGACTGGTGGAGAGGGCAAATCAGGAGTTGCTTCGTGGGTTGAAACCACGACTACGAGTCCCGTTCCTCAGAGCTACGGGAGCATGGGTTCAGGAATTACCATCAGTGGTTTGGGGAATTAAGACTACACCTAACAGATCTACCCAGATGACCCCGTTTTTCATGGTTTATGGTGCAGAGGCAGTCCTGCCGAGTGATATTATCCATGACTCGCCCCGAGTGGCGGCTTATGTTGAGGTGGAGAATGAGAAGACCCGGCAGGATGCTGTGGACATGTTAGAAGAGCACAGAGAGCAAGCCTTGGAGAGATCAGCCATATATCAACAGGATTTGAGGCGATACCATAGTCGGCGAGTCAAAACCCGGGTCTTCCAGGAAGGATACCTGGTATTACGCCTCGTACAGTCAAAGGAAGGAAAGCACAAATTATCTCCACCATGGAAAGGCCCTTTCGTCATCAGCCGGAATTTGCACAATGGATCATACTACTTGATAGATGCAAGGGAAGAGTCAGATACTGTTAATGATACCGCACATACCACTTCATCTATGAAAGAGCGGGAAAGACCATGGAACGTGGCTCAGCTACGTCCCTACTACACTTAGCATAGGCTAGGTTTACAAGTTGAATTACACGATGTAACAGGCAGCATATTTTAGACACACTCTTTTCCTATCCAGGGTACCTAAGGGGACTGGAGGGTTTTTAATGAGGCGGCTTGCTGACCTAACTTTTCTCATATCAATAAAGAGATGGTTAAACTATGATATTGTTTCTTATTTATTTTCTGTTAGTTTGTTCTTAATGTTTATGTTTTACTTTGTTTCATATCAGGTAAGTATTTATTGTTTAGTCATGATGCACTAGGTTTAAAATTTTCATAGATTGCGTATATAGGCCTTGGGGGCTGATTGCGTGAATAGTACAGCTACAATCTCAAGACCCGGCCACGATGCCATTAAGTTATGAGGACCGATTACTTGCAATAAGTACGGTTACAATCTTATAACTGGACAATAGAGCCAAACTTTCTTGATTTCTCTTGTTTAAGCTTGATGTGACTTGCAATAATGTGGCGTGACTTGCTAACGTGTAATCACAATCAGTCATGATGCCCATTGGGACTTGCCTGGCCCTTTTTAATACAGTTATAGCATCACTGAATATCCACGCGAAAGCCGGCTTACAACAAAGAGTATCAAAAGGGTCATCCAAACCACAAATTATGCGGAGTAAAAGGCTACAACTGGAAACTCACAATGTATTAAGCATAGCTTCAAAATTTATATGGGTAGTGTCAGACCCCGGACCCAGAGATATACATACTGTTATGTGCTCCTAGCCATGGACTCACAAGGGCTTCAGGGTTACCAGCCCCGGCGGCAACAAACAACGGCAGGCAGACCGGATTCATCGGCACGTAGTCCGGATCCCCGGTCTACTACTCCTTGTATCCATGCTAGTCATAACCAATTATGCATACCCAAGCGTCCATGAGTCGGATGAAACTGAAGGAACGGGACCAAAGTTATACAGAGCTGCTATGTGTCCAGAAAGTGCAACAACAATCGAGGGTTACTGGGGTTACCTCGCCCCAGGCCGATCACATCGACAGGCGGGCTCGGACATGGATCATCGGCTCCACAACCCCTCGACTGCGACAACTATGCAGGCATAGCCAAAACTGTATAACAATGAGCTCAAAACCAACAACCGATCAAAGCAGTACTCTAGACATGAAGCTTTATTAAACATGTGTTACTAGAGTATAGCTTTACAAACAGAGGTCACATGACCCAACATTACATCAGACAACGGAAGGCAAATTATGTTGCTAATCAACAAGAACCAAAAAGTCCTAAGAGGCCGCAACATAAGGCGACGTCCCAGCCCATAGATTCTAGGCTGCTACCTGGGAACCCCAAACTACTCGTCGATGTCCACGTTGAATCACCACCGAACTGAGGAACTCCACCTGAACCAAGTTGAAGCAAACATGAGTACGGGAGGTACTCAACAAGACTTAGTTAACCTATTAGATATCTGCTTCTTTTAGAAAGATTTATGAAGGTTATTTTTCATAAAGCCATCTTTGTTTTCCAAGTTGAGGAAGGAATAGCACGTCTCATAGAGTATTTTGAAAACAGATGAGAAAGCTACTCAACTACTGATATCATCATCTTTTTAATCCACCAAATCATATCAGCACCTCGTGCTTCAAAGATCACCACCTCAAGTTGTTCCGGTAACTCATGCTACAAGGTAACCCCTCTCGGCATCTCCGAGGAGGCATCCTTCATTCGTTAGCAGCAAGTTTTAGTCATTCCATTAAAGTTATCTATGATCACAGAATCCGTCACCAAGTCGTCCTTAACCGCGGACACGGCTTTTCGAAAATATTAAACCCTGCAGGGGTGTACAACTTTAACCACACGTATCAACCAACTCTTAATGCCAGAACGTTGGCACTATTCCGGGAAGTGCCGGCAGATGGAGGTCGACCACGACCTTTCCCTTGCTTCGCCTATTCCATGAGTCGCTCCGAGTAGAGATGGACCGCCAATAGGGAGTGGCCATCTCCTGCCGGGTCTCTATCGTTGTGCGCAATGCTCGACGGTTACCTACCCGCAGAGCGCCGATACATCGCCACGTCCTAGTTTTGAAAAGGTTTTAATATCCCCGCAAATCCAAATGGAAAGCCCGAACTAGGCAACTCATTGCACAAACTAGGCAAGTTGAGACCGAGGGAAATCCAATCCCCGTGTGGATGCACACTCAGTCTTGGCTCGAAGACGAGAACTCGCTCCTAGGGGCATGAACGAGACAACCACCACAGACCCTCTGTGATCTCGTCATCCACACCTTTAAATCATGTTAATCAAATTCTCTTAAACTTCCACAACATCCTACCATACTAGATTCATTCGCAACTCTGATTCATCAACCGGATGGAGCAGAGATCAACAGACATGTATGACTAAGCATGGCATATATGAGGCTCTGGCGAGACACACAAACAAATCCTATGTCTGCTAGGATCATTGAATCATGATATCTGGGTTATGCAAATAAATAGGATAACTCTATCTATTGACTCAAGATACATTGGAATCGAATGCATTTGTACGAGAATCAAAAGTCTTTCGAAATCATATATGGCAGATAAGAGGTTATGCTTGCCTTGCTTCAAGAAAACCAGATAAAGTCTTCAGGAATAAGTGCTTGACTTGTCGATTAAGATCAAGTATTCGTCATTGGAGTTGATGGCCTTCTCTTCGGAGTCACGTTCTACCGAGGGGAAAACAACACCGAAAGAGAAATAACAATCAACACATGGCATCGATGCAATGCGTAATATGTATGCATGATCAAATTAATGCACTTAAATAAAGCCCTAAGAATGATCGTTGGGTTGCTAGGGTTCATATGGCAGATATGCATTTTTACTGAAATTAACCCGAAATAGACCCCGGAGGGGGTTTCGGGGGATTGTGGAAGTGAGAACAATTTTAAAATCTCAAATGGGTTTGAAAACATTATAAACATGTTGCATTTGTCATTTTGAGCATTTTGGTATATAACTTTTAATTTTCTAATTTTATGGAATAAAAACTTATTTTCCATTTTTAAATGAATTAAACAAATTCAAATAATGTTCAAAAATCAACTTTCTCAAACATGATTGAAAATGTTATATTTGGAAAGAGTACATTTTTCTGAGCATCCCCATATTTTTATTTAATTTTTCTGATTAAAATTTTGGGAAATATTAAGTTCACAATTTTAAGCCATATTCTGAAATTTAAATAAACAGAGGGGGGCCCACGTGTCATTTTAACCATTTCCAACTTATTTCTCGAAAAAGAAAAGCCTGGCTGACAAGGGGGCCCTACGATGACGTCATGCTGACGTCACCGTGACGTCAGCGATGGCCAACTGCCGCTGCCGGCGAGCAATCGACGGATTGGGCGTGCGATTCGCGAACTGGGATTCACCACTGGGTAGGAGGAGGCAACGTGGAGCACTAGGAGGGCGGCGCCGCTCGGAAAATGTCGCCGGAATGCTGCCGGCGTCGAGTGCGACGGCGGCGCGGTGCGGTGAGCATTGCGGGGAAGGTACAGAGGGCGAGGGAGGAAGGCGAAGGCACCTACACGTGCAGAAGCTCACCAGGAAGTCAGCGGAGGAGGCGGTGAGGCTCGAGGTGGCCTCAATCAGCGGCGCCATGCGGAGGAGGCCGGCGGCTGGAGTTGGAGGGGACGGGTCGATTCGCGCGATATGGGCCATCCCGGGAAGCGGCGTTCGACTGAGAGGTAGAGGAGAGGATGGCGGGGCTGGTGGTGGCTTCAAAAGCTCCGGGGATGGCCGGAGTCGACGGCAAAACGCGGCGGCCGGCGTGACAGTAGGTTTAGGGTTTCGTGTTCAAAGTGCGAGAGAGAGCACAGGGAGCGAGTGGGAAGAGGGGTGGAGGAGCACGGCGTCGAGGTGGACATCCCAGCGGCACACACCCAGCAGGAGGTGGCAAAGGGCAGCGGCGGCGTCGACACGCAGCTGCTCCTTCTGTCCAGAGGTAGAAGACAAGGATGATTTTCCACAAAACCCCCTGGTTTTGGGAATTTTTACAAAGGAGCCCTTTTCTTTAGAAAAACAGACAGAAAACAACGTTTTGAGGACCTTTTTGCAAACAGAAAAATTTGCAAAAATGATATTTGAAAACCTTACAAAAATTTCAACCTCACCATGTCTTTGCTTTTCAAATTTATAAATGTTTTTATAACAAATTTTGGGTGATCACTTTAAGTGGTTTTTGGGCAAGTTTTAATTTAAATTCAATGTAAAACTTAGTTCAAATTTTTCATGCATGCCATGCCATGAACTCAATACGACAACCCTGTTGTAGCAAAAACAGGGATGTTGCAAATCTACCCCCTTTACAAGAATCTCGTCCCAAGATTCCCGAAGGAGAAGTAAGAAGGAACACCGGTTTTGAACGATCTTCTCGAACCTTAAGGTTCTCTGCTTGTAGAGATTGATCCGTAGCATCGAGTGTAGCTTGGCTACACCTTAGGTGAGAGGGAAAACTCTTAGGAAATGATCTTTACGAAGATCGAGTATCCCATGGGTAACTCATGACAGGAATGTTCATAAAGAACTGTTGAGTTATCGTGCATGAAACACATCAAGGTAACGGAGGGAATAAAAGATGGTTTCAAGTTTATGGATGATAGTTCTGGGAAGGATTTAGAATATGAGCTTTGCACAAGACTTTAAATCCTTTTGGAAAAGAGAGGTTGAACAACTTGTGGTATCAAGGTTTCTTCAAACAGAAAACCAAGATGGAGAGGATGGTATTGGATACCAAAACATAATACCCGTAAACGAGGAAAAACACGATAAAACAATGTAATCGTGCATTGAAGAGAATTTGATACAAGATTAGGTTCACTCTTCGGAGTGGACATGGAAGATAACGGAACTTTCATTCCGTCAAAGTTTGTCGAAAACTTTATCAAAGATCGGAAGGTTACTTCAGGGTAGGATATGAGTAACCAAAAGATGTTGGAACACTGTAACAAAAAAAGAATTATTGGTCACACCGTAACCAATGGGGATTGAATACCGAAAGGGATAAGGAATCTCTTTCCTTTTGTGGTTTGCACGTAGCAAGACATCGACCACATGGTTAGGATCCCATGGCTGAACTAACTGACAAATTCACACAATGTGTCAGATGATCAGAACTTCAGGTACAAACAACTTGAGAAAGGGAATTGATCACAGGGGTTACAAAACACCACGAAATGTTCCCATGATGAACTTGTTTCCACTAGAACAAAGGTTTGGAGGGTGGATAGAGAGACATTGGACAAACCAACTTCCAAGTTCTCCTTGATGTTTTAGATACTGACAGCAGGCTCACGACAAGCCTTCTATAGGTCATCAGGTGAAAGATGAACTTCGGTTTGGAAGAACGGGGAGGAAAACTTGTTAGGATTAGCCACACAAGAACTCTCACAGTGAGTGGCTGTTATTACAGATTCAAGGGGATATGACATTAGGCCTTCCGGCTAATTGTGTCAACCACAACATCATCCATGCCGAATTCTGAAAAGACCTAATTCAATACCCTTGAGGAAAAACACCGACCATCATTGTTGCTTGAGATTCAGCTCTGGTTAGTGGGTTGAGAACAAGACTCGGTATGTTTGATCAAAGAGATTGCACGGGTTACCAGCGAGGTACATATGCTGGATTCTCAAGATATGGACTACGATGTCAAGCTCGAGAAGATTAGAGAGATTGCAAAACTCATGTATTAGAAACTTGCGACATACGGTTGCACCTACATGGTTTACTTGCAACGAAACACATCAGAGTCCTTGTTGGGAAGATGGTACAAAGATAAAGAAGTTTTTAGACTTCTTCTCTTTCACGGATAATCAGTCAGTGGCTTGGTGTGGATACAAACCTCTTTTAGGAATGTAAGTAACAACCTACCATCTCAAGAATAGACCACACGTGCATGACCGAGGGATTATTCCCGAGGGAACAAGAAAACTTTACTCGAACCCATGGCGACAACTTTCACCAAAAGGACACGAACCCGAGGAAGTCCCTTCGAACATCCAGAACACAAACTTAGTAATGACACCAAGATGGTTCTCGAAAGTTTCCAATATTAGTGCCAAGTGTTCAACTTGAACCTCTTTCAACTTGGATAAATAGGTATGTCATCGTTGGGCTCGACAACACGCTTATCCAGATACTCCAGGCAGAGGGATTCATATGATATATGAACAAGGCAAGGTATTGGTGAGACCATAGGACATGAAGGTGTACTCAGTAAAACACCATGAGTGAAACCACCATCAAGATAGTCCTTGGATCTGGCTTCGGTTTGACGATAGCCCAAATCAAATCAAGGCTGGAAAGATAGCACGTTCACTAAGGAGACACTATTCTGCTTCAACACAAAGGAACTAGACATCCCTTCACAAAGGAACAAGTTGGGAAGAGTTCGTGTCTTTCAACTCTCCAAGTTGTTGTTTAAGCTCAACCAACTAGTTCAGGGTATCCAGCATAGCTTCTTGGAGAAAGGAGTAGTTCAGAGTACACCTTGTTTAGACATCACGGTCAGGTGAAAACCTGGTGATACTTCTGGAAAGACAACCAAAATATCACAACCTACCGGTATGTCTTGAACTTCGAAAAGGAATCTTGCTTTTCAAAGCAACCGATATGATCTTGAGAGCATCGGTATTAACCTAACTCTTTGACCAAGAATGTGCACCGGCATGAACGGATTTGGTAACTCGGTCAACTTCAAATAGAGACCGAGTGACCAATAATGCAAACAAGGATACAGATGTTTTCTTAGATTTTCAAAGCAATAGGAGTTGCTAGGAATATCGGATACACACCTCAATGCACACCCAACATTCTCGAGCATTTCAGCTTGGAGGAAGGGGGAGTGAAGATGTGTGAGAGCATCACTTCATCACTAAGGCCATGAAACTCAACACGACCTCTTGATATAAAGGAGTGTGATACCCGGAGGTAGAACAGAATAGAAGCTAATGAAACTTCTTTAATCTGCGGATTACCAAACTTTGACCTGGTCCTGGAGATGAACGAGGTACTGGAGTTTGTTTCTCCTGACATTCCAAGGTGGAATGTTCTGATGAAACACCAGAGCAAATGCATTGGAAGAATCCAACACACCTGAGAAAGTCGGTTTCCAATCAATGGATGAAGTTCGGAAAGCAACCAAAGAGTAGAGACGTGCTCAGAAGAATCCCGAGATCACGTTGAATGCACAGGTATTACTCAGTTGTAGAACCCATGCTGAAAGATTTGTATAGACGAATCAAGAACAAAGATGTGGGGTTCACGATGATCACTCTTGTCGTGACCCTTTTGATTCAAAGAGAAAGCCTATGGCTAGGAGGGTTGGAATTACCTAGTCATCCTGAGTTAGAAGATGTTCCTCAGGATTCAACGTAATGGATCTTGGGTTAAAGGTCAGCATCCTGTACTGATAGCGTGAGCATCGGATAGTTAGGAAACCACACGATCCAACCCACTGCAACTCAGCACATTCCGGGACCTTCGGTTCAAGTCCAAGGTTGAAAACATTGAGAAAGGTGTAACTACTATCTTAGTGCCACGAAGAACACTACGAATAGCAATCACGGAGTATCTTTTAGAAGACAAGCATAGCTCCGGAAGAGTTTGAGCAGAGGATAATGGATACATTCAAGATGAAAAGGAAATCTCGAGGTTCAGGATTTTGAAACTTAGAACATGTAAGAATGTGGAATCCACACAACTTTGAGAGACTAGGATGGAGAGTAAATCTCCCATTTTAAACGAGAGATAACGGAATATGGAACTCACACGACTCTAGAAACTCAACACTAGGTCAACTTGGTATCAGACGTCCTTGCCAAAGAAGGCACCTAGGTTTTGAATGACTTAAAACTTTTCAAATCAAAACAGGTAAGATGACCCAGAGTCAGAGCGATACCAGGTAAGGAGTAAAAAGAATCCTAAGAAGGTTTTTCACAATCCATTTTGGAGTTTCAAAGTAGTTTTCACAAACTCTAGACTCGACATCGACCAAGCAATAAGGTTTTCCTACAGGCAGTCCTGCTCTGATACCACTCTTGTCAGACCCCGGACCTAGAGATATACATACTGTTATGTGCTCCTAGCCATGGACTCACAAGGGCTTCAGGGTTACCAGCCCTGGCCGCAACAAACAACGGCAGGCAGACCGGATTCATCGGCACGTAGTCCGGATCCCCGGTCTACTACTCCTTTTATCCATGCTAGTCATAACCAATTATGCATACCCAAGCGTCCATGAGTCGGATGAAACTGAAGGAACGGGACCAAAGTTATACAGAGCTGCTATGTGTCCAGAAAGTGCAACAACAATCGAGGGTTACAGGGGTTACCTCGCCCCAGGCCGATCACATCGACAGTCGGGCTCGGACATGGATCATCGGCTCCACAACCCCTCGTCTGCAACAACTATGCAGGCATAGCCAAAACTGTATAACGATGAGCTCAAAACCAACAACCGATCAAAGCAGTACTCTAGACATGAAGCTTTATTAAACAGGTGTTACTAGAGTATAGCTTTACAAACAGAGGTCACATGACCCAACATTACATCAGACAACGGAAGGCAAATTATGTTGCTAATCAACAAGAACCAAAAAGTCCTAAGAGGCCGCAACATAAGGCGACGTCCCAGCCCATAGATTCCAGGCTGCTACCTGGGAACCCCAAACTACTCGTCGATGTCCACGTTGAATCACCAACGAACTGAGGAACTCCACCTGAACCAAGTTGAAGCAAACATGAGTACGGGAGGTACTCAACAAGACTTAGTTAACCTATTAGATATCTGCTTCTTTTAGAAAGATTTATGAAGGTTATTTTGCGTAAAGCCATCTTTGTTTTCCAAGTTGAGGAAGGAATAGCACGTCTCATAGAGTATTTTGAAAACAGATGAGAAAGCTACTCAACTACTGATATCATCATCTTTTTAATCCACCAAATCATATCAGCACCTCGTGCTTCAAAGATCACCACCTCAAGTTGTTCTGGTAACTCATGCTACAAGGTAACCCCTCTCGGCATCTCCGAGGAGGCATCCTTCATTCGTTAGCAGCAAGTTTTAGTCATTCCATTAAAGTTATCTATGATCACAGAATCTGTCACCAAGTCGTCCTTAACCGCGGACACGGCTTTTCGAAAAGATTAAACCCTGCAGGAGTGTACAACTTTAACCACACGTATCAACCAACTCTTAATGCCAGAACGTTGGCACTATTCCGGGAAGTGCCGGCAGATGGAGGTCGACCACGACCTTTCCCTTGCTTCGCCTATTCCATGAGTCGCTCCGAGTAGAGATGGACCGCCAATAGGGAGTGGCCATCTCCTGCCGGGTCTGTATTGTTGTGTGCAATGCTCGACGGTTACCTACCCGCAGAGCGCTGATACATCGCCACGTCCTAGTTTTGAAAAGGTTTTAATATCCCCGCAAATCCAAATGGAAAGCCCGAACTAGGCAACTCATGGAACAAACTAGGCAAGTTGAGACCGAGGGGAATCCAATCCCCGTGTGGATGCACACTCAGTCTTGGCTCGAAGACGAGAACTCGCTCCTAGGGGCATGAACGAGACAACCACCACAGACCCTCTGTGATCTCGTCATCCGCACCTTTAAATCATGTTAATCAAATTCTCTTAAACTTCCACAACATCCGACCATACTAGATTCATTCGCAACTCTGATTCATCAACCGGATGGAGCAGAGATCAACAGACATGTATGACTAAGCATGGCATATATGAGGCTCTGGCGAGACACACAAACAAATCCTATGTCTGCTAGGATCATTGAATCATGATATCTGGGTTATGCAAATAAATAGGATAACTCTATCTATTGACTCAAGATACATTGGAATCGAATGCATTTGTACGAGAATCAAAAGTCTTTCGAAATCATATATGGCAGATAAGAGGTTATGCTTGCCTTGCTTCAAGAAAACCAGATAAAGTCTTCAGGAATAAGTGCTTGACTTGTCGATTAAGATCAATTATTCGTCATTGGAGTTGATGGCCTTCTCTTCGGAGTCACGTTCTACCGAGGGGAAAACAACACCGAAAGAGAAATAACAATCAACACATGGCGTCGATGCAATGCGCAATATGTATGCATGAGCAGATTAATGCACTTAAATAAATCCCTAAGCATGATCGTTGGGTTGCTAGGGTTCATATGGCAGATATGCAATTTTACTGAAATTAACCCGAAATAGACCCCGGAGGGGGTTTCGGGGGATTGTGGAAGTGAGAACAATTTTAAAAGCTCAAATGGGTTTGAAAACATTATAAACAGGTTGCATTTGTCATTTTGAGCATTTTGGTATATAACTTTTAATTTTCTAATTTTATGGAATAAAAACTTATTTTTCCATTTTTAAATAAATTAAACAAATTCAAATAATGTTCAAAAATCAACTTTCTCAAACATGATTGAAAATGGTATATTTGGAAAGAGTACATTTTTCTGAGCATCCCCATATTTTTATTTAATTTTTCTGATTAAAATTTTGGGAAATATTAAGTTCACAATTTTAAGCCATATTCTGAAATTTAAATAAATAGAGGGGGGCCCACGTGTCATTTTAACCATTTCCAACTTATTTCTCCAAAAAGAAAAGCCTGGCTGACAAGGGGACCCTACGGTGACATCATGCTGACGTCACCGTGACGTCAGCGATGGCCAACTGCCACTGCCGGCGAGCAATCGACGGATTGGGCATGCGATTCGCGAACTGGGATTCACCACTGGGTAGAGGAGGCAACGTGGAGCACTAGGAGGGCGGCGCCGCTCGGAAAATTTCGCCGGAATGCTGCCGGCATCGAGTGCGACGGCGGCGCGGTGCGGTGAGCGTTGCGGGGAAGGTACAGAGGGCGAGGGAGGAAGGCGAAGGCACCTACACGTGCAGAAGCTCACCAGGAAGTCAGCGGAGGAGGCGGTGAGGCTCGAGGTGGCCTCAATCAGCGGCACCATGCGGAGGAGGCCGGCGGCTGGAGTTGGAGGGGACGGGTCGATTCGCGCGATATGGGCCATCCCGGGAAGCGGCGTTCGACTGAGAGGTAGAGGAGAGGATGGCGGGGCTGGTGGTGGCTTCAAAAGCTCTGGGGATGGCCGGAGTCGGCGGCAAAACGCGGCGGCCGGTGTGACAGTAGGTTTAGGGTTTCGTGTTCAAAGTGCGAGAGAGAGCACAGGGAGCGAGTGGGGAGAGGGGTGGAGGAGCACGGCGTCGAGGTGGACATCCCAGCGGCACACACCCAGCAGGAGGTGGCAAAGGGCAGCGGCGGCGTCGACACGCAGCTGCTCCTTCTGTCCGGAGGTAGAAGACAAGGATGATTTTCCACAAAACCCCCTGGTTTTTGGAATTTTTACAAAGGAGCCCTTTTCTTTAGAAAAACAGACAGAAAATAACGTTTTGAGGACCTTTTTGCAAACAGAAAAATTTGCAAAAATGATATTTGAAAACCTTACAAAAATTTCAACCTCACCATGTCTTTGCTTTTCAAATTTGAAAATGTTTTTATAACAAATTTTGGGTGATCACTTTAAGTGGTTTTTGGGCAAGTTTTAATTTAAATTCAATGTAAAACTTAGTTCAAATTTTTCATGCATGCCATGCCATGAACTCAATACCACAACCCTGTTGTAGCAAAAACAGGGATGTTACAGGTAGATATATACTTTGGGTCCTGGCAAGAACAAGTAGCTTTTTCTTAAAAACTACAAATCCCTAGACTCGTAAATTTGGTTCTTGGGGACTTGTGAATTTGAGAAAAGCAACAAACTGTTTAGCCATCAAGCTTGAAACCCAAAACTCTGAGTCTTGGGAACTTGGGGACTTGGGTGCTTGAAAAGCAAAAAGTTCACAGTCAAAAACCCTGAGACTCGGAAACCGAGTCTCATAGATGGGGAAAAAGAGAGAAAGTGTCAGAAAAGCGGCAAAAAGCTTAAGACTGGAGAAAAGCATATCGAAGTGGATGGCCAAAAGGGCCATCAAAGCCATTAAATTTTAAACGTGTTACAAACCGAGGAAATTGTATCAAAAGTGCACAGGTGCACTATTAAACAAATAATTGTACCAGGCATATTACAACCATGCCTATTGGCCGAATAAGTGTTTGAGGGCGAGAATTGATAAAAAATTCACTCGGCATCCATAGCCGAGTCTTCCGCAGCAGCCTTGGTAGCCGGGTCTTCGACGTTCTCCTCTGTGTTCTTCCCTGCCTCCATGTCCGGGTCAGTTGCGGCATCAGCACGAGCTGGAGGAGGAACAGCCGGAATAGACGTGGATGGCTCAGTGTCGGCCTCGGCCTTCCTATTGGCAGCCTCCTCCTTCCACCGGGCCAGTATGTCAAAGGGCTTTGGGAGAGCAGACGGGACCGGCTTGTCTTCGGCATTGTACGGTGGGGTGAGCCTATTCACATCCAGCTTATCGGCTACCAGGCTTGCCGAGTGACGTACCTGAGCGTGGATAGACTTGTAGTCCTTAGCCGAGAATCTTGAGCCGTCATTGTTAAACTCGGGGAACCCATTCACGAGCGTTGCCGGTTCAAGCCTAGGAAAATAGGCTTTGGCCAAGGCAAGGCCGCGGGTTACCCCAACCCGGCATGCTGAGCGCTTCCAGTGATCGATCCAAGCAGGGACCGTGGAGTACGCGTCAAGCATGTGGGAGACACCGCCATAACCGCCAGGCCACTTTATGGCCTCAAGGGTCCACTTGGTGCCCGCAGAAAATTGCCGGATTACGGCCTTCAGGGTCTTGAACTTCTCTATGTCATCTTCATCATCAGCTTTGTCACCCGGACCTGCAGAATAAAAGGAAAAGTAAAGTGGTAAGATCCGGGTCTTAGATCATATCAAGTGAGAAATCCGAGTCTTAGTTAGGATAAGTTCTTTTACCAAGCAAGGAGCGGTAAGTGTCGGCAACAGAGGCTGACAGTTTCTTCAGTAAGTCCTCAGCTTGGTGGAGCTTTTTCTTATATTTCTTGCAATCCTTGGCAAGATCCTTCACCTCGACCTCTAGCTCCTCCCGAAGTTTGGTCTCGACTCGGAGGAGTTCGTTGGTTTTTGCCAAGATCTCCTCCGACCGGGTCACATAAGCCTGAAAAATAATACAAGGATATATTAGTCGGTTATAGTGTAAAAGCCGAGTATGGAGGGCTATATAGCTCTGGGAGTACCGAGTAAACTATGCGTAGTTCACACGGAACTTGGGGACTAGATGAGTATGTAAGCAATATTGGTAAAGATACCTGATGCTCAGCAGCTAGGGACTCGAGGATGTCTCTTTCATTGGTCTTCAGGGAGAACAGTTCATCTAGCATCCCTTCAAAGTCAAGGCCACTCAGATTCGGCCTGGAGGAGCTTGGGTTCTGGCTACCTGGTGTCGGGGTCCTTTCCTGCTTCAGCGGGTCGATTCTGGTTGCCTGAGTGTTGGGAGCAGGGACACCCCTCTGTGATCCCAGAAACTCGACATCATCATCGGCCGGCTGATGTGTTGGCAGGGGAAACTCGGCCTCCTGGTCAACAGGGTTGTCCAGCTGTTCTTCTCCTTCACCACCAGTTGTGGGCTCCGCAACGTTCTCCGGGTTTTCCATAGCCGGGTTATCGATTTTCATATCTTCAGGATCACTAGGTGTAATCTTGGCCCTGAGAAAGAAAAAGAAGCAGTTAGTAGATAATAAACGAAAGACGTGGAAAATAGTAGTGTATTGATTAGCAAGGAAAGTGAATTACCCGGTATTCACGAAGAAATCCGGTGGGAGATCGTTGCTGGACCCGGAAGATGCTGACAAAGAATTGGAAAGTGAGACCCTAAGTTGTCCGGCTAATGGGTGATTCGGAGAAGGGTATCTTCGAGGAATATGGGACGTATGAGTTTGGGAAGTACCGGCTCGGCGAGCGGGTGATGAAGGGATGCCCGGGTGAAAAGGATCGCCACCCGGGGAATTCCGGGTTACCCTTCGTTTGGTCGGGGCAGGTTCCTTCAAGTATGATGAATTGGTTAGACGCTGGTTAAGTTCGCACATATTGGCATACGAGTACGGCCTGGAGGTCATGGAGGAATAGGGCACCTTGAAAACAACACTCCGGGTCTTCCTCTTCGCCCCAATCTATGCTTCCGGCTCAGCCTCACTCTCTTCCGACTGGGTGTCCTCCTTGTCCTCTAGCTCTGGTAAATAAGGAGCATTGTCGCAAAAGGGGAATATTTGGTCTAACAAGTTAACGAGGTAAGTGTAAATATAAGACCCGGTTGTCGGGGGGTTACCCCCGAGTAGGGTAAAGACAGGTGGTAAAGGCCGTTTACAGAAGAGAGGTTTGGTCGAGTAGCCGACTACCGGGTACTCTCTACCCGGTCGACTGCTACCCGGTCTCACCTCAAGATGACCAGAAGGAGATATCAGTCAAGTTTTACCCTGTCGAGTAGAAGGTTTGGCCCGAGTACAATTGGCGGGAACCTTTGGCGGGAAACTACTCGGGCAGGAAGTCAAAGGAGCCGTTCTGACACAGGATCCCGCGTATCCTGGGTCCGTACTTGGCAGCATTCGAACTACTGTTCACGTGGGGACGGCCTGCCTGACAGTGACAGCATGGAAGCAGTCGGTGGCAGGATAAGGGGGACCTACTCTGTGACTAGGTACAGTGATACCAGTCTGTCCCCTAGTTTTGCCCAACGACTTTATAGAAGCAGCCAAGACCAACGACCAAAGCTGTCAGCGGGTACTCGGAGAAAGGACAGTGTGCACACTATGTCGACACTTGTCTAGGATTTGGACGTATCCGGCTAGGGCACCATGTATATAAGGTGCCCCGCCGCCTCCTGCGCGAGGCAGGCTCTTAGGACACACGCTCACACAGGGCTCCCTAGAAACCCTAGAATCCCTAAGTGCTTGACCTAGCTCTACTCGGAGAGGGGCAAGGGGCTACTCGGTAGCGATATCATTTGTATTGTACCTACTCGGAGAGACACCGTAATACATAGAGAAAGGCAGGAGTAGGGGTTTTACCTCCTCACGAGGGCCCTGAACCTGGGTATATCGTGTTGTTTGTGTTGTGTGGATCTTACCTCACGCGGCTACTCGTCGCGTGATCCCTCCCCGGACACCTCCAGCGTCCATCGTTCCCACATCTTTAGCCATCCCATGGCATCTGCCGTGACACCACCACGACAGTTGGCGCCCACCGTGGGGCATCCAGCGGCGCTGGCTGGAGTTTCTGTTCGGACGGGATCTTCATCAGCGGAGCGCGTAGTTTGTGGCCTTGTCCACAGATTCGGCTCCTTCGACTTCGTCACCGACAACGCTGGCTGTTTCGGCGGCAAGGCCATGCCGGAGGGCGGCTCGGTGATCTCCTTCGGCTCTCACCTCGTCTACGTCGCCACCGTCGCCAACGACACCTACCCCGAGTTGGTGCACGACGCGGAGGATCCTCCCGCGGTTGTTGCTGCTCGCGGAAGGCCCGCATGCAGCTCTGCATGCTGCGCGGAGGTGATGGTGACGGGCTTGGCGGCGAACGCTGGCGCAGCTGCTACTGGCGCTGCGGCCGTCGTCGAGGAGGTTGACGACCCGCCCGCGGGTGGCAGGACCCACCGGCCTTACGAGAAGGAGAGCAACTTGCCGCCTTCCACGTCTACGGTCATCCCTGCGTCAGCCGCGCGAACCGGCATGCCCACGCCCACCGACGTCGAGCTCCTAGCCGTGCGGGAGCAGCTCGAGCGGCAACGCCAGGAGCTGCTCGCCGAGCAGGCGGAGCTGGAGAAGATCAGGCTCGAGCTGAGTTTGGACCAGCTCGAGTACAACAAGGCTCACGGCTTCACGCCGGTGGCCAGGAGGCCCAGCAGGGTAGGCGCTACGCGGCGCAACCTAGGCGCCGAGATGGCGACTGTTGCGGAGGAGCCCGCGCAGTCCGCCACCGCGAACACCTTCACAAGGCCAAGGTACAGCACACCCGCCAAGACGCTGCGAGCTGCGGAGGCCGTGGCTGCCGAGTTGCCGCGCCTAGAGGGAGAGGCGCGTCGCAGGCAGCAGGAGAGGCTCGGCGAGCTGGTGCTGGAGGCCGCCAGGCAGAACGAGGAGTTCCGGAAGGCCAACCCGGGAGCTGGAGCTTCGCAGGTGGTTCACTCGCACGCGGCTAGATCTAACGATCAAGCCTCATCTCCGCATCCTAGCCGCGAGAAGAGCCGCAGCGGGCGTACGGGTAGAGACAGGCAAATGCAGGTGTATGACCCGGCTGCTGCCGCGAAACAGGTTGCTGTGCCGCAGCAGCCCGGGCAGGAACACAACGCTGCAAGAGCAGGCTCTCAAGCCCACCAAGCTCAAAGCCGTGTCCGAGAAGCCGCACGTCCGGGTACTTCTCGGCAACCCGCAGCTCCGCCTACTCGGCAGAGGCAGCAGCCACGCCCAGTGGCACCAGTCGTCAACCCGGTGGAGCAGCCTGCTGCTATGCAGGTGGATAGGTATGATGATGGTTACTCGGCTATGGAGATGGCTGGTTATGACATCCATGACCGTGTGGGTGAGCGCGTGTTGGCGCCTGGAGATGCAAGGCACCAGCTAGACCGTATCAGCTTGTCGGCGCGGCTTGAGAGCACGGGTCCTCCTGGCCCCGAGTGCTTTGGCCCGCGCATCATGAACGAGCCGTCCGTGAAGGGCTTTCAGCTCGCGAGAGGCACCAAGAGCTACAATGGTAGCACCAAGCCTGAAGATTGGCTCAACGACTACGTCACCGCGGTCCATATCGCGAATGGCAACAGGAGATGGGCGGTGCGCTATGTGCCGCAGATGCTAGAGGGTCCGGCTCGCACTTGGCTCAACAACTTGCCCAAGAACAGCATTAACTGCTGGCTGGACTTCTCGGATGCCTTCATCAGCAACTTCACCAGCACCTACAAGAGGCCGAATAGGCCACAGCAGTTGTCGGCTTGCCGGCAGCGAGAAGACGAGACGGACCGCGAGTACCTTACTCGGTGGAGCACCTTGAGGAACACCTGTGAGGGTGTGAATGAAGCGCAGGCCATCACTTGGTTTGCGCAGGGTTGCCGACATGGCAGCATGCTTTGGCAAAGATTGCAGAGGGAGATGCCCAACACCCTGGCCGAGACCATCAAGATCGCGGATCAGTACGCACTCGGCGATCCTACTCAGCCACTGATGGATTCCTCTGAGCCGAGAAGAAACTTCAACAGCAGCAAGCGCAACGAGTTCCGCAACAAGCGCCGAGTAGATACTCGGTATGATCCCGAGGAGGTGAATGCAGTGAACGTCGGAGGCGGTGGTGGCCAAAGGCAAAAACCTGCTGGAGCCTACGGGCAGAACCAGAACCAGGGCCAAGGCAACAAGAAACCGTTCCGCACTGCGCAGCCGAGTAGCGGGAACTCCGAGCAGCCGAAGAAGTTTGTCTTCGATGACATGAAGGATGGCCCATGCAGCTTTCACACTCATCACCCCTCAAGGCCTGCGAACCACACTACTCGGCAATGCGAATGGTGGGATGTGATCAAGAGTGATGGCTTGCCTCCTCCACCTCCTCTGCCAGCCGCGAATGCCACTGTTCAGCCTACTCGCGCTCCTGCAGCTCGGCCGCCAGTGTACCCGAGAAGAGAAAATGTCAACCAGGTGGCTCTAGGAGCCAACCAGAACTTCAACAACGAGAGATACCGCAACAACAACAACTACAACCGCAACAACAACAACAGAGGCAACAACAACTATCAGGGCAACAACAATGGCAACAATGGCAACAACGGGGGCAATGGCCCTAACCAGTACCAAGAGCACCATGAGAGCTATATGATCTTCACTTCTGAGGCAGTCGACAAGCAGTCACAGCACAGGCGGGCCATGGAGGTCAATGCAGTGATTCCGGCTGTCCCTCACTACATGTACTGGTGCGACCAGGAGATCAGGTGGACTCGGGCAGATCACCCCAAGGTAATGCCCAATCCGGGTACTTATGCTTTGGTGCTGGATCCTACCTTCCTGGGCCCCGAGAAGAATGTGAGGTTCAGCAAAGTGCTGATCGACAACGGCAGCAGCATCAACATCGTGTACAAGGATACACTCGAAAAGCTTGGCCTGGCCGAGAACATGATGCTGCCTAGCAAGACCACTTTCCATGGCATCGTGCCCGGGATCTCCTGCAACCCGATTGGCCGAGTGTGGATTGATGTGCTATTCGGTACTCGGGAGAACTGCCGCACTGAGCGCCTGCAGTTTGAAGTGGTGGATCATCAGAGCCCCTATCATGCTCTACTCGGCAGGCCCGCTCTGAGCAAGTTCATGGCCTCCACTCATGTGGCTTACCTGAAGATGAAGATCCCCGGGCCCAATGGCATTATCACTATCTCGGGAGATTACAAGAAGTCCATGGAGTGTGCCTCTGCTAGCTCTCAGCTGGCAGAATCGATGGTGATTGCTGCCGAGAAGAAGAAGATGTACGAGGTGGTGGCCATGGCTCAGTCCGCACAAGCTGGCGCACAAGGTGTGCCGAGTACTCAGCATGGTACTGCTTTCCAAGCTGCCAAGGAGACCAAGACAGTCCAGGTTGACCCCGAGTTCCCGGAGCGCGTGGCCATTATTGGTGCCGGGCTGGCCGAGAAATAGGAAAGCGCGCTCATCCACTTCCTCCGTGAGAATCGGGACGTGTTCGCCTGGACCAATGAAGATCTACCAGGAGTCCCGAGGGAGTTGGTTGAGCACTCTTTGCATGTGCGCCCTGACGCCAAGCCCGTGAAGCAGGCCTTACGTCGTTTCGGGGATGAGAGAAGGAAGGCCATCGGTGATCAAATCACCAAGCTGCTGATCAGTAACTTCATCATGGAGGTGCTACACCCGGACTGGTTGGCAAACCCGGTCATGGTCGAGAAGAAAAAGGAAGATCCCAAGGCTGCCACCGCATGGCGCATGTGCGTCGACTACACCGACTTGAACAAGGCATGCCCCAAGGATCCTTTCCCGCTACCTCGCATCGATCAGGTGATCGATTCCACTGCCGGCTGTGAGCTGTTGTCTTTCATAGATGCTTACTCTGGTTTCCACCAGATTGCACTCAACCCTGCTGATCAAATAAAGACTGCTTTCATTACCCCGTACGGGGCTTATTGCTATCGTGTCATGTGTTTTGGCCTGAGGAATGCGGGTGCAACCTATCAGAGATGCATGCAGAAATGCTTGCACGACCAACTCGGCAAGAATGTGCAGGTGTACGTAGATGACATTGTCATCAAAACGAATAAAACACATACTCTGCTTGCCGACTTGGAGGAAACCTTTGCTAACCTACGCAGGTACAAAATGAAACTGAATCCGAGTAAGTGCACCTTTGGTGTACCAGCTGGAAAGCTACTCGGTTTCCTGGTTTCTAGTCGGGGCATTGAAGCTAATCCGTCTAAGATAAAAGCTATTGAAAGCATGTCTTTGCCGAGATCATTGAAAGATGTGCAGAAGTTCACGGGTTGTTTGGCATCTCTGAGCCGTTTCTTGGGCCGAATGGGCGAGAAGGCTCTGCCTCTGTACCAGCTGATGAAGAAGAGCGACAAGTTTGTCTGGACTCCGCAAGCGGATGTGGCATTCAATGAGCTGAAAGCAATGTTGGCTAGCGCTCCTGTCTTGGCTAGTCCGCTACCCAAGGAGCCTATGCTGCTATACATTGCCGCGACTAACCGAGTAGTCAGCGTGGTGATAGTGGTGGAGCGAGAAGAAGAAGGCAAGAGTGTGCAGCGCCCAGTCTACTATCTCAGTGAAGTGCTGTCCAGTTCCAAGCAAAACTATCCACATTACCAGAAGATGACATATGGTGTGTACCTGGGCGCCAGGAAACTGAAACATTACTTCCAGGAGCATCCCATCACTGTCGTGAGCTCAGCTCCCATCTCGGACATCATGGGTAACAAGGAGGCGAGTGGCAGAGTAGCCAAGTGGGCGATCGAGCTAGCCGCGTACGCTCCCGCGTATACGAGAAGAGAAGCAATCAAGTCTCAGGTACTGGCGGAATTTCTTGTGGACTGGGCCGAGATGCAGTATGAACCTCCCGCTCCAGTTTCCAACTATTGGAAGATGCACTTTGATGGCTCAAAGGTGAAAGAAGGCCTTGGTGCTGGCGTTGTGCTTACATCGCCCAAGCGCGATCAGCTCAAGTATGTGTTGCAGATTCATTTCAAGGCATCCAACAATGTCGCCGAGTACGAGGCAGTTGTGCATGGTTTGCGAGTAGCAAAGGAGGTTGGTGTGCAGCGCATTATCTGCTATGGCGACTCAGATCTGGTGGTGCAGCAAGTCTCAGGTACCTGGGATGCTTTGGATGCCAACATGGCATCGTATCGCTTCCTGGTGCAGTCAATGACTGGGTTTTTCGAAGGCTGTGAGTTCCAGCACATTCACCGAGCAGAGAACGAAGCAGCAGATGAGCTGTCCAAGTTGGGATCTTCTCGGCAGTCCATCCCGGCAGGGATTGCCTTGGAGCATTTAAGGAAGCCATCCATCAAGCCTTCCCCCAACTCGGAATCTATCTTTGTTCCCTCTCTGCCAAGTGAAGAATCAGACCCAATGGAGATTGACTGGGAGAGTGCTGCAGGGAACCCGGGGACTGCCGTCCTATACTCGGGGACTGCCGCTCCTTACTCGGGGACTGCCGTTCCCTACTCGGGGACTGCCACTCCATACCCGGGGACTGCCACTCCCTACCCGGGGACTGCCATTCCTTACCCGGGGACTGCCACTCCTTACTCGGGGACTGCCGCCCTCAACCCAGAAGCTGTTGCATTCATTGAAGAAGTTCTCGCCAATCGATCTGGGCTGCAGAGAAGCGCTCCTACTCCTCCTGTGCAACCACCAGAGCCTGTCCCAATGGAAATGGACGAACCAGTGTTTCCCGTGCGGGAGACACCGAGCTGGGCAATGCCCATATTATCCTTTCTAAGGGACGGTACTTTACCTGAAGATGAGGTGACTGCGAGGCAGATTCAGAGAAGATCCAAGGGCTACGCCTTAGTCCGAGACGTGCTGCACAAGAGAAGTGCCACTGGTGTGCTGCAACGCTGTGTGAGCCCAGAGGAAGGAGAAGAAATCCTGGTGGAGATA
This sequence comes from Alopecurus myosuroides, assembly GCA_028641055.1. Classification (NCBI taxonomy): domain Eukaryota; kingdom Viridiplantae; phylum Streptophyta; class Magnoliopsida; order Poales; family Poaceae; genus Alopecurus; species Alopecurus myosuroides. Next base: position 291,196,292 of record CM054057.1, read on the forward strand.
CATCAAGGGGAATGTGGGCATCACGCCTCTTCTCGGGCTTTAGTCAAGAAAGCTTTTCGGCATGGCTTCTACTGGCTCACTGCATTGCAGCAAGCTGAGGACATTGTGAGGAAGTGCGCCGGCTGCCAGATGTTCGCAAGTAAGATTCACATGCCAACATCCGAGTTGAAAACAATTCCTATCACATGGCCGTTTGCTGTTTGGTGCTTGGATATGGTTGGTCCTTTCAAGCCGGCTAAGGGCAATATGACACATATCTTGGTCATGGTGGACAAGTTCACCAAGTGGATCGAGGTGAAGCCTATTCGGAAGTGCGATGGAGTCACAGCTGTGAAGTTTGTGAAAGATGTGATCATGAGATATGGCTACCCGCACAGTATCATCACCGACAACGGCACCAACTTTGCAGAGGGGGCAATGGTGCGATTCTGCAGAGATAAGCATATCCGACTAGACGTTGCGTCAGTCGCGCACCCTGCCTCCAATGGGCAAGTTGAGAGAGCAAATGGGATGGTACTGGCAGGCATCAAGCCGAGGCTGATTGAGCCACTGCTGAAAACACCTGGGTGTTGGCTAGAAGAGTTGCCAGCGGTGTTGTGGAGTCTAAGGACTACCCCTAACCGGTCAACCGGCTACACGCCATTCTTCTTGGTATACGGGGCTGAGGCCGTGTTGCCAATAGACTTAGAGCATGACTCCCCCCGAGTAGCCCTCTACACTGAGGTGGAGGCGAGAGAAGCTCGAGAAGACGACGTTGACCTGCTTGAAGAAGCAAGAGAGCTGACTCTGTCACGTTCGGCTATCTACCAGCAAAACCTGCGGCGCTATCATAGCCGAAAGGTGAACCCAAGGGTTTTCCGAGAAGGAGACATGGTCCTTAGGCTTGTGCAGCGCACAGCCGGGATGCACAAGTTGTCTCCTCCATGGGAAGGGCCTTTCATTGTCAGCAAAGCGCTGCACAATGACGCGTACTATCTTGTAGATGTGCGCCCATCGCAGGCGAACAGGGCAGATAAAGCTGGAGAGGAAACCAAGCGTCCCTGGAATGTAGCTCTACTTCGTCGTTTTCATTCGTAAGCAAAGATGTGTATGTACCCTTTCATCCGAGTTGAAATTCTACTCTGCAATCTAAAATTGTTCTCGGGGACTACCCTCGTCCAAAATTGCTCTAAGTGTTTTTACTCGGCTTGTTCCTTTGTCTATTCGGTTGCTTCACTTCCGAACTCAAAAGTGCATTGAGTACTGTGTTTAAACCTATATGCCAACTCTTCGACTTCGCTGCTGTCCGAAACCCGGCTTCATGGCAAGCAAGAGAACAAGCAAAAGGTCAGTAAGCACACGAAAATCACTAAGGAAGAAAGAGTGCAGGAACCGAGTAGATTGTCGGTTACTTTTTGTTCCTTGTTTTCGTCTTCTCGGCTAGGTGGTGGGCTGCGTTATCATGATTGTTTCTAGCGGCTAAGTATTTGCAGCCTTGTTCTTTGATTCTTGTGACTCGAATACCAAACAAGCGACAAGTCGCAGGTAGAGCAGAGATGAAAAGACAGGGTGAATAAGAAAAGCTACTCGGGGACTCGCATGGAAACGCAACTCGGCATTAAGCCAGTGTCGCTCAAATTGATTAATGTCAACATAAACCGAGTGGGCATAAAAACTGAGTAGCAAGCAAGATAAAGGTAGTCTGTTACATCTGCTCCCGGCATCCCGGGGATCTGATAAAGTGTTCAAGTGAAAGAAAAGATTGCAGGTTGCTTCAAGTTGCAGAGGAGATGTTCTCGGCGCTGGCCTTGGCGGCTGTTTCCTCGGCGGCGGCCTTGGCAGCAGTTTCTTCAGTAGCGGTGGCGGTAGCTGCTTCTTCGGTGCCGGCTTGAGTGGCATCCGCTTCCGTCTGCACGGCGGTGGATTCCTCCATCTCGGCATCCTCCTGGGTGGCCGCCTGCTCGGAAGTGGCCGTGGCCACCGAGACGGGTCCTGGAGTCGAGGAGGAGCCTGAAGCATGGCCAGGAGGAGGCACCGTGTCGTCGAGAGCAGCACCTGAGGAAGTGCCGAAGTCGAGTGGCTCGGAGTCGATGTGCGCCTCTTCGTCTTCATCGCTACTCGCGACGACGGTGGCTTTTCCCTTCCCGGCCTTGCCCTTGGGAGATTCGAAGAAGTCACCAAGCTCTTCCGCTTCCTCATCATCTTCTTCGTCCTCGTACTCGGTGTCGGGTTCGGGGACGCCATCGATGTAGACCTCCGTCTCGGCGCATTCTGCGACATCATATGCAATCTGCTTGCGCAAGGCCACGCTATCGGCATCAGTCTCCCACTTGGAGTCATTGCGCTTCCCGCGGATGAGCTGCATATCCAAGTTTTCATACCAGGACGCAATGCAGAGAAGCATCACGTCCGCACCAGCACGGGCTCCGGAGGCTCGCCACTTCTTCAACTCGGCCTTCACGCCTTCCAGCTTGAGGGCGAGCGCCCGCATGCTTTTTGGCTCAGGATCATGGGGCCAGAACAGCCGGTGGAGCTCAAAGCCCGCGTGCATCAAATCAGTCCCGCAGCCGGCCAGCTGTTCGAAATAACCTTTGAGCACCACCAAGCTGTCCTCGATATCAGCCCTGGTGTCAATCGGCTCACCCAGCGAGAGGCGAACTTCTCGGGCCTTGGCTATCGTGGGCGCAGAGGTAGACTCAAGACGAGGCCAAATATCTGAAATAGCAAGTGGCAAGATCAAAAACCGAGAAAGAAAAGAGGAAGCCGAGAAGGAATAGGACCGAGAAGAAAAGATGCAATGAAGAAAAGAACTTACCGATCAGTTGGCGGCGCAGCTGCTGCAGCTTGGTTCTCCAGGATTCCTCGTTGTTAATCTGCTTTGATTGAACCTGGCGCAGGGTGTCCATCTGAGCGAAAAGATCAGCATTGGTCTTCTTCAGAGTCTCGCACTCAGCCTCGAGGGCCCTCTCCTTGGCCTTGAAAGTAGTCTCGGCCTTGGCTTTCTCGGCGATGGCCGCGTCCCTCTCGGCGCCAATCTTCACGGCGTCTTGGAGCGCGTTCTGAAGCTGGACCTGCAGCTTCTCCATCTCGGTGGTGTGGTCCTTAATCAGAGTAATGGCCTGGTCGGACAGCTGTTTCTCCACCTCTGCTGGCTGGACGCAATCTTGGTGCGCCTCAGCAAATGACTTATAATCTTCTGCGAAAAGATAAGATGAGGTCAGTAAATGGGCAGAGAAGAACCAAACTCAAAGTCACACCGAGTAAACAGCAAACTCACCTTCAAGTTTCTTTATCGTGGCCTCGGCGTTCTCCACGAAGCTACGGCATTTTTCATGCTCGTCGGCCAAGGCTTTCAGTTTCTCTGCAGAGAAGGAAAGGTTAATGCGTGAAAAAGCAGAAGCGGGCGTAACCATAAAACGCAGGAACCGCGTGGCTAAAGGCGTACCTTGCACTTCGGCCAGCTGTTGGGTGCTGTCGTTTGCATTTTTGCTCGCGGCCTCAGCAGCTAACTTCTCCTTCTCCAGCGCAGCAATACGCCTCCTGGCGATGGAGTGATTCCAGAGAAGGATGCGGTACAAGTTGGTCCGCTTAAGAACGCTATCCTGAAAACCGAGAAGAAAATGAGTCAGGCAATGCAGAGAAGATTCGGCCCGAGTAGGAGGCTACTCGGAGAGTATCCACCTACTCGACCCAAATCTCGGGGACTGGGAGTGATGGTGAGAAAGAAGAAAGGCGAGTAGAAGAGAAGAAAATTCAACTCGGAAAAGGCAAAAAGACTTACTGCGTAGCTCTGTTCGATATCTTCGGCGTTCTTGCGGTGCAAGAACATCTTGGCTGCGAGGGTTGCGGTATCGGTGGAGACGGACATGGGCTGGTGTCCCAGGTCGATCTTGTTCCACTCCACGCGGTAGTGGTCGACGGAGCCAAGGGTCAAGCCGTGCCACTTCTCCTCTCCGAGAACCCCGCTGTCCCACTTGGCGCTGATGTAGCCGACAGTATCCAGTACCTGCTCAAGACCCTTGGAGGTTATTGGCTTGTCTTGGGGTCCCCGAGAAGCAATATTGACGGGTTTATTCTGGGCTGGATCGAAGGGAGGAGTATTCCTGGCTACTGCTTTCCTCCCCTTCTGAATAGCTACAGCTTTATCTTGGGGAGGGAAGCCGATGCTATGTTGGTGGCTAACCTCAATCATATATTCCGGGTAGCAAGGCTGGCCAGCAGCGCGAGCGCCCGCAGAGAGTGCAGCAGGAATCGGGCCGGAGTCGCGGATCACGAGTGCTCCGCCTGCGGATGCGCCTTGCTCTCTGGCCCTTTTCTTCGTCTGCTCCTTCTCGATCTTCTGCTTCTCGGGATCCTCGGGTTTCTTCCCCTCAGTCTTGGCCTTTGCCTTCTCGGCGACTGCTTCCTCGGCAGCTCGCTTCTCGGCTTTCTTCTGTTCAGCCCTGGCCTTCTTCTGCTCGGCCTTGGCTCTCTCAGCAGTTTCTTTCTCGGCTTTGGCCTTCTCGGCGGCTTCCTCCTTGGCCTTGGCCTCCTCGGCAGCCACCTTATCGGCAGTCTCCTTCTCGGATAGACCTTTCTTGGAACAGTAATCCCTCAGAGCATCAAGGGCCTGTTGCTTGGCTGCTCGCCCAGGAGAGCTGGATGTGTCCTTGCTCTGTGGAGACGAGGAGGAAGTCGGTGGTGTAAGGCCTTGCGCAGTTGGTGGCGTAGGGCCTTGCGCAGTTGGTGGCGCCGCAGATCCACCGCCTGGCAGTGGGTAGACATCTGCTACGGTAGCATCCGCGGCGGGGTCATCTGTCACCAGCTGCTCGGCAGCAACGTTCTCTTGTGCGGCAGCCTCGGTGGTGGGCTGCTCTGCCTCTGGCCGCTCAAGGGCGGCGGCGTCTTGCTTTTCTTGTTCTTGATTCTCCTCGGCGTTGCTAGCCGGAGGAGAAGGGGGTCTCTCGTCGTGGACGGCGGTGTCATGTGCTGCTGGTTCAGACGCTGCTCCTTGTGCTGGGTTGGCAGCAGCAGCATTGGCGTCGCGGTCCTCATCATCATCGTCCAGGTTGACCAGAGGTACTGGTTTCTTCTGGGCTGGGTCGGATGCGAGGGCTGCGTTCGCATCCATGGCAGGACTGCAGAGAAGAAAGGAATTAAGGATTGGAAGAAGGTTTGGAGGAAAACAGTATTACGCGAGAAGGAGGGCAAACGAGAAGAGAACTCACGCAGTGGTGGATTTAAGCTGTCGTCGGGGTTTCTTGACAGTAACCTTCTTCTTCTTCTCGGCGGCCTCCTCCTTCTCGGCGGGCTTCCTTTTCTTGGCTGGAGGCGCCTGTGCTTCGATCCCGGTCCGCTTGCGGGTTTCGGGAGGGGCAGTAGACAGAGGTTGGACGACGAGGGGCGCATCGCCCTCGTTCTCGCCCTCATCCTCGTCCTCCTTCTCCGCAGCGGCCTCATCTGAGAAATTCAAAAGAGAAGAAGGAAGAATCAGGAACAGCAATGCAAAGGGCTGGATGTTGCTCTGCGCTGCAGAGGCTCAGTTTGCGAAATTTCGCTAAGTCTTTTTACTCGGATACAGAGTAGAAAGCAAGAGCTACTCGGAAAGAGGAGACTCAAGATACTTTCCGGATAGCTACTCGGAGGACCTAATCGGCATCTTGAGGTTCGATGGCTGAGATGCAAAGGCTGGTTTTAAGCTGGCAGAGCCTAGTGAACAAGTTCGCAAGACTCAACCAGCTTCGGGGACTGCTGTCGGGGGGTTACCCCCGAGTAGGGTAAAGACAGGTGGTAAAGGCCGTTTACAGAAGAGAGGTTTGGTCGAGTAGCCGACTACCGGGTACTCTCTACCCGGTCGACTGCTACCCGGTCTCACCTCATGATGACCAGAAGGAGATATCAGTCAAGTTTTACCCTGTCGAGTAGAAGGTTTGGCCCGAGTACAATTGGCGGGAACCTTTGGCGGGAAACTACTCGGGCAGGAAGTCAAAGGAGCCGTTCTGACACAGGATCCCGCGTATCCTGGGTCCGTACTTGGCAGCATTCGAACTACTGTTCACGTGGGGACGGCCTGCCTGACAGTGACAGCATGGAAGCAGTCGGTGGCAGGATAAGGGGGACCTACTCTGTGACTAGGTACAGTGATACCAGTCTGTCCCCTAGTTTTGCCCAACGACTTTATAGAAGCAGCCAAGACCAACGACCAAAGCTGTCAGCGGGTACTCGGAGAAAGGACAGTGTGCACACTATGTCGACACTTGTCTAGGATTTGGACGTATCCGGCTGGGCACCATGTATATAAGGTGCCCCGCCGCCTCCTGCGCGAGGCAGGCTCTTAGACACACGCTCACACAGGCTCCCTGAAAACCCTAGAATCCCTAAGTGCTTGACCTAGCTCTACTCGGAGAGGGGCAAGGGGCTACTCGGTAGCGATATCATTTGTATTGTACCTACTCGGAGAGACACCGTAATACATAGAGAAAGGCAGGAGTAGGGGTTTTACCTCCTCACGAGGGCCCTGAACCTGGGTATATCGTGTTGTTTGTGTTGTGTGGATCTTACCTCACGCGGCTACTCGTCGCGTGATCCCTCCCCGGACACCTCCAGCGTCCATCGTTCCCACATCTTTAGCCATCCCATGGCATCTGCCGTGACACCACCACGACACCGGTTTTACCTTCATCACTATCAGCCGGTTCCTCGTCCTCCTCCGAGTTTTCTGAAGGGGGAGGGGTGAATATCTTCCAGAACTCATCGTCTTCATGTGTAAGAAATACAGAGACAAAGGTTAGTATATATGCATAAGAGATATCGGTCGGATAAAGAAATTAAGCCGGTTCTTACTGGAGGAGCCGGGTTAGAGCGAGTGAAGGGGTTAAGCACGGCTATGTTCTTGATAACATCAAGTTTCTCGGCTAAGAAGGTCTTCATGATCTTGTTCATATCATCGGCCGGGTAATTTTTCTCCGAGTATCGGAGAGAATCGGTGACATGCCCAGAATAGTCGCACATGAGTTTGGACCGGGTGCTGTTAGGCTGGATCCTGCAGCTAACCCAGGTCTTTACCAGATTAAGCCCAATAAGACCTCTGGAAGAAAGCACAGCGAGCTATGAAGAAAAGGCTAGATAGATTGCCTATCGGCTTTGGGTGTGTGACGCCCCGAGATCGGGCACTATGCAGATTTCAGCATTTCCGCCAAAATCCACATAATAACCGATTTCAGGTTGCCACTTGTGATAACATTACAACAGTTCACGAATAATCCACAACAACAACAGAGGAGGTATATAGAAGACGACTCAAACGAGTCAAGGATACAACTGATACAATACAAAGATCCAAATGACAGCGGAAGAAACAACATAGTGCCCGACTACGGACAAGATACAAATTGGACTAAGAGTCCTGAAGATAACCGATGGGGTCCAATCCCTGCCCAGGCCAAGCCGAAGGGATTCCCAAGCTAACGTCATCAGACTTCAAACCTGTTGACTGCAATGTGGAATATGCAGCCACGAAATGGATTCGTGGGTCAGTACTATTAAGTACTGGCAAGTGGATAAACCATACTCACAAGATACCAGCGTAACCAATCATCACAAGATACACATACTTTGGGTACAACGGAAAGGAAGGGATTATTGCAAAGAAGCGGCAACGGGCTGCACTAACTAACTACAGAGACGCGCTACAACATCCGGCTAAAAGAAAGGGATAAGATAGCGCGACAAAACCAACTATAACTACTCACCAAACAATACCCATCCAGTGTTACCCCCTACTAAGGAAGCAACCCAAGGAAACTCGCATTGTTGATTAAGGTGACATTCATTTTTATGGTGGAGGTAATCTATATTACTAGTCAAGTTATCATCGTTAAGTGTAAGTTGTCTGAGTACTTGTTAGCCAGCACTTTCACCAAGTCATCCATAACCGCGGACAACACGGCTTCTCGAGAAGATTAACCCTGCAGGAATGCACCAATTTGGTCGTACACGTAAGAATGACCCGCCAGATGGAAAGGCCCTTCCACCAAGCGAGGCACTCAACACAACCCAACTCTTCTTCGCATCAAGCCCAAAGAACCACGTGATGTGCGTGCGCGGCTAATCGAGCCCCCACGAAGAAAAGGGGGACCCACATAGCACTGGAAGACCACGCCGCCCTAAATGCCGACTACAAAAGTTCCACCCTGGCGCCAAGGGCTCGCACCTGCATATGCATGCATCAAATGGAACGCCCGAACTAAGTGTGGCGATTTGGACGAGATGCGAATCGAATCAGAATTGCGGGGGGCGCCCATACTCGCTTCCCACATGCGGTTAGTGCGCTCATCATGGATCGGAGGACAAGACCCTTTTCCTAATTAAGTTCGACACTAGCAGGCCTCAAAACCACGCCGGGCCTCCTGCCGGTGCCTTATCATCAAATTATTATTACCCAAAACATTAACATGTTGTTGATTAAGTTGAAACCCAACTATCAAACTAAACAGGTGATAAGACGGACAACAAGACTTGAGCGCAAACAACACTAAGCATGCAACTACAACACGAGGGCCAACAAGGTAAACAAACAACAGCTGATAGGAAGTGGAGGGAAGGCTATATCATGGCGGCAAGGTAAACATATGATAGGATCGAGACACAAGCATCGAATCATAAGGCTAGCATAAGAATAACGGAAAGAATCGGTAACAAGTGATGAAAGGCAGCCATAGGCAGCAAGTGAGTATACTTGCCTGGAATCCAGCAAGTAGAGGTAGCAGAACTTGTCGTTGCTCACATCATCTCAACGTTCTATCCGCGAAGAAGCAACGAACTAGAACAAACACCTGATGCAATTATTACTTCTACGGTAAAAAGATCCAGCATGATCCTATTTTATATGCATGACATGCGGGATGCAACGCAAAAGTACAACTTAGACAATTTAATCAGACCCGGAGTCCGGACAATTTAATTATGGTTTAAGTTGTTTATCTAACCATCATATTAAATGTTGAATAACATGCAAAACAGTAAGTAGGTGAGCTAAACAATATTAAATGGAATAGGGCACAAATGGAATTAAATAGCCCAACACATTCCATATTTATTTGATAGGTGAACATGCATAACACAAACTAAGATGCAACATACAAAATGCAAACATGAGCATGGATGGCATATTAATATTCCTTGCAGTTTTCTGGTTGGAAAACATATTTTATATGTTCAAAAAGAATTTAGTTTGACCAAGTTATTAATTTAGCAATTTTAAATGAATTAAACAAGATTTAAATTATTTAACCAATTTTAATTATTCAAAACAGGAAACAAAGTTTATATTTGGAAAGCTTGTTCAATTTTGCATGGAAACCATATTTTACATTTTAAATTTCGAGTTCATTTGAATTATTTATAAGCATTTGAAAACCAGGGGCTATTCTGTAATTTTCTGAGGACTTAAAAGAAAACAGAGAGTTCAGACAAGCCCCTAGGGTTTCTGTCACGCAGTGCAGATCTACACTTGGTCACTTACCAGTGGGGTCAGTGCCCTGCTGGCACCACGTGGCTTGGGGCATGCTGTGTGGACTGCCAGGGTCGATGACAGGTGGGGTCACCACCCTGTGCGCGAAATGGTAAAAAGGGGTTTAATCGCGCGTGGGGGGTTCGAACCCGCAACGCGCTGCTCAGATCTGACGGACAGCACCACTGCGCTGCGCTGCACTTTGTGAGTCAGAAAGGGTTCGCTTCGTTTTGAACAGATCCAAGCGCAGGCAACAGTTTTCTGACGAAACCGACGCGCGACGGTGCAATGCGGAGGGAGATCGACGACGGTGACCATAAACTGGCGGCGCCGTCGTGCGTGCGCATGCAGGGGTTGTTCAGGAACCAGTGGGGCGTGCGTGCATGTGCTTGGAAGGTCAGGAAACGCACGGGAGCTTGCTCGATTACGGCCATGGCGGCACGACAGCGGAAGTTGCAGTAGGTTCAGAAATTTCCCTAGCGAAACAGGAAGCGAGGAGGCTGGGGAAAGACATGGATCGTTGGGGTGTCTCACCAGGAGGTGGTTGAGGTAGCTGGGCGAGGCTGCCGTGGCCGAAGACGACGAGACGACGTTGAAGTTCAGAAGATGCCGAAGAGGAAGCAGAGGGATCCCGGCGTCGTGGAGGCTGCTCGTGCTTGGCGTTGCGGTAGTAGAGGTAGTAGAGGTCTCGGCGGTGCTGCACGTGTCCTTAGCGTGGCCGGAGGTGAACCATGGTGTCATGTCGTCGGCGAGCTTCTCTGCTGTTCTTCCCCCAAAACGCCAAAATTCAGAGGAGAAAAGGAAGGGGAAGAGAAGAACGGAGGCGGAGAGGGCGGTTTGGTGAGATCCAGATAGGGTCTAGGGTTGAGAGGGGATTGCTTGGGGGAGGGGAAGATAAGGAGGGGAGCGTGGAGGAGCAGGTGAGGATCGGGTGCGGTGCTCGTGTCCCTGCTCGCTTTTCTTCAGAAAAGCAGTGGGGAGCAGGTGGGGATGACGACACCCCCTTGACCGGGTTGCGTGGCCATGTAGCTACTGGGCTGGGTTGTAGGTGGGCTGTATGCCTGCCTCCCCCTGGTGTTTTTTTTTGTAACAGGTGATTAGAAATAGAATTTGAGGGGGTTTTGAAAACTCCAAAAATTATGAAAACAATTTCTATGCAATCAGCATTTAAAATGCCCAGTTGCCCAAACTTTTGTTTTTTTGAAATCTTTAAAATATTTTCTAATTTGAATTTGATTGAATTTTGGGTGAATTTTTAAATGATTTTGAAAACAAAGTGCAATGCATATGATGCAATGCAATGCGAAAAGAAAAACAACCAAATCTAACTGGGGAAAATCCCCCGGGTGTTACAGGGTGCGAAAGATTTCAGATTATCGGACAAGGAAAGAGTATCATCAGAGAAACCCGGCAATGGCTTCTCGCCGGGTAAAGAGGTGTCTTGGTAGTAGAAATAAGTTTTCTGTCAGTGTTTTACATGTGTGTGGAGGCTAAGAGTCGGCATCAGGGAGTTTTTACGTCTCTGTATTGAGACTCCTCCACAAACTAGGAGGGCCCCATCACCGCTCTCCCGGCAGGGTTTGCATTGAAATAGTTCAAGAAATAAGGCTAAGTTGGGAGGAATGCATAAATAAGCTTCACAAAGGACTATGAAGTGGCAGATGTTAAGCATAGAGTTCGGGCCGATATCGAATACCCGGAGCTTGTAGTGATCCAAGAGTTCCCGGAAGAAGGGGTGACCCGGGGGGCGGAAACCCCGGATCACGTGCTCGACGAAGACTACCACTTCATCCAGGCCTAGTGCAGGCCGGGTCTCTTCGTCGGGTATCCTCCAGTGGATCTCTGACCAGGTGGGCAAGACACCCGACTCGGCCAGCTCGTCCAGCTTGGCCTTCGTGACAGTCGATTTTGCCCAATTGGCGGAAATCGACTGACCCGGCTTTTGCTTTCCGACCGGGTTTTTTCCCTTTGACTTGGCGCTAGTCTTAGGAGCCATGGAGTACAGATCTAAAAGGAGGTAAAATATAAGTGGGTGAGTATTGAGAAACTTGAAGAGCGCAGCTATCCGATATAACAAGAAGAGGAAAAAGCAAAACAACTAGGTACTTGCAAGATCTAGTAATTGGATCTAGCCAAGAACACACGGTGAAAAAATATGGGGTTGCGGATTACAAAGGTATGCCTAGTTAATGGAGAAGTAGTGGACAACTAATGGGTGAGATCCGAACCAAAGTATTCGCGCGAAATTGAAGAAAAGGGATCTGGATCTAAGGGACTTACCGGACGGATTATTGGAGGAGATGCATGGTGGCGGCGATTTGCTGGCGGCGACGGTGTCTTGAGATCTCCGGCGGCGCGAATGGGACTTGCTCATGGTCGTTGGCGGCGGTGTCTGACGACGGCCTTGAGGGCGCTGCTGGCGGCGACCGGTGGCGACCTTGCGGGCGGCGGCGCAGCTCCGGTGGCGCGAGCTCGATTTGGGGCTCGCGGGCGCAGAGGCGGAGTGAAGAGAGAAAGGAGAAGGAGAAAAGACCGGTATATCTAGGGTTGACCCCTGGAGGCCTATTTATAGGAGTGGGGGGGGGAACCCCTAAGTTTGAGCGGTAAGTGAAAAAATTTCGAAGGAAGGTAAACCGGCCCGGATATTTGGGGATAAGTATCAAGATACCCGTTGCGAGATATTCGGATCGAGATTGAGGTGGATTACATGTGTGTTATTCGGATTGATTGACAACGGTACGAAGGCCGGGTCTTGTCATGTTTCCTCGGAGTGTTGACCCGGGAAATGGTGCTTTGGCTCGGGAAAAACCGGGTTATTATATGGACCGCCTAAAGAGCAGGCCTAGCTACAATCAAAAGCATTCTAAACCAGTATATTATGTATTTGAATGTTTATTGTTTTGCAGGGAATAGCGTGCGCTTCATGGTTGATTCTGAGAAGCACAAGCTATTCTGGGGACTACTGATGGGGAGATGGTAACCCGGTATGTTCATGCTTAGGTGAAACCCGGCCCGAAGGAATCGTTCAAGACCCGGCCCAAGGTGAAAGAGTTTCTAGAAGGCCCAAGGAGGGGCGTAGGTCTTGTAAACCGTACCTTGAGGATCACGATTAGGAAACTTAGGGTTGTATGCGGTTCCGGGTAGGATTCCGGATATGCCTTGTATAGGAAGCCAGGGAGCCGGGTAATATATAAACCGGCTCCTGGGACCAAGAAAGAGACAAGAGTTTTACCAGATATTCGAGTATCCTTGTAATACGAGAGCTGATAATTGTAACCCTAGATCGGAGACTCGGAGACATTGCAGCCTGAGCTACCAGATCGCCAGATAACATGATTTCCCCTCAGCTAAACCCTCTCCCAAACACCAGAGTCGATTTGCCGCAAAGTAAGTTACCCCAGGTAACGTCTGTCGTGATTATCCCACGACAATCATGCTCTTCCTCAAGAGTCATAGAGAGTGATGCGATTTCATCCGCATCCCTTTCTCAACCTCACCTTTCTTCTCAAGAGCATTTTGGGCCTCTCCCAATTTCCTCATGAGATACTCAACGTACTTCTTGGTCTCCCCTTGCATGTTAGACGTAAAACGGTCCAAGGAGACCCTTTCTTCTTCTTCTCTAAGACTAGCAAGATGTTCTAGTTCACTAGGGGTCTTAGAGTTGGGGGAAGGTGATACCTCCGTGGCCTTAGCCATGAAGCACTTAGAATTACGTTGAGGAAGATCGTCATTGGGGGATTCAAAGAGGGATGAAGATGATGGAGTAGAAGCAATAGCTAGAGCGGCCACTTCACTTGTGGTTTCCTCTTCTTCATCACTCCCGGAATCATACTCCTCTTGAGTCAAGAGCACAAACTTGGTGGGAGATTTCTTGTTGAATGGCTTCTTGTTGAAATGAGGTTTCTTGTACTCAACCTTGGACTTGTCCTTGCGAATGAGCTTGCCATGTCGCACCCTGATTTCTAGGGGATACTCACCGTACGAACTGGATAGCAAATGCTTGGATTATGGGGCATAACTGCTCCCACGTCCCAGCTTCCTGGTAGGCCTGCGCTTATGCGCGACAACACAAGCCCTGCTATTCCATCGTCGATGTAAACTATCCACTAGAGATCAAAGGCACTTCCGTCGACGTACTTCAAACCATACACACATGGTACGTCAACGGCGTTTAACAAGTGATATCACAACAGATCTCTACGACACAAAAGATTGAAATAAGTTGCAAATGGCTCTCATTAGAGCAGAGATAGCAAATACAATCATTCAGAGGGCACATGCCCCAACAATACATCATTACAATGCAGCGGAAGCATTCAACATGTCTGAGTACAGACAAGAACCAAATAGGCCTAAGAGGCCGGAAACAAACAGACGGAGCCCATCCACGAAGTCTCGGATCCTGCCCGGGTCCGCTATCTACTCGTCAGCAGTCTCGTCATGATCCACGTAGTAGCCACCATGTAGATCCTCGGAAACGTAGGTCTGCGGAAACCACAGCCCCAAAGGGGTCAATACATAAACGTACTGGCAAGCAAGACTCACAGTTCACCAAAGTGTAACCCGTCAACACCAAGCACAGATGCCTTGGGTTCAACGGAAGAGAGGGGATATAAAAGATGCTGCAACTGGATGCGCTAACCAACTACAGAGATTCTACCACTTCCGGCTAACAGAAAGGAGATAAGATCGAGGATTGTAACCAACTGAAAGATAACTTCGAACAAACCCATCCTGGATCTCGCCCCTTATCCAAAGAAGCAATCCGAGGATAACTCACACGGTTGAAATTAATGATGGTTCAAATTATTGTGTCGATAAGCCTATTACTAGTCAAGTTATTAATCATTGGGTGTAACATGTTCGATCATTATGTTTAAGTTGTCCTGAGTACTTGTTAGCCAGTACTTTCACCAAGTAATCCATAACCGCGGAAAACACGGCTTCTCGAGAAGATTATCCCTGCAGGGTTGCACCAATTTGGCCGTACACTCATGAATAACCCGCCAGATGGAAAGGCCCTTCCACCAAGCGGGGTACTCAACACAACCAACCATTCTTCGCATCAAGCCCAAAGCACCTTGGGCGCACGGCTAATCGAGCCCAGAAGAAAATGGACCCTCATAGCACTCTAAGAACGTGTCCCCCTATATGCCGACTACGAAAGTTCCACCCTGCGCTGGGCTCGCAAAAACATGATGCGGCAAATGGAAAACACGAACTAAATGAGGCGATTTGGACGAGATGCGAATCAGGTCAAGTTGAGGGGGGCGCCCATACTCGCTTCCCAAATGCGGGTAGTGCGCTCATCATGGATCAGTAGACAAGACCCTTTTTCCTATTAGGGTCGACACTAGCAGGCTCCAAAACCTCTCATGGGCCTCCTGCCGGTGCCTTATCATCAAATTTATTATTAATAGTAACATTAGCATGATTGATTGATTAAACATCGAGCCCCCACAACGTAATAGAAAATAGTAACAGAAAGTAACGGGTAACAGACTCGAGCAAAAGCAACCTAAGCATGCTAGTAAGACTCTGGCTCAAACAATGGTTGTAGGAAGGGAGATGAGGCAATATCAGGTTTAAGGGATTCATGTGATAGGTTCGTAACAGAATCAACTACTACTAAGGCTAGCAGAAAAGAACAACGGAAAGTATCGGTAATCAATGTTGAAAGGAACACGATGGTTCATGTGAGTGATAACTTGCCTGCAAAACCCAGTAGCCTGGTACTGAGCTAACTCCTTAAAAGGGATGTCGTAAGTATCGTCGGTCTCAACGTCGTCGTATGTCCGGGAAGAAGCAAACAAACATTGCAGAAAGATAAACAATCAATAACAGAAAGTAATGCTCAATCATGGGATGATGCATGTCATGTTAATAGATGCATCAGAATAAACTAATTGACAAGATAACACAATTTAATTGGACCCATATGCAATGAGAATTGCATATGGATGCAAATGGTTTAGGTTGAAGCAATGATCTACATTTGATTAACAAGTATAAGTAGTTAAACATGATGCATGCATGATGAATAACAAGAAGATAACAATATTAAATGCACTTGAAATGATAGTTAACCATTTTAGAAAACATTAATAAGGTTTGGCAATTATTGTTACTTAATGGTGTTAAACAAGTAGTGGTTGTTTTCATCAAGTTAAAATGCTCAAAACAATTAACAAAGTTTATATTTGAAAAGGTTATCAAATTTTAGTTGGATTACATGTTTCACATTTTGAAATTGGACTTTGGATTAATTAATTATGAATTAAACAATATTAAACAATTTTTAATTGAATTAAACAAGATTTAAATTGTTTAGGCATTTTAAATTATTCAAACCAGGAAACAAAATTTATATTTGAATAGGTTATTTAAAATGGTATGGAAAACATATTTTATTTGCATTATTTGAAAGCAGTATGAATTAGTTATGAATTTTAGAAATTTGCAATTGACTTGTTTGAATTCAAATTTAAATTGCATTTTGAAAGTTCAAAACAGTGAACAAAAGTTACCAAAGAATAGAGAATCAAATTTAGAGTAGTGTGCATATTTTATTTCCTTTATTTGGAGTTATAAAACTAAAGTTATAAGCTTTTGAATTCTAGGGACCATTCTGCAATTTTATTGGACCTGTTTTATAAATAAACGCACTGGAAGAGTTTTGTTACCGCGCATGTGTCCTCCCACAGACACTGCCAGTGGGGCCGCGGGCCTACGTGGTGCGCGCGAGGGGAAGAAAAAATCTCCAAAAAGGGGTGGCCGCGGGGGATCGAACCGCTGCCCTCGCGGAAGCGAGCGCACGGTCTGAACCAAAGAGCTGCTGCTGAACTTATGTTCAGAGACAGAGGCGTTGCCTTTTCACACAGAAAACCCGTCCGTTGCTTCTCTGACGAAACTGACGGACGCGTTTCTGCGAGTTGCAGGCAACCGATCGGAGACGAGCTACCGGTGCTGCCTATTCCTTGCGCGTGGGGAGACCCAGCAGATGGTGAGATCGCTGGTGTGTGCTGCTGGGGTGTGTGCTCGGGTGCATGATGGGACGAAGCGGAGGGGGGAAAACGACGGTGTCGCTCACCTGCGTATTGGAGTCGACAGAGGCGATGTGCAGTCGACCGGAGACGAACGCCGTGGACGGCGGCGGCGATCTGGTCCCCCTCGAGCTCCACCGTGGTGTCGACGACGTAGGTGGCAGCGAGGGCGTCCCATTCCCGTGGCTAGCTCGCCTGGCTAGTCACCGGAGACGGCGAGCGTCGGCGGTTTTCAGAGAGGCGACGTCCGGGTTCAGAAGGTACAGAGGACGGAAGCTAGCAGAGAAGAGGGAGGATAGAGGATGCGATCGGCGGCGCTAGGGGTAGCTAGGGTTTCTAGGTTAGGCAGGGGAGGGATCGGTGGTGAGTTTTATGGGGAAGGGGTACTGGTACGGCGGCAAATCGGCGTGGGGTGGAGGCGATCGAGCGGTGCAGAGCCACAGACAGCGACAGGTCTATTCCGTACGAGGAAGAAGACCACGGAAGGGTACTGGGCTGAAAGGTAACGGGCTGGGCTGCTGTGCTCCCTCTCTTCTTTGTTATTTTTTTGTACTGTTTTTTTTTTTTTTTGTAGCAAATGCTTTAGGAAGAAAACATTAGGGTTTATATTAGAGAAAAATTTGAAAAAAATTTAGGATAAGTTCCTTAGGCCAAATGCAACCATTTGGTAATTTTCATTTTTCAAAATTTTAACATTTGGTTGATTTTTGAAATTAGAACCAAATTTGAGTGAAATTATTAATATTAATAAACATTAATAAAATCAACCAATTAAATAGGGTAACCCCTAAGGTATTTAGACAAATTGAAATGATTTGTTTTGGCATCAACATAAATTCAAAATGGTTCTGATTTGGTGCTTTGTTTGGAATATAAACCAAATTAGATTATTTTGAATAATTAAAATGATTATTAAGTCAACACTTTAATAGAATGACCCAAGTGATTTAATTGGAAACAAAAGATCATAAATGCTTTGGGTTATTATTTTTATACTTTCACATTGGGTTCTGTTTGGAACACATGGTTTGAATTTGGAATATTTTGTTAATTAATATAGAAAACAACAACTTAATAGGGTGGACCCTATTATTAATGTGATTAAGGTGAGTTGATTGGTTTGGAGATTTTCATAATTCCAAAGAAGGTGCTGTTGATGTTTTGCTTTGAATTTGAAACCAATTTGGAATTAATTAGTGAAAATAAAGGCACCATTTTATTAGTTGATCAACATGGAATAAAAATGGAACAATTTGGTTGTTTTCATTTGTTATTTTTATTCCAAAAGTTGTAACAGAGCAAGTATGAAAATAACCATTTGAAATTTGTTTGAGTTTGATTATGACAACAAGACAAATAGATGGAAAACAAATAGTAACAATTGCAAACATAAATAAAACAAATGCAATGAGATGATGACATGATGCATTGCCTGAAATAAAACAAGGAATCAAACATTCTAAGGGGTATTTTCATACTTGGGATGTTACAAAACGCCCCCCCTTGAAGGAATCGCGCCCCGAGATTCCTGCTGAGAAAAGAGAAGGTCCGAAAACTTCTTGGGTAGACATGAGGGAATTTGGAAACCACCGGAACATTTTCATGTAAAAGGGGAGAGATTTTGCACCAAGGGTGTAAAGCTGAGTAGAGTGATTCATTTGGAGAATAGACTATCTGTAATAAGGGTGGAACAGAGTTATTGACATCAATGCAACACCAAGAATGAGATCAGTGTCAGAATCAACAACATGAAAGAAACGAGGAATATGTGGCCTCCCATTAGAATTAGAGTGTTCTTACTTATCTTGGAAGTCAACACTTGAGATTCCGGAGAGTGAACGGTGATTTGATTGCTTAGTGGAACCAGAATTGGGTAGTATGTTGGGGAAAAGATTGTTTACACAAAGGAATGTGATGCTCCGGTATCAAACAACACTTTTAGCTGGAAAAGAGTTTAGCAGATGAACGGGGAAACTTTGATTAGACGCCGGTAGAAGATTTGAAGTGGAAAACAACAACAAGATTTGAACGGACGAAAAGGAAATGTTTAGAAGAACAGGATATTGAAGCAACACCGAGGAAAACGAGAACAAAACTCCTGAGGTACTATGGAAAACCCAAAACTCTTGAAATCCTAACTTGAAAGTTTAGATGAGAAGGGAAAAACAACGTTGCACTTCCTTACCAGAAAAGGGAGGGAGGGTGGGGAAAAGAAGAAAAAGAACAGAATTCCTACTCTCACGTTTCATTTTTCCTATATAGCTACAAAATAGTTTCTAGACTCAACTGCGACCAGTAAAAAGGGATCCTACAGGCAGACAGGCTCTGATACCATTTGTCGCACCCTGATTTCTAGGGGATACTCACCGTACGAACTGGATAGCAAATGCTTGGATTATGGGGCATAACTGCTCCCACGTCCCAGCTTCCTGGTAGGCCTGCGCTTATGCGCGACAACACAAGCCCTGCTATTCCATCGTCGATGTAAACTATCCACTAGAGATCAAAGGCACTTCCGTCGACGTACTTCAAACCATACACACATGGTACGTCAACGGCGTTTAACAAGTGATATCACAACAGATCTCTACGACACAAAAGATTGAAATAAGTTGCAAATGGCTCTCATTAGAGCAGAGATAGCAAATACAATCATTCAGAGGGCACATGCCCCAACAATACATCATTACAATGCAGCGGAAGCATTCAACATGTCTGAGTACAGACAAGAACCAAATAGGCCTAAGAGGCCGGAAACAAACAGACGGAGCCCATCCACGAAGTCTCGGATCCTGCCCGGGTCCGCTATCTACTCGTCAGCAGTCTCGTCATGATCCACGTAGTAGCCACCATGTAGATCCTCGGAAACGTAGGTCTGCGGAAACCACAGCCCCAAAGGGGTCAGTACATAAACGTACTGGCAAGCAAGACTCACAGTTCACCAAAGTGTAACCCGTCAACACCAAGCACAGATGCCTTGGGTTCAACAGAAGAGAGGGGATATAAAAGATGCTGCAACTGGATGCGCTAACCAACTACAGAGATTCTACCACTTCCGGCTAACAGAAAGGAGATAAGATCGAGGATTGTAACCAACTGAAAGATAACTTCGAACAAACCCATCCTGGATCTCGCCCCTTATCCAAAGAAGCAATCCGAGGATAACTCACACGGTTGAAATTAATGATGGTTCAAATTATTGTGTCGATAAGCCTATTACTAGTCAAGTTATTAATCATTGGGTGTAACATGTTCGATCATTATGTTTAAGTTGTCCTGAGTACTTGTTAGCCAGTACTTTCACCAAGTAATCCATAACCGCGGAAAACACGGCTTCTCGAGAAGATTATCCCTGCAGGGTTGCACCAATTTGGCCGTACACTCATGAATAACCCGCCAGATGGAAAGGCCCTTCCACCAAGAGGGGTACTCAACACAACCAACCATTCTTCGCATCAAGCCCAAAGCACCTTGGGCGCACGGCTAATCGAGCCCAGAAGAAAATGGACCCTCATAGCACTCTAAGAACGTGTCCCCCTATATGCCGACTACGAAAGTTCCACCCTGCGCTGGGCTCGCAAAAACATGATGCGGCAAATGGAAAACACGAACTAAATGAGGCGATTTGGACGAGATGCGAATCAGGTCAAGTTGAGGGGGGCGCCCATACTCGCTTCCCAAATGCGGGTAGTGCGCTCATCATGGATCAGTAGACAAGACCCTTTTTCCTATTAGGGTCGACACTAGCAGGCTCCAAAACCTCTCATGGGCCTCCTGCCGGTGCCTTATCATCAAATTTATTATTAATAGTAACATTAGCATGATTGATTGATTAAACATCGAGCCCCCACAACGTAATAGAAAATAGTAACAGAAAGTAACGGGTAACAGACTCGAGCAAAAGCAACCTAAGCATGCTAGTAAGACTCTGGCTCAAACAATGGTTGTAGGAAGGGAGATGAGGCAATATCAGGTTTAAGGGATTCATGTGATAGGTTCGTAACAGAATCAACTACTACTAAGGCTAGCAGAAAAGAACAACGGAAAGTATCGGTAATCAATGTTGAAAGGAACACGATGGTTCATGTGAGTGATAACTTGCCTGCAAAACCCAGTAGCCTGGTACTGAGCTAACTCCTTAAAAGGGATGTCGTAAGTATCGTCGGTCTCAACGTCGTCGTATGTCCGGGAAGAAGCAAACAAACATTGCAGAAAGATAAACAATCAATAACAGAAAGTAATGCTCAATCATGGGATGATGCATGTCATGTTAATAGATGCATCAGAATAAACTAATTGACAAGATAACACAATTTAATTGGACCCATATGCAATGAGAATTGCATATGGATGCAAATGGTTTAGGTTGAAGCAATGATCTACATTTGATTAACAAGTATAAGTAGTTAAACATGATGCATGCATGATGAATAACAAGAAGATAACAATATTAAATGCACTTGAAATGATAGTTAACCATTTTAGAAAACATTAATAAGGTTTGGCAATTATTGTTACTTAATGGTGTTAAACAAGTAGTGGTTGTTTTCATCAAGTTAAAATGCTCAAAACAATTAACAAAGTTTATATTTGAAAAGGTTATCAAATTTTAGTTGGATTACATGTTTCACATTTTGAAATTGGACTTTGGATTAATTAATTATGAATTAAACAATATTAAACAATTTTTAATTGAATTAAACAAGATTTAAATTGTTTAGGCATTTTAAATTATTCAAACCAGGAAACAAAATTTATATTTGAATAGGTTATTTAAAATGGTATGGAAAACATATTTTATTTGCATTATTTGAAAGCAGTATGAATTAGTTATGAATTTTAGAAATTTGCAATTGACTTGTTTGAATTCAAATTTAAATTGCATTTTGAAAGTTCAAAACAGTGAACAAAAGTTACCAAAGAATAGAGAATCAAATTTAGAGTAGTGTGCATATTTTATTTCCTTTATTTGGAGTTATAAAACTAAAGTTATAAGCTTTTGAATTCTAGGGACCATTCTGCAATTTTATTGGACCTGTTTTATAAATAAACGCACTGGAAGAGTTTTGTTACCGCGCATGTGTCCTCCCACAGACACTGCCAGTGGGGCCGCGGGCCTACGTGGTGCGCGCGAGGGGAAGAAAAAATCTCCAAAAAGGGGTGTCCGCGGGGGATCGAACCGCTGCCCTCGCGGAAGCGAGCGCACGGTCTGAACCAAAGAGCTGCTGCTGAACTTATGTTCAGAGACAGAGGCGTTGCCTTTTCACACAGAAAACCCGTCCGTTGCTTCTCTGACGAAACTGACGGACGCGTTTCTGCGAGTTGCAGGCAACCGATCGGAGACGAGCTACCGGTGCTGCCTATTCCTTGCGCGTGGGGAGACCCAGCAGATGGTGAGATCGCTGGTGTGTGCTGCTGGGGTGTGTGCTCGGGTGCATGATGGGACGAAGCGGAGGGGGAAAACGACGGTGTCGCTCACCTGCGTATTGGAGTCGACAGAGGCGCTGTGCAGTCGACCGGAGACGAACGCCGTGGACGGCGGCGGCGATCTGGTCCCCCTCGAGCTCCACCGTGGTGTCGACGACGTAGGTGGCAGCGAGGGCGTCCCATTCCCGTGGCTAGCTCGCCTGGCTAGTCACCGGAGACGGCGAGCGTCGGCGGTTTTCAGAGAGGCGACGTCCGGGTTCAGAAGGTACAGAGGACGGAAGCTAGCAGAGAGGAGGGAGGATAGAGGATGCGATCGGCGGCGCTAGGGGTAGCTAGGGTTTCTAGGTTAGGCAGGGGAGGGATCGGTGGTGAGTTTTATGGGGAAGGGGTACTGGTACGGCGGCAAATCGGCGTGGGGTGGAGGCGATCGAGCGGTGCAGAGCCACAGACAGCGACAGGTCTATTCCGTACGAGGAAGAAGACCACGGAAGGGTACTGGGCTGAAAGGTAACGGGCTGGGCTGCTGTGCTCCCTCTCTTCTTTGTTATTTTTTTGTACTGTTTTGTTTTTTTTTTTGTAGCAAATGCTTTAGGAAGAAAACATTAGGGTTTATATTAGAGAAAAATTTGAAAAAAATTTAGGATAAGTTCCTTAGGCCAAATGCAACCATTTGGTAATTTTCATTTTTCAAAATTTTAACATTTGGTTGATTTTTGAAATTAGAACCAAATTTGAGTGAAATTATTAATATTAATAAACATTAATAAAATCAACCAATTAAATAGGGTAACCCCTAAGGTATTTAGACAAATTGAAATGATTTGTTTTGGCATCAACATAAATTCAAAATGGTTCTGATTTGGTGCTTTGTTTGGAATATAAACCAAATTAGATTATTTTGAATAATTAAAATGATTATTAAGTCAACACTTTAATAGAATGACCCAAGTGATTTAATTGGAAACAAAAGATCATAAATGCTTTGGGTTATTATTTTTATACTTTCACATTGGGTTCTGTTTGGAACACATGGTTTGAATTTGGAATATTTTGTTAATTAATATAGAAAACAACAACTTAATAGGGTGGACCCTATTATTAATGTGATTAAGGTGAGTTGATTGGTTTGGAGATTTTCATAATTCCAAAGAAGGTGCTGTTGATGTTTTGCTTTGAATTTGAAACCAATTTTGAATTAATTAGTGAAAATAAAGGCACCATTTTATTAGTTGATCAACATGGAATAAAAATGGAACAATTTGGTTGTTTTCATTTGTTATTTTTATTCCAAAAGTTGTAACAGAGCAAGTATGAAAATAACCATTTGAAATTTGTTTGAGTTTGATTATGACAACAAGACAAATAGATGGAAAACAAATAGTAACAATTGCAAACATAAATAAAACAAATGCAATGAGATGATGACATGATGCATTGCCTGAAATAAAACAAGGAATCAAACATTCTAAGGGGTATTTTCATACTTGGGATGTTACATGCCACTATGGAGCTCTCTATTTTCATAAGGGCACTCCGCAATGAAATGGTGCTTGTCTTGACAATTGAAACAAGACCTCACTTTTTGAGCCCCATCATTGCCATAGCGAGACCTTGTCTTCTCCTCACCAAATCTCTTGCCCTTGGGAGGATTGCTCCAAAACTTTTGCACGGTGAGAGCGATGAGATCCTTTAGAATGGGATCATAGTCTTGTTCCTTCAAGGGAGGCAATGCCTCTTCTCCATCTTCTTCATTCTCAACCTCTCTTGACACAACCTTGGCCTTCAAAGCAACGGATGCTCCTTGGTGCATTCCAATGGCCCTAGCTCGGTTGTTAAGATCATTCTTGGTTTGCACTTTATACGAGCACATTTCTTGCATTACTTTAGTTGAGGTCATGGAAGCGAAGTCATGTCTTCCTTGAATGCTCTTCATGTCCGCGCCCTCAAATGGCATTGTGGCAATCATGTACTTCCTCTTGATCCATGCATCATCAATGTACTTGGCACCAACATTTGAGAAGGCGGTGGCAAGAGTCTTGAGTCTCCGGTACATGTCCACATGATCCTCTCCATCATGCATATAGAACCCTTCGGCCTCATTGGTCAAGACATCATATCTATTCCTTTGCATGCTCACATTGCCCACAAACATGACGACAAGAGCGTCCCATGTCTTCCTTGAAGATGCGGCATGTGGTTAGGACCCACGGCTTGTTGAAGAATGGACAAGGCGGTGTAGTTGAGTTGGCAATCTACGACTTCTCTTCTTGTTAAGTTCTTGGGATCAAATGGCTTGTATCCATCACGAGTGATCCTCCAAAGATATATACAAGAAGAGTTCAAGTGAGTCTCCATGTAATATTGCCATTCACGAAAAGAAAAGGCATCAATTTTAGGTGGATCTCCTCTAGGTATTATATGAGGATGAGGGACGGGAGGATCGGGAGAATAACTTCCGGGAACGACATGAAATTCTCCGCTTCCTTCCATACCCGACTTAGTGGAGTGTTCGGCGGAAGCATTTTTATGTGGATCACCATCTACCCCTTTCTTGGTGCCCCCGGAGGAATTTCCGGAAGAAAGGATTCGACTACCTCCGGTCCTTTGGCTTTGAGGAGTTGTGCCATGAGTTGACGCAACTCATCAAATTTGGTGTCTATGGATGAGGTCAATGAAGTTCTCAAAGCATTGAGATCATCCATGGTCACCTTGCCAACGGACGTTTCGGTATCCAAATCTTCTCCCATACTAAAACTCTTAGGCGGTTAAGCCCCATTCAAGAGCCGAGTCTCTGATACCAATTGAAAGTGAAGTATAGGCACCTAGAGGGGGGTGAATAGGTGCTACGACCAATTTTAATTTTTCTTTCGACTTAGGCTTGACACAAAGGTAAATTCTCTAGATAGCGCAACTAAGGTGAATTTACCTATATGACAAGGATAGCAATAAATGCAACAAGTACAACAATTAATGCAACTAGTACAAGTGAATAAAAGATAAGGGAACGAGGTAACCGGGACGCGGAGACACGATGTATTCCCGAGTTCCTCCTTGTTAAGGAATTACGTCTCGTTGGAGGGGTGTGAGCTCGTCACGAAGGCCTACTCAACGCCACAAAGGCCTCACCCTATTCTCCAGTGAACTTCCGCCACAAAGGCCTAGTTCACCTTCCACTATTGAACCCCTTTGAGGCGGGGATCGAGTCCTTTACAAACAAGTTTGGGGCACACACCCACAACTTAATTGGGGGCTCCCAACACTCACAAATCACCAAGAGTAGCAAGAATCCTAGGTTCTCCACAAGAGGAAACCTAGGCAAAGATCCCTCAAGCAAAACGGAGGGGAAATGAAATCCGGTTGGTGAAGACGTAGATCGGGGACTTCTCCTTCAATCCTCCAAAGATCAAGGCTTTTGGGTGGATGGATTGGGAGATCTAGCAAGGTGGGGGAGCTCCAACAATGGTGACTTTAATTCTGGACGAGCTGACTGGAGGTAGGTGGAGGGGATGGGGTATTTATACCCCCTCATAAAGTCTAAGAGCCGTTGGAGCATTTCTGACAGTTTCACACCGGAGACTCTGGTGTAAAGGCCGGAGACTCCGGTCTGACCTTTTTCGCAAAGCTCTAGTCCGGAGACTCCGGACAGTCTCCGGTGTCCCTCCGGACTAGACACAGCAGGCGACACCAATTGGGCAACACTTGGAATCCTCCAGAAATCTTCAGTCCGGAGACTCCGGTCAGGGGGACCGGAGACTCCGGTCTTGGCGTTGCGGAATGACTTAGAGGGTGTCTGGGGTCGAGCGAATTAATATAACCCAGTCACACCGGAGACTCCGGTAAGACTCCGGTAAGTCTCCGGTGCGAGTACAGCACGCGACACCAGCAACTCCTTAGCCGTTTCTTGAGAGGTAGCTCCCACACCGGAGACTCCGGACAGTCTCCGGTAAGACTCCAGTGTGGGTGCAGTGCGCGACACCAGAAAGTCCAGAGACTTGGCGATGAAAGAAATCTCCACACTTGAGACTCTGGTCTGGGAGACCGGAGACTCTGGCCTGGAGAAAAACTCCAGCAGACAGAAATCCTGGTGATTTGCTCCTTTTTGCAACATCACACTACCATATCAAATATGTTGTTTTAGCCCTGAAATACATCAACACACTTAACAGTACATGTGTTGTTAACAAACACAAAAACAAGATGATTTAAGCGCGTTTGCACTTTCACCTACGAGCCTCGGAATTAAGTCCATTCCCGTTCCAGATCGCAAAGGATATGTCAGGATTCATAGAGCCCACCAAACACAGGAGCAGAGCTTACAAAAAGGGGTGATTACAGATTGGACGCTAAACCACAAAACAGGACTAAATCATACAGGCCTCCTGTGTCTCATCCACCAAAGGTATCGCCTCAGGCTTCCAACCGAAAAGACTCACAATCACGTCTATCTGATCCTGCCGTAGAGGCTGTGAGAAAAGCTCTAGGTAGGCCGCAACTGCCTCGTCGCCAATCACCTCCGTCAGTCGGGCGACTCCTAGCTTAAGAATCAACTCACGCTGCTGCCAGCGCACCGGGGTACCTGCCTCGAACTTTCCACGCAGACGGGAGATCCGCCGCACTGATCCTCCACTCGGGCAACGGGAACGCCCCTTCTTTTGTGGCCTTGCTAGCATCGGTGAAATAGATTTTCTGTAGAAGCGTCGCAGAGTAAGGATATCTAGGGGGAGGAGTCGCGCAGCGCCGCCTGGCTAGAAACTTCCACGCCCTCCAGCCCCGTCGTCACCACCGTCGGAGGAGTGGCCGACCCGTCCACGGCCCAAGGCCCGGCATCGTGATCATGTGCCGTAGTCGACCCCACCTCGCAGCGCTCTTTCGACCTGGCCACCGATACCGCAAACATTTCCAGAACTGAAACCGGTGATTCTGGCGGAGAGGAATCCACCTCGGAGTCTGGTTCCGTGTCAGCGAGAGAGCAGATGGAGCCAAACCGCATAGGGGACAATAGCCCCGGAGATGCCAAAAGTTGATCGCTTACAACCGCTCCGGCCCCATCTCTGAACGCGCACAGAGACCCCTCCTTGACCACGTCTGGGCTGGCCGTTGGAGAAAAGCCGACCTGCCCACAAGAGCCAAGCTCAGTGGGGCCCAAAGCTGCCACAGCACGCTCCACGCTCAGCGACACACTCGCGACCGAGCCTTCCCTAGAAGCTGCCAATGCTGCCTTTACACGTGGCCCAACAGGAGCGCGGAGGGACGCTTCCAGGAGCATCGCATCCTCCTCGTAAACCCCACTACCCGGCCCCGCCAGCGTGACACTGCTCACGTTCCAACCCGCGTCACAAGCGGGCCCAGCGACCTCCCCATTGACTAGGTCCACCCTTGCCCGAACGACGACCGATTCGAGCGCCTCGCCAGATGCGTCATCGCCGGCATGCCTCCTCCGATCGCCACCCGTGTTCCGAACCCGGGTCATGGACCTCCATCTTTGGGACGACCGAGTCGCCTCACCGGCATGAGTCCGACCATCGTGACCATTGCCTCCATTGTCGTGCCCATCCCGCTGGTTCGTGCCACCGCTGTGCCCTCACCATCTGGTCGTCCGCGGCCCTTTCCGCCGCCGCCGCCCGGGACCGAGCCAGGCGGCGCCGTCATGTCCGCACGACCTGAACTGTGACGGTGTAGAGGACCATGTTCTTCTCTAATGGGATCAATGCGTCGCCGGGAAGAACTAGCCCATCATCATCTTCCAGATGGTCGCCGTGCTCCTCGATGAGCAGCGCCTTGCGCTTGGGGATCAAGGCGAGGTCATCAGTCCACACCACCGCCTGGAAGGTACGAAGTTCCTCTCCGCTCATCGTTGCCGTGTCGAGGCGCTCCACCCAAGCCACCGAACCCATGAATGCGATGGCAGTCGTCCTGTTCCATGCGTGGGCGGGCACTCCAGTGAGCTCGACGGCCACCCGGAAACGCATGGAACGCCGCGTCGCCTGCAACTGTCTGTTCTACGGCGAGAAGTGTAGCGCGAAGTCCCTGCCGGCGATCACCCCGGCGTTGAACACCTCATCCCGTATGCGCCTGCTCCCGAACACGAAGAGAAGGTTTGAAGGCCAATGTCGATGCACGCTGTAGTTATCCGCGACGAGCGACAGTTGGGCATACAGCGCTGCCGCCGCCTCCCACAGTGAGAAATGTCCATGGGCGTCAGGTACGAAAGCGGCCATCCCCCACCGCAGCGCGTCCTCCGCCGCGGAAATCTCGGCCGAACGCAGCAGGAAGACCCGCTCAAGACGGGACGCCGCCGGTGCTAGCTCTTCCTCTGCCTGCTCTGTTCCACAGTCGGCCACCTCGCCGCGCCGCCGCTGCGGGGACCGCAACGGAGATGGAGACCTTGCCACACGCTGTTCACAGCTCCGGTGTCGCGCCGGAGAGACAACGCGCCTCCCGGAGGACGAGCCCTCCTCCAGTCGCGCCCCACCTTGGTTTTCCACGACGCGCATCTGCGCCACGTTGCGGCCACCATGCCCCCCTCCGCGATCTACAGCATCGACTCTAGGACCCTCACGCTCTGTGCCACGACCATCGCCAACCCCCTCCGTGACACGGTCACTAGGAAGGGCGCGGTCACCACGGCCGTCGAACTGCGCAGCACGTTCCGCGTCACCCGCAACGACGCGGTCACCGCAGACTCCACCATGCCCAGGACGTGCGCGCTCCCTGTCGCCGGCGCCGAGTCCGCCCCGCACAGTTAATTGGCCACCAACGCCGCCCTCCAACCGGCCGCTCGGCGCACCCATCGCCCGCGATGACCCGCCGTGAGGAGCAAGAGCAACATCAGCGCCCGCCGCCTTCTCCGCCGGTGGTTCACGGGAAGCCGCTGACTCCACCCAAGGGGAGACCGGCCGCGCCTCAACCTCCACCCTGCTCCCAAGACGCTCGTGGGCGGGGACTCCGACGCGCGGGCCGATGTGGATGTGAACGTTGGTCGCGGGCGCCGCCGCCGCATGACGAGGCTCGCCGCACTCCCTCACATGGTGACCTTCCTTGCGGCACCGGAGGCACACCGTCTCAAATTCGAACTCCCGCGAGATATGGCAGGGACAGAGGGAGTTGAAGCAGCCCCCGCGAGGTCCGGCGGAAGGTCCTCCCGGATAACAAGGGCCGGCAGGGTGAGGCGCTGCTGCTGGTGCCGCCTTTTCTTCCCGCCGACGTGAATCCACGGCCGAGGGCCAGCTTCGATCCACACCGGCGACCGGGCGCGAGGTGCTATTGGGGGGAACTCCACCCGAGAGGCCAGGTTGTGCGCGAGGGGGGAGGGCGCGGAGGGCCTAGAGGAGACCGCCGCCGGTGAAGGAGAGCACGGCGGGGACGGAGCCAGCGGCGTTCCGCTGGGGAGGACTTCGCAGTAGGAATGGGGTGAGGGAGAGTCTTCCTCGTCATCGGAGAAGTCCGCCCAGTGGCGTCTCTCGGCGGAGGAGGCAGTCGGGGAGTCCATGGGAGCTCTAGGGGTGGCCGTCGGGGCTGGAGTAGCAGCCGGCGTGGTGCGTGGTGGACGCCGTCGCCGGAGTGGCGAGCGGCGGAAGGAGGAAGGAGAGCGGCTCCGGCTACCCTATCCTCGCGTCAGTTCGCTTTTGAGTTAACATTTTCCAGTTTCCAGTTAACTGTTTCCACACACGGATTTCTACTATTCGAGTGCTAAATGTTGCCGGGCTTCTTTACTACTACGTAGAAAGCATTTTTGTGGATAATTTAGATTATGTGCTTGAATTTGCAATTCGATGGGAGTATGTGTTCCTTTTGTGAATTCTTAAAGAAAATCTTTTTTCTTTTGCCGCCAAATTAAGAGCATCTCTAGCGGTACCGTAAAAGTGGTCAAGCCCGTCTAGCGGTACCGTAAAAGTGGTCAAACCCGTGAATATACAGTTTTAGTTTGGGCTATCCTGCGGAATAGAGCCTGTAAAACGGGGTAAACTGAAAACACGTTTTTAGTGCCCCGAGTATTTTCTCCTCGGAACCCCACATGTCCAGTCTTGGAGTCGATTCACAGGCCAAAAACTGAACAAACTTGGGCCAGTCAATGCTCCCAAGGGCGCCGGCACTGTTGACTCCCGAGCTCGATTGCACGCCCACGAGACTTGATTTCAGCGTCAATCTTCGATTGCCAACGAGGAGGTTCCATTCTGACCGGTTTTGTGCGAAATCGTGGGGGGCTTCGCACGGAACAGGCGGGCTTCTTCCCGGCCGCCGAGGGGGGGGGCTTCGCACGGGACGAGCGTGGGGAGGATTCGTCCCTGTCCCTAGCCTAGGGGCTTCCTGCTGCGTCACAGGAGGCTTCGTCCCGGCCGCCGTCGGGGGCTTCGCACGGACGAGCGCGGGGGATTCGTCTAGGCTTCGTGATCAAGTTAGAGGTGTGGTTACTCCCATAATTTTTCCATCACAGTATCACAGAAGATAACTCCCTACAGTTGGAAACTTTGTCTTGAGGTCTTCACTGACTAATTCTCGGAACATGCTATATTGACATGGGACAGTGATAAAGGTGCATAGTATGTAAAATACTATTTAAACTCCACCAACATGTACCTAGCCATATCCATAAGAGTCTGGTTCGTCCTCTCGGCTACACCATTTTATTGAAATAAGGTTTGCAATATGAGGAAAATAGGACCGGGGGCATTATGTTCACTAGTGGTGTCTCTCCAAAGAAAACAAACATGTTGAGTGAACAAAATACAGCTGGGCAATTGAAAAATCATGAATGTATAACAATACTATTATGACAAGATAAAGTTCACGGGTTCTAACATTGTAGGCATTACGTCGAGTCATATGGACCGCTATCCAGCATGCATCCATATCTAAAAGTCCACCTCAAGAGAGCTATCCAGGAAATCTCTTGGTATTTCTACAAATTAGGTATGATTTCTAAATCCACATCTATGTGTGCAACAGACAAATGCATTAAGATCAATACATAATGTAAGAAGTGGTTCTCATCCATAGAAAAGATCACCGTTGTTTCTCCCTAGTGGCAACAACACATCCTCCCCCTTGCATGTTTCTGTCACTCGAGCGTAGGCAACAAGGAGGTATGAACCCACTATTTAGAATATAAACCCTCTCTCAGAGGTGAAAACAACTACCTGGCCAAGGTAATCATAAACATCAGTGAGCATTGCAAGACAAGATTAAAACTATCTACAAATATAAGTGAAGCATCTCAGATTGACATGAACAAAATAATCATAATCGCATGATTCATGGGATCCCATCAAACACAACATGAACAATTACATAACGGTGGTCTCGATCATGTGAGGCAGCTCACGAGACTCTAAACATGGAGGCAAAGGGGATAGAACAACCATCTAGCTACTGCTATGGACCCGTAGTCCCGAGATGAACTACTCACACATCTGTCCGGAGGTGATCATGGCGATGTAGAGGCCTCTGGTGACGATCCTCCTCTTCGTCAGGGTGCCGGAGCAGGACTCGAGAAGCCCTAGATTGGACTTTCGAGGTGACGACACCTCTTTGTATGTTTCATGGAAAATAACTCCGTCCCCGATGGTTTTAGGATCAAAGACAATTTATAAGCGAAGTGGAGACATGAGGCGGTGCTCGGGGCTCCTACGGGCCCACCAAGCGCGGCCTAGGGGGCGTCTGGCACTCTCCTGGTGGCCCCATGTCTCCCCTTTAGACTATGTCTTTGTTTTGGGGGGAAATTGATCTCCGTGGATTTTCAGCTCTTTCCGAGAACTTTTCTGAAATAGAAAACAACAGCAAACCGCAACTGGCCTAGGGAATCTTATTAATATGTTAGTCATTGAAAACATCCGTAAAAGGAAATAAAACATGTGGAAAACAAAATGTATTGGGTAGAAAACAAGCACGGAGAATCAAAAATTATAGATATGTTTGCACCGGATCATGATGATAGGAGCAATTACCACCTTTCCGAGACCCATTACCTCAGATTTTGATTTGTATCCATATGTGACGGTTGCTTGATTTATATTTCGTTTCAAATCCGTCTTAAGCTCCTTGCTTTCGGTCATATTACTTATGCATCCACTATCAAGCACCCATTTTGACCCACCGGAAGCATAGGCCTACAAGAAATTATTGCTTGGAGTTAGGACCCACTTTGTGTCCTCTCATGTTAGCCACAGGGGTCTTGGGAACCCAAATAGAATAGTCAATGAAATCAACATTAGAAACAACATATGTTGCATACACAACACCATAATAACCATTAGAAAGAATATAATGAGGATTGCTAGTTCGCGCGGAGTTGTTACGAGTGGTTTCGTCCGTAATGACAACACCACTCGCATCAACATTCTTCTTTGCTTGTGCGGGTTTGGCCATATTCTTATTCTTCTTGTTGGCAACATAGCAAAGAGCTTATTGTACATTGTGTGGCCTTTTCACTACCACACTATCATCAATAAGGACCTTGCCCTTAATTCTTGCAAGCTCTTCCTTCAACCTAGAATTTTCCTCAAAAATATTTGCATGATCACAAGAAGAAGTAGAGGAATTTGGGACATTAAATTAAGCTAGTTGAATTTGAAGATGTTCATGTGACTTGGTGATGGTAGAGTGTTCACTCTCCAAAGTCTTGTGAGACTTGGTGAGCTTCTCTAGGTCCTCGGTTAGTGTAGAATGACCAACACCAAATTCAACCCTTTTATGTTTAGCCAATTTCTATTTAGCAATAGAACGGTAACGTTACTTAGTGATTTTGTACATGATTTCATTATGTGAATCCTCAATATTCTAAAATTTCTCCTCAAGAGAGACTCGAATCTCATGCTCTTCCTCAAGAATAATGGAAAAAGAAGCAATTTCAATAGCATCTGCCCTCTCACCTTCTCCCTTCTTCTCAAGAAGTTCTTGTGACTCTCCATATTGGCTCATGAGAAGCTCAAAATGCCTTTTGGTTTCACCTCGCAACTTATCCATAAAGAGATCCAAAGAGGCAATTTAATCTTCTACACTAAGACTAACAAGATCATGCTTTTCATTTTGAGTCTTAGAGATGGAACATGATGATACCTCGGTGGCCTTGGCCACGATGCACTTTGCGGATTGGTGGGAAGGTTATCATTGGGGGATTCGAAGAGAGATGGAGATGATGAAGATGCAATTGCAATGGCTGCCACATCACTTGTGGTTTCTTCTTATTCTTCTTCATCATCACCGGATGCATACTCTTCTTGAGTCACCAACACAATCCTAGAGGTTGGCTTCTTGTTGGAGGTGTTCTTCTTGAAGAAAGGTTTCTTGCGAGTGATCCTTGGCCTCTCCTTCAGGACAAGATTTCCTCGTTGGGTTTCTCTATTTTCGAAACGGCACTCGGTAATGACAATTGAAGCAATCCCTCACTCCTTGAGTTCCTTCCTTGGCACTACTTGACTTGGTCTTTTCCTCAACATAGGGCTTGGCCTTGGGTGGGTTCTTCCAAAACTTTATGGATGCAAGAGCCATGTAATCTTTATGAACCGGTCATACTTTTGGGGATTTAGAGGGGCCAACTCTTTCTCCGATTCAACCTTATATTCTTGGTTCACCACCTTGGTCACAACTTTGGCCTTGAAAGAAAGAGAGGCCCATTTGTGCATTCCAATAGCCCGAGCATGAGAGTCTTGGGCAAGCTTGGTTTGCACTTGGAAGGGTCCATCTCTTGCATAACCTTATTGGAAGTCATGATATGGTAGTTGTGTCTTCCTTAGATACTCTTCAAATCAACGGGATCAAATGGCATTTGGGCACTCACATACTTCCTCTTGATCCATGAATCACTAACATAAGTGGCACCGAGGCCACTAAAGGAAGTAGCAAGGGTCTTGAGCCTCCGATACATATTCTCGTGATATTCACCATCAAGCATATAGAACCCTTCGGACTTATTTCTCAAGGCATCAAATCTATTTCTCTTCATGATCTCATTTCCTTCAAACGTGGAGATAAGAGCCTCCCATGTTTCTTTGGCGGTGGAGAATTGTTGAATGTGTGGCATGATCTTCTTTCCCGCGGCTTGTTGGATCTTGTGCAAATCCACAAAATTGAGTTGACAATCAACCACTTCTTTTCTTATGAAGTTCTTAGAATCAAAGGGCTTGTATCCAACTTCAATGATTCTCCATAGCTCAATGCAAGAACTGATCAAATGAGTTTTCATGAAATATTTCCCTTAAGCAAAAGAGTGTGCATTAAGTTTAGGTGGATCACCTCTATTATTTATATGAGGGTATGGAATAGGAGGGTTGGGTGAGTACCATTCGGGGACTTCATGGTACTCATCCTTCCCATTTTTTGTTTTAGGGGGTCCTAATTTTTAGATTCTCCACCCCTTTCCTTTTGCTCCTTGTCCTTCGAAGAGGTATTCTCCGGAGACATCGAGGCGGAAGGAGCCGTGTCGTTGGCTTTCATGAGTTGCATTATGATTTCACGCAACCCGTCGATTTGGGATTCCATGGAGGAGGTCAAGGATGTTTCTATCTTCTTGAGATCATTCATTGTATTAGTAGCCCCAGGCGGGAGTTTCCTCTCCGATGTCCATACTTTCTCTTAGTCGGTTAAGCCTGAGTTAAGAGCCTAAGCTCCGATACCAATTGAACGGATCTTATGGGCACCTAGAGGGGGATGAATAGGTGCTACCTTCAAATTTTAACACTTTTTAGATTTAGACTTGACATAAAGGTAAATTCTCTAGATATGCAACTATCGTGAATTTACCTATAGGACAAGGGATACACTAAGAAAGATACAAACACAAAGTAAAGCTAAAGGATAGAAGGAACCGAAATTGAAGAACGTGAAGAAGAGGATGTATTCCCGATTTCCTCCTTGTTAGGGGAGTACGTCCCGTTGGAGGGGTGTGAGTTTCGCCACGAAGGCATGCTAAACGCCACAAAGGCCTCACCCTATTCTCCTATGAACCTCGCCACAAAGGCCTAGTTGACCGTCCACTATTGGAATCCTTCAAGGCGGAATCCAGTGCCTTTACAATGAGCTTGGGACACACACCCACAACTGAATTGGGGGATCCAAAAATCACCTAGAATCTGTTAGAAGAGACAAGTGAGTAACAAAAAGGTCTAGGTTTTCCACAAGGAAACCCTAGATACTAATTCCTCAAGAGAATGAGGAGAAAATGAAGAACGACTTGGTGAAGTTGTAGATCAGGACCTTCTTCTTCAATCTTTCGAAGATCAACGTGTTTGGGTGGAGGTATTGGAATAAATATAGCTTTTAGGCGAGCTCAGTAATGGTGGGCTTCAATGCTGGATGAGCTAGCTTGAGGTGGAAGAAGGAGATGGGTATTTATACCCTCTCCAAAAATGTAGCCGTTTGAGCCTGTTGTTGAGTCGTCACACCAGAGACTCTAGTCTAAAGTCTGGAGACTCCGACGTTCCAAAGTTTCCGGCAACTTTCTGCACGGCCGGTAACTTAAACAAAAGCCCGTAGACAACGGCAAGTTTCGGGCATGAACCAGTGGATGACAACTCTTGGACTTGGCGATGGAAAATTCTGAGTCCAGGGACTCCAGACCTGGCAGGCCAGATACTCCGGTCTGGCTGGAGACTCCGGCAAGTATATGTCAAGTTTCCGCCCAGGCATCAGTGCGTGATACAAGTTGTCCTTCTTCATGATTAATCCTTAGTCCGGAGACTCTGGTCTAGAGCGTCGGAGACTCCGGCCTAGAGATTTCTGCAACCACCTCACATGTTAATTCTTTGATCTTTTCACCTTTTGGAAAATAGCCACCACCAATAAAATATAGCTAGGTGGCCTAGCAACATTAGCACATTGTTAAATAATACAAATGTTGTGATCACACACATAAAACATAATTAGGCGAGATATACTCTTTCACCTATGTGAAAGAGGAGTGGGGATAACAGATCGCCTTGACGAAGCCCCGGCCATGGACCATTCGAGGGTCGACCACGCCATTGATAATCACCCTCGACGATGATCTAGAGAAAAGGGTCGCTACCTAACGAAAAGCACTTGGGAACCCTCTTTCTTGGAGTAGATCAATAATATAGTTTCACGTTATGGAGTCAAAATCCTTGTGGATGTCAATATTAAATAGGAGGCTCGGTGACTTTCTCTTATGTAACCTAGTTGCCAAGTTTTTGACATAGATAAATGTCACATCCCAATTTTGGAATACCTGTTAACACAGTTGTTTTGCTAATTGCTTTACTAATAAACCTTGGTTGTGTTTGTTTGTGGTTGTTTAAGTGCAACCAAACAAACTAATTATATAAACTTGCAAACTTAAAAGGATAGCAAAGCAGTGAACTAAAAATATTCAACATATTGTTCCAATGATAAAAATATTCAACATATTGTTCCAATGACTTTGGCAATATTTTCTAAGGTAAATATTGATCAAAGAGCTTTCCAAAAACATCTTATGAATCTCATACTTGTTGAATATTATTCCAAGACCCAAATTAAGAAAGATGAAACACTTAATAAATTTCCATAGATGATTATCAGAAAAAGAGGCATTCTTAAATGCTTCACCAAAATATTATCAAATGTTTCTCCAAACTTGCAAGATTAAAAACAATAGTATTAGAGAGCATTTACTTGCTATCTCTAGTCACATAAATATTTTGGCAAAGCATTGCTAAAGAAAAGCCAAGTGCTTTATTAAATAGAAATTCCAATATTTCCAGAAACAGAAAAATAAAACAAGTTACTATTGGAAACTTTCTTAAAATGAGATGAAATTAATACCATTGCTTCCTTATATCAAATAAGGAACACACACAAGAGGAGACCAAAAATTGAATCCATTAAAGTCCTGAAAACATGATTTTTCTCCACAGCAACATTTGGGATTTTGAACAAGTTTGTTCTACAAACTTTTTCCAAATGACATGACATAAATACCACATGCTCTATATCATAAATGAGGATGAAAACCAAAAGGAAACAAGTTTTTGAATTGTTTAAGTTTCCAAAAACCCCTGTTTTCTTCACAGCACCTTTTTGAAATTTGAACAAGTTTGTTCTATGAAGTAACTCTAAATGACTTGAAATTTCTACCACATAAGTAACACATTAAATAAGGAATGTGTGCCAAAAATTATCATTTTTGGAAGCTCCTAAGTAGTCTAATAAATTCAATGTCCATTTGTGTAAGAATTCAAATTTGAACAACTTTGAATTATAAAGTTTATCAAATGGAGCTAATTTTCACATATGTTGTGTATCTTAACTAATTAGAATTTTGGGCAAAAGGATTTAAAATTTAAACTTTGTTTGCCTAGTGAAAACAACCTTTTTCAGAGAGCAAAGGACCTACTTGTAAATTTTCCAGGGACTTAAATGTAATCCTAGTCACATGGTGTCCTTCTTCTTCCTGTAGATGACGCCATGGCTGCCCATGCTTCCTTAGCTTCGAGTAGAAGGCTCCTAGTTGCTTAAAAACCCCTCCCATGTGTGCTACCTGCCCCCTCTCTCTCTCCCCCTCGAACACTCTCTCTCTCTCAGGATATTTTGGCAAAACCAAACCCTAGGCCGAAGTGAGTCGCCGTCGATTGGGCCGTGTACGACCTCGCCGCCGGCCGCCGTGTAGTCCAATAGCTCCGCCTTGTCGCGCTGTACCTCCCTGCCGAAGGAATCATGCCGGAACGAACCGAGGTGGCCGCGCCATCCCCGAGTCTTCTCCGAGCCCGGCGGACTCCGGCGACGGATTCCGGCCGCCTCGAGCCCCCTCCTCCTTCACCGAGCCTTCCATGGCGTCTAGGGTAAGCAGGGGAGTCCCCCCGACCCTTTTCCCCTCTCCTTCTCCCCCAAAATCGCCGCCGAGCCGCGCGAGTTTCCGGCCGCCGTGCGCCTCCCGTCGCCGGCCTCCCTCCGGTTGGTTCCAGGAAACGAGAGTGCCCCAGTTAGCTCGCCCGCGTCGAGACGAACTCGTAGACGTTTTATTTATGCAAAATGGTGCACAGGCGCGACAGATTCGAGCTCGCCGGAGAAAATCCCGCCGGCGATGACGTCGTTGCTGCGTCACGCTGACGCAGCTGCCTGGACCGCGCGCTTAGAATGTCAAACTGGCCCGTGGGACCTCGCTGTGCCGCGGGGCTGCGCACGTGGCGCCCTGGCCCGCGAGTCAGCGACTCAGGCTAGGTTTGCTCGCGGTAAGGATAGATCTGGCCGGCCCAAAAACAGATCTGGCCCAACAGCACATGTTTTTCCTTTTATTTTTGACAGAAATGCTACCTGTTTACTTTAGGCTCAAAAAGGCAATCTAAAAGATGATTTTGACCAAGCAAAAAATCACAGTGGTACCTAAACTAATTCTAAACCACCTCCAAGTTGTAGATCTACATTTGGATGGATAGATTTGAAATGAAAAATGATTTGGCAACAGGTACCAGAAACACCAAAATGAGCACCATTTTTATTTTACAACTCAGAATGAAGTGAGGCCAATTGCATTGGAAAGCCCTTGAAATTTCCTAACAGGAGCATTTAATCTCGTTTCCAAATTCATTGTATTTTTGAAATGGCATGCAATTTGGTAAAACACCAGAGAGCACTTTGGTGATTTTTATAAAATAATTAAAAATGATTTTTGATGCAAACTCAACTGTATGGTCTTGTATATGTTTAGGACTATCCAAACCTAGAAGGGTTTAATTTTTAGAGCATCCTATAAAATTTGGTGGACAGATCCTTGTTTTGCATATTTCTGCCATTTTGGCATTTTAGCTAATTAATTGTTGTGATTATATTTTTGTGTTACAATATTGTTTTCTAGCATGTAAAAGTTGTGTGAACTTGTTTTCTAAGTGTTACTTAGATATTTTAGCATGTTAGATTGTGTGGACTTGAGTTGAGAAGAAATAGAATTTTTTTTATAGCATATGTTTATTCTCTAGTTTAATACTTGCATATAATTTTGAGTGATAAAATTATGTGCAAACACTTGGATTTGTTGATTGGATCCAGTACCATATTGGTAATGATTTGGTGTTGTTATCACCTCTGCTAGATTGCATTTGAGTTGGTAGAAAAGCATTATTAGCTTTGTCATGACTATGAGAATGGTTATGGAAAAATTCCCTCATGTGTGGAATTTTGACATAATCATTTGTGGTTTTGTGACCACATATTTTTGGGTTGTATCCATAGGTCCAGTAGCATTTTGATAAGTTTGTTATGAGTGCTTGACTCCTAGATTTTTCACTTGTGTGAAAAACAATAGCATGAGTAGCATTGCCTTGCTTATTTTAGCACCCTGTTATTTTCTGCTAGTATTGTTATTGCACTAGAAGCTTGTTTAGTCTTTTGTTAAATTTTTAGCAAGTGGACCAGAGGCATTGTGACCTCTTAATGCTTTGATATTCTAGTGGAACACCCACTGGTTTCATTGCATTTTTGGTGGAAACATTATTTCCCCCACACTAGATGTGTTTCTTTTATATATGTTTTGAGTAGATCTTTAAATGCTTTTTAGGCTTATTGCTAGATTAATTCTCATGAAACTAGTACCATTTAGGTACTGTTATTTTGGTTATAGCACCTCTAGATACTTGGTGCTTGTGTTTGAAATAGATTTAAATAGAAATGCTTAAAGTCTAAATTTCATACTAGGAATTAATCTCCTCACATGTGTAGCATTTTAAGCATAGTTTTTCCTTGTTTCCTAGCTATGTTTTTTTTATGTTATTTTGTGGAATCCAGTAGCAATTATGGTACTGGTTAGAGGAGTATTTTGCCTCTGCTAGCTTGCACACTTGTGCATAAAATAAACTAGTGTAGCCTAAACTAGTCTAGTATTTTTCCTAAATTTTCTACTAGTATGAGTAGGAGTTTTTGGATGCTAGATTGTTTGTTTGTTTGTTTTGAGCACTTTCATAAAAGTGACCAGAGGCTTATTAACCTCTTGGTGAGCATATTTGCTAGTGGAACACCCACTGGTATGTTTGCCTCATGGTGGAAAAATAGGTTTGACTTGTTGTCATGAGCTTATTTCACCACTTGAGTAATTTAGCAAATTATGTGTGCTAGCCATAGAGATTGTTGTGGGAGTTTTTAGACATAAAAATGTGTTTTATGTGACACCCTACTGTCTAGTAACATGTGCTCTACCCCACTGGTCCATGGTGTTCTTAACTAAAAATCATTGAATTGGCCACACATAAACACTAGGAAAAAAGCAGACTTTTCAACTATAGTTTTTATGCCAATTTTTCTTAAGGGAAAAATTGAGAACTTGGGTGGTACTTCTTGATTGCTTGCTGTATGTATTACTTGTAGCCTTGTTTGTCTTGTTTGGTTCTGAATGTGTGTCCTTTATTCTCTTTTTACGACGTTAGAAAACGAAGAGGAAGGAAGTGTCGTGAAGCTCTGTTTCAAGTTCCAGTCACTCCAACAACCAGGGACACAAAGAGATACCAGGCAAGCCATCCTGATGCTTGCTGATACAATACTTATCATTATCTATCATGCATGTTTTACCTCTGAAGTTTTACCAAAACTTGATTATCAAAACTATTTTTGATGTGGAAATTACTACTATACTATATTATAGGTTACTATCATGCCAGTAGTTAAACTTGGTAATACCAAGCCCATAAGCCACCCTATGGTATTTATTACCATAAAATATACTAGTCCCTAAGTGGACACCCTAAAATTGTGATTCTACAAAACAAAGGCTTTACGGAAAAACCCGGAGAAAAGGCGGATCCTTGTTCTCCGGAGGAATGTGGAAGTGGTCATTTTTGAGAAGGTGGTGTTTTCAAAAATGACACATAACCTAGTCTTCGCCGGACAACCTTTACCGTACTGCCACCCTACCCCAACATGGGCACGGGGCTTAACTTGAAGTTTGTTCTTATTAGTGTGTGCTATCTCACTTGCTATAAGGGGCGTCGTACCCTCGAACCGAATGTCGTCAAAACTCCCAATGTTGAGGCATATAAAGTGTGGGATTAATTTTCCCTCCGGTTGCATCGGTTGAGTCTCCTGTCATGGCGATGTGCGACATGGTGCCGAGGAGATTAAAACTGAGAGATAGGCATATTCTAGCTTGAACATAGTGGATGGTTATGATCATATACCTGATGTTTACATACTGTTGTTACAGTCCGTGATTGTTCACGGGAGGTGTACTGGATCTGGTGGATGTGTACACCTCTGCAGAGTATAACTTTTTCGAAGAAGCCGCGTCCTCGGATATGGACAGTTGAATGGCCATGTAGCTAGCATTGTGTCAATGTTTTCAAAAAGAGTTTTTGAAAGGGAATCTTTGGAAAGGAAGTGTTGAACTTGTGAAGTTCGGAAAAGAATGGAAACTTATACCGTGGAGGTATCGTCGATGATGAAAAGCCAGATGATGTTATACAAAACAAAAAAATGTTTTGCAAACAAAACCTTTTCTACTCTACGC
Source organism: Alopecurus myosuroides (assembly GCA_028641055.1). NCBI lineage: Eukaryota > Viridiplantae > Streptophyta > Magnoliopsida > Poales > Poaceae > Alopecurus > Alopecurus myosuroides. The sequence continues at coordinate 291,237,654 of CM054057.1, forward strand.
AAGAATTCTGGAAACTGATTCCAAGAAGTTTTGCAAAGAGAAAATATTCTTTAAACAAAACTTTACCAAACCTCTTGTACATGTGATATCTACAAGAGAAATAAAACTATATTATTTTATTCTGAAGTATCTTCTTCAACGAAGATACAGATTAACCTGACTGCAACTGTGGTGTCATCATATATGAACACCATTGATAGTGAACCCTATTTATAGCCTACCTATTCCACCATATAAGCATACTTGCATGTTGGTAAGTGACATGATGGATGTCTTGCTGAGTACATTCAAATGTACTCATTATGGTTTCGCCCCTGGTATCTACTTGCCAGACTTTGAGAAGGAGCCTCCAAAGGATATCCATGAAGAGAAGTACGGAGTTGACGGCTTTGCGAACTAGGATCGTCTCCGGGTCAGCAGCCTGTAGGTTAAGGCGTGACTTGGGCTCAACTACGTTGTGTTTTATTTGTCTTCCGCTGTGTTTGATTAAGTTGCCTGCCCTTTTGGCAGTTGCTTTATACTTGATCATGTGATCATTTGTGTAATACCTTTATGTATTCGTGTAATGGATGATGTATTTCTGTGTGCCAACTGTGTATGTTGTTCACGACTGATCTTTCTGGGATCGTGAATGTATGCATACGTAGGGTTTCAGACTGCCGGTCTGGGGTCCTTACAGAGTTGGTATCAGAGCCATCCTGACCTTAGGAGACCTTAGTTAGCATGGACGTCAGATAGGAAAGAAAAGTATTTTTTGAGTAAAAACCCATTTACTATGTGCATTATTTTTATCTAAGGGATTTTTAGTATATTTTCCCCTCCTTGTTATCTTTTCAAAAAGATTCTAAATGCATATCAAGGGCGTCCTTGAACAGTGGTTCGAAGGGCGGGCCTTATAGAGTTGGTATCTCTCTCGGTTAAGAGTTTATTTCTTACTTGTTTGCAACTGCTCCGCTCTGTTTTTGAAACATCTCTCGTCTTTGAAGTTTTCTGTCCAGAAAATAGTTGGAGTTTCAAAAACAGATTGTTGCATAAAGTTTTATCAAAACTTTAATTCTATTTATCTTGTTTTCATACAAAAACTTGTATACTTGCCGATGTACCGAGAAGACCAAAATAATTGCCTAGCTCTACAGTGATGATGGTCAGAAGTAGATATAGTTCTTCAGCCACTTCTAGGATTTTGGATCATTCCCCGACGTAGCTCCAATGGAACCTGGTTTATGTGTTTTGGCTTGCTTATGTGTGTCCGTAGGACTTTGTGCTATTGTGTGGTGTAGAATTTGGTTCATCTAGGCTTCTATATGTTTGTGGGGTGCTAAAAATTTGCAGATTTGTGCTTGCCCCGCTCTTGTTTTTGAATCGCCTCGTGTTAAATTTTTGCAAGCAAAAATGTTTGTATAGCATTCAAAAACAAGAATTTGTTGCTTAGACTTATATTTGTTTTCGCTTCATAATGCCACCCGTCGTGAACCACCACCATCTCCCCCACCATCAATAAAAGCACCATTGGACCTAATAGTAGAGGACCATCAAGCCACGCGAACTGATAGCGTTGCTACCAGTGATGCACTCCAACAGATAAATCTCCAACAACGACAACCTTCATAGAAGAAAAGGCATGAAGAAAACCAACCAATACTGACCAAAAACCTCTATGTTTTGTCTGTTTGAAAAAGACTCGTTTTGCCCTGTTGGCTAAATGATGCACCTTTTTATATCCCCTTTTAAAAGACCAAACAAGAGAAATCCCCTTTTAAAGGTTATATACCTCCCTCCTCTGGAGAAAGTTGAAAAAGAAGTCTTTACATGCCATGAAGCGCACCCCCCTCAAAAGCCAATCAAAAGAGCACAATTCAATATTCGCCGTACAATGACGCTAGTCGTATCTTGTCGGACAAACATGATTAAATATAAAGCTAACAAGGCTAACATGCTTTGTCTAATCTTAGGTTGACACCTAACCAAATCATGTGAAATACTGACAACTCTTTCTAAACCAAGAAATTAAGTGACTTGGGACACCTTTTAATCTAGTTGGTTAAAAAGGAGAAGTCACGAGAAAATAAGTTGATGACCTATTCGTTTACTAGTCAATAGGATATCATGTGTATCTAATTTGGAAAACCAAATCTTAATATACATTGTAGGTACTATGAGATTCGGGGTTTAGAAATTAAGTGAACGATGGAATGTTTATAATAGATCTGGAAAACAGCAGTTTTCCTGTTGTTATTTCTTTGTGTGCTCTTGATTGAAATAAATTTGTGTTTTATTCAATCTTGCTTCCTAACTTATATGGAGTTGGTAGGACTTGTTATTATGTTATTTTCTTACAATGAATCTACCCTAGAAAGTGTGTGCATGATTGAAAACTCGAATAAAAAAATGAATAGCATTTGTTACCTTCTAGTTTATTATGTGGATTGTTGAGTGGGCAAATCCTTATAGATTTGTTGTACCTAGATTTTTGTTATGTTTATGATAGATCCAGTACCATTTTGGTACTGTTATTTATATGATGTTATCTTCATTAACTTGCATGTGATCTTATAGCAAATCATGAGTAACATTTGCTATTTTTCCAGTTTTTATTATTTGGAATTATTGTGAAAGCTAGACCTTTGTGTGAATGCTTTGATAAATTTTGTGCTATGTTTTCTTTGAGTCCAGTACCATTTAGGTACTGATATTTTGATGATTGTACCTATGATTAGCTTGCACGTCTTTTAATAAAACAACATGTGTAAGAATTGCTATCAATATGCACTAGTATTGCTTCACTAGATTAAACAGCATTATATTTTTTATCTTGTATGCAAAGTTTTTCATGAGTAATCAGAGGCTTAGTACCTATTTTTACTTGGTATTAGTAGGCCATAGCCCACTGGTCCCATTGTATTTTGGCTTGAGGATGAAAATCCCCAACCATACACATGTGTAAAAATAGTATGTTTCACTATGTGATTGATTTCTATTTTCCACCATGGAAAATATAATTGTTTCTTTTCACCTATGAAAGTGAGAAGTTTATTTCTTATTAGTAAATACTAATATGTTTAGGTGTGATCCTTTTGTTAGCATAATATTCCTTAGGGGTATCATGTTAAGAAATGTTTCACTATCGTGTGCTAAAATTAAATTGTTCACAAAATAAAATAAATTCCTCTTGATTGGTAGATTGTTTGTGAATAATTTTAAATTGAGTGTATGGATTTTTGAAAAGGTTTAGATAACTTTTCATTAATTTCATAGCTACTGGTTGTGTGAGTTATAACTTGCTTGTTTGCTAGTAATTGGTTAAAGAAAACAGAAATTGCTAGAAGAAATTTCTGCATGTTTAATACTTGTATCATGGGATTGTTTTGATGTTTGTGCTTACTAACATGAGTAAGTTTTGTGTACTGTTATTAGGTACATTTTATATTCATGACTTGCTTGTTTAGTTTTAAACATCATGATAACAATTGTTTGCTTCTCTAGAGTGAAACTAGTTTCACCACTACAAAATGGTGATTTTTGCTCTAGTATTACCCTCTTTTTAGTTTATGAGTATATGTGTTGATATAGCATGTTTAGGAAGTTATTACTTCTGTTATAATGCCATGAATTATTTAGTTTCATGTTCTATGGTTATAGGATATGATTATCTCTGATAGCATGCTGGTGTAGATTTTTCATACTAGTGTGTTATTTGTGCAGTCCTGTTTTTATGCCTGGGTAATAGGAGTTTTATCTCGTGTAAATATGGTGTTTTAGGGTACCTTTATGATTGGATTCATTGGTTTTTAGCTACTGGTTGTTTGCTAATTGTTCATGATTGATGGATTCCAAAACCTCTAATAAACAATAACCTAGTGAATAAATAGTCTACTTATCTGTGGTGTTGTTTGCTTGCTTATTGGATTTTGTTTAAATGTTTTACCTTAGCATGAGTTTATACTTGTGTTATGATTGTGCTTAAGAGTATCTTATGAAACTAAAACATCCAACTAAAATCATGAATGTATTTAGTGATAGTTGCTTGTGGTGAGTAATGCCCACTGCCATGGGTATTGTTCTGTCTGTTTGTATTTACCTTAGCAACCTAACCTTTGCACCCACAAGCTATATTTTTAGCTTCTTATATACCTTATTATGAGAGTGGTACACCACCCCATAGTGTTATGTAAGATGTGGGATATTTTTTAGCTAGGAACTCATGTAAATAATTGACGGTATTTTTCCAGGTAGTTCTGCACTAACCTTAATTTTTGTTCAAACTAGGAAACAAAAGTTTTGGACCTAACACAGTGCTGGTGTATTTTTTTAAAAGTGAAAAGAATTTGCTAATTCAGGGATGTACCCCTCCTCCCAAGAAAAGTCAAAGGGGGGAAGCACCTGCACTCCAACACTAACATTGTGTTTGATTGGCCCTCCCTTAGTCCTCGCTTGTGAATCTCGGGGACGAGATTCTTTTTAAGGGGGGAAGACCTGTCACATCCCAATTTTGGAATACCTGTTAACACAGTTGTTTTGCTAATTGCTTTACTAATAAACCTTGGTTGTGTTTGTTTGTGGTTGTTTAAGTGCAACCAAACAAACTAATTATATAAACTTGCAAACTTAAAAGGATAGCAAAGCAGTGAACTAAAAATATTCAACATATTGTTCCAATGATAAAAATATTCAACATATTGTTCCAATGACTTTGGCAATATTTTCTAAGGTAAATATTGATCAAAGAGCTTTCCAAAAACATCTTATGAATCTCATACTTGTTGAATATTATTCCAAGACCCAAATTAAGAAAGATGAAACACTTAATAAATTTCCATAGATGATTATCAGAAAAAGAGGCATTCTTAAATGCTTCACCAAAATATTATCAAATGTTTCTCCAAACTTGCAAGATTAAAAACAATAGTATTAGAGAGCATTTACTTGCTATCTCTAGTCACATAAATATTTTGGCAAAGCATTGCTAAAGAAAAGCCAAGTGCTTTATTAAATAGAAATTCCAATATTTCCAGAAACAGAAAAATAAAACAAGTTACTATTGGAAACTTTCTTAAAATGAGATGAAATTAATACCATTGCTTCCTTATATCAAATAAGGAACACACACAAGAGGAGACCAAAAATTGAATCCATTAAAGTCCTGAAAACATGATTTTTCTCCACAGCAACATTTGGGATTTTGAACAAGTTTGTTCTACAAACTTTTTCCAAATGACATGAAATAAATACCACATGCTCTATATCATAAATGAGGATGAAAACCAAAAGGAAACAAGTTTTTGAATTGTTTAAGTTTCCAAAAACCCCTGTTTTCTTCACAGCACCTTTTTGAAATTTGAACAAGTTTGTTCTATGAAGTAACTCTAAATGACTTGAAATTTCTACCACATAAGTAACACATTAAATAAGGAATGTGTGCCAAAAATTATCATTTTTGGAAGCTCCTAAGTAGTCTAATAAATTCAATGTCCATTTGTGTAAGAATTCAAATTTGAACAACTTTGAATTATAAAGTTTATCAAATGGAGCTAATTTTCACATATGTTGTGTATCTTAACTAATTAGAATTTTGGGCAAAAGGATTTAAAATTTAAACTTTGTTTGCCTAGTGAAAACAACCTTTTTCAGAGAGCAAAGGACCTACTTGTAAATTTTCCAGGGACTTAAATGTAATCCTAGTCACATGGTGTCCTTCTTCTTCCTGTAGATGACGCCATGGCTGCCCATGCTTCCTTAGCTTCGAGTAGAAGGCTCCTAGTTGCTTAAAAACCCCTCCCATGTGTGCTACCTGCCCCCTCTCTCTCTCCCCCTCGAACACTCTCTCTCTCTCAGGATATTTTGGCAAAACCAAACCCTAGGCCGAAGTGAGTCGCCGTCGATTGGGCCGTGTACGACCTCGCCGCCGGCCGCCGTGTAGTCCAATAGCTCCGCCTTGTCGCGCTGTACCTCCCTGCCGAAGGAATCATGCCGGAACGAACCGAGGTGGCCGCGCCATCCCCGAGTCTTCTCCGAGCCCGGCGGACTCCGGCGACGGATTCCGGCCGCCTCGAGCCCCCTCCTCCTTCACCGAGCCTTCCATGGCGTCTAGGGTAAGCAGGGGAGTCCCCCCGACCCTTTTCCCCTCTCCTTCTCCCCCAAAATCGCCGCCGAGCCGCGCGAGTTTCCGGCCGCCGTGCGCCTCCCGTCGCCGGCCTCCCTCCGGTTGGTTCCAGGAAACGAGAGTGCCCCAGTTAGCTCGCCCGCGTCGAGACGAACTCGTAGACGTTTTATTTATGCAAAATGGTGCACAGGCGCGACAGATTCGAGCTCGCCGGAGAAAATCCCGCCGGCGATGACGTCGTTGCTGCGTCACGCTGACGCAGCTGCCTGGACCGCGCGCTTAGAATGTCAAACTGGCCCGTGGGACCTCGCTGTGCCGCGGGGCTGCGCACGTGGCGCCCTGGCCCGCGAGTCAGCGACTCAGGCTAGGTTTGCTCGCGGTAAGGATAGATCTGGCCGGCCCAAAAACAGATCTGGCCCAACAGCACATGTTTTTCCTTTTATTTTTGACAGAAATGCTACCTGTTTACTTTAGGCTCAAAAAGGCAATCTAAAAGATGATTTTGACCAAGCAAAAAATCACAGTGGTACCTAAACTAATTCTAAACCACCTCCAAGTTGTAGATCTACATTTGGATGGATAGATTTGAAATGAAAAATGATTTGGCAACAGGTACCAGAAACACCAAAATGAGCACCATTTTTATTTTACAACTCAGAATGAAGTGAGGCCAATTGCATTGGAAAGCCCTTGAAATTTCCTAACAGGAGCATTTAACCTCGTTTCCAAATTCATTGTATTTTTGAAATGGCATGCAATTTGGTAAAACACCAGAGAGCACTTTGGTGATTTTTATAAAATAATTAAAAATGATTTTTGATGCAAACTCAACTGTATGGTCTTGTATATGTTTAGGACTATCCAAACCTAGAAGGGTTTAATTTTTAGAGCATCCTATAAAATTTGGTGGACAGATCCTTGTTTTGCATATTTCTGCCATTTTGGCATTTTAGCTAATTAATTGTTGTGATTATATTTTTGTGTTACAATATTGTTTTCTAGCATGTAAAAGTTGTGTGAACTTGTTTTCTAAGTGTTACTTAGATATTTTAGCATGTTAGATTGTGTGGACTTGAGTTGAGAAGAAATAGAATTTTTTTTATAGCATATGTTTATTCTCTAGTTTAATACTTGCATATAATTTTGAGTGATAAAATTATGTGCAAACACTTGGATTTGTTGATTGGATCCAGTACCATATTGGTAATGATTTGGTGTTGTTATCACCTCTGCTAGATTGCATTTGAGTTGGTAGAAAAGCATTATTAGCTTTGTCATGACTATGAGAATGGTTATGGAAAAATTCCCTCATGTGTGGAATTTTGACATAATCATTTGTGGTTTTGTGACCACATATTTTTGGGTTGTATCCATAGGTCCAGTAGCATTTTGATAAGTTTGTTATGAGTGCTTGACTCCTAGATTTTTCACTTGTGTGAAAAACAATAGCATGAGTAGCATTGCCTTGCTTATTTTAGCACCCTGTTATTTTCTGCTAGTATTGTTATTGCACTAGAAGCTTGTTTAGTCTTTTGTTAAATTTTTAGCAAGTGGACCAGAGGCATTGTGACCTCTTAATGCTTTGATATGCTAGTGGAACACCCACTGGTTTCATTGCATTTTTGGTGGAAACATTATTTCCCCCACACTAGATGTGTTTCTTTTATATATGTTTTGAGTAGATCTTTAAATGCTTTTTAGGCTTATTGCTAGATTAATTCTCATGAAACTAGTACCATTTAGGTACTGTTATTTTGGTTATAGCACCTCTAGATACTTGGTGCTTGTGTTTGAAATAGATTTAAATAGAAATGCTTAAAGTCTAAATTTCATACTAGGAATTAATCTCCTCACATGTGTAGCATTTTAAGCATAGTTTTTCCTTGTTTCCTAGCTATGTTTTTTTTATGTTATTTTGTGGAATCCAGTAGCAATTATGGTACTGGTTAGAGGAGTATTTTGCCTCTGCTAGCTTGCACACTTGTGCATAAAATAAACTAGTGTAGCCTAAACTAGTCTAGTATTTTTCCTAAATTTTCTACTAGTATGAGTAGGAGTTTTTGGATGCTAGATTGTTTGTTTGTTTGTTTTGAGCACTTTCATAAAAGTGACCAGAGGCTTATTAACCTCTTGGTGAGCATATTTGCTAGTGGAACACCCACTGGTATGTTTGCCTCATGGTGGAAAAATAGGTTTGACTTGTTGTCATGAGCTTATTTCACCACTTGAGTAATTTAGCAAATTATGTGTGCTAGCCATAGAGATTGTTGTGGGAGTTTTTAGACATAAAAATGTGTTTTATGTGACACCCTACTGTCTAGTAACATGTGCTCTACCCCACTGGTCCATGGTGTTCTTAACTAAAAATCATTGAATTGGCCACACATAAACACTAGGAAAAAAGCAGACTTTTCAACTATAGTTTTTATGCCAATTTTTCTTAAGGGAAAAATTGAGAACTTGGGTGGTACTTCTTGATTGCTTGCTGTATGTATTACTTGTAGCCTTGTTTGTCTTGTTTGGTTCTGAATGTGTGTCCTTTATTCTCTTTTTACGACGTTAGAAAACGAAGAGGAAGGAAGTGTCGTGAAGCTCTGTTTCAAGTTCCAGTCACTCCAACAACCAGGGACACAAAGAGATACCAGGCAAGCCATCCTGATGCTTGCTGATACAATACTTATCATTATCTATCATGCATGTTTTACCTCTGAAGTTTTACCAAAACTTGATTATCAAAACTATTTTTGATGTGGAAATTACTACTATACTATATTATAGGTTACTATCATGCCAGTAGTTAAACTTGGTAATACCAAGCCCATAAGCCACCCTATGGTATTTATTACCATAAAATATACTAGTCCCTAAGTGGACACCCTAAAATTGTGATTCTACAAAACAAAGGCTTTACGGAAAAACCCGGAGAAAAGGCGGATCCTTGTTCTCCGGAGGAATGTGGAAGTGGTCATTTTTGAGAAGGTGGTGTTTTCAAAAATGACACATAACCTAGTCTTCGCCGGACAACCTTTACCGTACTGCCACCCTACCCCAACATGGGCACGGGGCTTAACTTGAAGTTTGTTCTTATTAGTGTGTGCTATCTCACTTGCTATAAGGGGCGTCGTACCCTCGAACCGAATGTCGTCAAAACTCCCAATGTTGAGGCATATAAAGTGTGGGATTAATTTTCCCTCCGGTTGCATCGGTTGAGTCTCCTGTCATGGCGATGTGCGACATGGTGCCGAGGAGATTAAAACTGAGAGATAGGCATATTCTAGCTTGAACATAGTGGATGGTTATGATCATATACCTGATGTTTACATACTGTTGTTACAGTCCGTGATTGTTCACGGGAGGTGTACTGGATCTGGTGGATGTGTACACCTCTGCAGAGTATAACTTTTTCGAAGAAGCCGCGTCCTCGGATATGGACAGTTGAATGGCCATGTAGCTAGCATTGTGTCAATGTTTTCAAAAAGAGTTTTTGAAAGGGAATCTTTGGAAAGGAAGTGTTGAACTTGTGAAGTTCGGAAAAGAATGGAAACTTATACCGTGGAGGTATCGTCGATGATGAAAAGCCAGATGATGTTATACAAAACAAAAAAATGTTTTGCAAACAAAACCTTTTCTACTCTACGCAAGAATTCTGGAAACTGATTCCAAGAAGTTTTGCAAAGAGAAAATATTCTTTAAACAAAACTTTACCAAACCTCTTGTACATGTGATATCTACAAGAGAAATAAAACTATATTATTTTATTCTGAAGTATCTTCTTCAACGAAGATACAGATTAACCTGACTGCAACTGTGGTGTCATCATATATGAACACCATTGATAGTGAACCCTATTTATAGCCTACCTATTCCACCATATAAGCATACTTGCATGTTGGTAAGTGACATGATGGATGTCTTGCTGAGTACATTCAAATGTACTCATTATGGTTTCGCCCCTGGTATCTACTTGCCAGACTTTGAGAAGGAGCCTCCAAAGGATATCCATGAAGAGAAGTACGGAGTTGACGGCTTTGCGAACTAGGATCGTCTCCGGGTCAGCAGCCTGTAGGTTAAGGCGTGACTTGGGCTCAACTACGTTGTGTTTTATTTGTCTTCCGCTGTGTTTGATTAAGTTGCCTGCCCTTTTGGCAGTTGCTTTATACTTGATCATGTGATCATTTGTGTAATACCTTTATGTATTCGTGTAATGGATGATGTATTTCTGTGTGCCAACTGTGTATGTTGTTCACGACTGATCTTTCTGGGATCGTGAATGTATGCATACGTAGGGTTTCAGACTGCCGGTCTGGGGTCCTTACAATAAAATTGTCATGGATGCATATTTTCTTTATTAAGGCGCTTTGGGAATCCCCGCCGACGCCGCGTCACAAGGAGTCCCCACCGATGCCGCGCCACAAGGCCTTCAGCCACCGTCGAGCGGCCCCGACGCCGCCATTTCTCCTCGCCGCCTACGCGGCATCACCGTGGCTGCTGCTGGCTGCCGCCGACGTTGCCGGGACTGCCCCTCTGTCTCCATCGACGGAGGACTGTTGCTCTGCAACCACGACAGTTCGTCCCTCTCTCCCATCTATGCCCTCTGAACAATCAACTAGATCCTACAATTAGAATGGATGAAGTGGCGAATTTACTACTTCCTATGATTAGAATGGATGCATGCCGGTTATAATCGTACAGAATAGCTGCTGCAACTTTCGGGGGGGTGGGGGAAGTTGCTTGATGAGGACATCCCTACTATATTGCCACTTAAACAAGATGAAGTGAGACTTGGACCTATGACAAGATCAAGGATCAAGCTACTAGAACAACAGGTGAATTCACTCCTCATAGATTATGATGTTTGTGATAATGAGAATTTTATACTGCCTAAGTCTATGCATTTATGTATGATCAGGTTTATTGATAACACCAACATGGTGGAAGAAAACAACCAAGAGGAGCTGGAAAACAACATGGAGATGCTGGAAAACAAGATTACAAGTGGCGAAAACAAATATACCATGGTGAAAACAAGATTACAAGATGGTGAAAACAAGACTACCATGGTGAAAACAATCATGCAAGAGTGGAAAACAATTACTAGTTTGTTATTCCACACTTAGGGAGATGGAAAACACGAGGCGGGCGCCCCATTGAATATCAATGCGCCATATAGAAATCCTACTCATAGTAGGTATGGTTTGTATACCATATTTGGCCGCACCCCCTAAAGTGGGTCGGTTTGTATCCTCTCTTAGAGTCCAATTAGGAGTCCTAGTCCTAGGGGGATTGTTGCTTGCACAAGGGAACCTTGTGGCCGCACCCCTCCCCCTTATATACTCCCTTCCTGCGAGTTGAGGAGGTAGATCCAGTTTAAACGAATTAAAAACCCTAGCCTCTAGTTTGTATTGATGCCAAGCATACTACTTGAAGTTTACCCTGCAAAGTTGCGTGATATCTTGTTATTCCATTGGGAATAGGGGGATACAGGACCAGTTGTGATCTTTTATTACTTGTGCAAGAGTGCGTAGTTGAGAATATCCAAAGGGATTGATTGTTGTTGCATCTGGCAACAGGGGTCCTTCGAGTGAGAGGTCTCAGTGTAGCACTAGTTGTCATAGAATCCAGAAAATCCACAAAAAGAGAGAGAAGCTCATTGAGAAGATTGGGCCACCCCATCTCATCTTGGTATCATATTCTCAGGTTTACTCGGTGAGCAAATTTATCCTTAGTCTAGTTGTTTTTATTTCCTATGCAGAAAAAGCCAAAAATATTAGGTTAGATTGTGCCAGATCCTAGATCAACACCAAATTGCTACTCTAGTTGCTGTTTATTGTTGATTTGCTTTCCTGTTTTTCTGTTTTTAGTTTTCATATTTTAGGGTTAGGGTTCATCTAGTTCATCTTTTGTTTAGATCTATACCGAAAATTCCAACAACAAAATTGTTGCTGCCGTGTGGTTTTTCTCTAGGGAAAGTCTAGACCTATAGCTTGTTTACAGGTTGATCTATTTTTTCGAGTTGATCTTGTTGCGGAAAACATTGGTGCTATTTGTTCTCATGGTACTTGTCATAATCGGATTGCTATCCGTGTTCTATCCGCGGCAGAAAAATCGCCAATTCGCTGCCGTGTCCACCTCCTAGTCCCTGTCGGACTCCTGTCGTGGTTCAAAACCGCGTGAAATCGCTGCAGCCACTCACCCGCACCAACCCTAGCGCCACTCGGATTCCCCTTACCCGCACCCATAAAATCCCATGCGCGCACCCACCCGCAAACCACCCACAACACTCACAGCAACACACGCGCGCGCTGCCGCCAACTCTCTGCCGGGCAGAGTTTTCTGCGCCAAACCGATGTCGTACGGCAGAAAAATCCTTGTTTCTCTGCCATGAGCTGTTCTAGTCCATTTTCTTTAGTTTTTCTTTTGTTTTTCTCCTGATTTTCTCTAGGTTTCTGATCTTTGATAAGCCCTAGCTACATCCTTTCTATAGCACATATTAGGTACCAAAACCCATAAGACTAGTTGTTTAATTGCTCTACAGGCTGCTCAATTTGATCAAGTTTCTATCCACTTTTCTGTTTGTCATGTATTTGTTGCTCCTAGTTGATTCAAAGGCCATTGAAAAATAAAAAAAATAGAGAAAAAGGAAAAAGTATAAAAAAAATAGAAAGAAAGAAAAATAAAAAAGAGGTCGAGCCATACTATCACTAGTGGAAGCTTTTCATATTGGATATTCGTGTGGACAATTGAGCAATCTTGTGCCTGTTTTCATAGAGTATTTGCTAGTGTCTTTCTAGTGCTTTCAATATCTCTTCCATATAATTGCTAAGCCACATTTGTCTCCAAGTGTGAGTGTGTTCCTTTAGTATTTTTCATCACATTAGACAGTGCATTGGAGTTGTTGTTTTGGTGTTGTTAGGATTCCCAACCAAGCCCCACCAAATACCCTGTTTGCATTGTGATACTTGATATCTCAGTTATTATCTTCTCACACTTATATCCCATTATTCATTGCTCCTTGTTGGTAAGTTGATCCTATTCACTTTGGAACAGTAAGTGAAGCCATCTTTGCTTGGTTTTGAGTGAGTTGTAAGAGGCACCACAACCCATTGATTATATTTGTTACTAAGAAATTAATCATGAGTTCTCCTAGTGATGTTGATGTGCAGGAAAAGAAGAAACCCGAGGACTTGGTGCAATGGAATGAGTATGAAGCACTAAGAGATACTATGTACAAGAGGATTACTACTGAAATAGACAAGAATGGTGATACATTGAGACAAGAACTTAATACTCTTGATTTGAAGATAGAGGCTGCTGCTACACAAGAATCTGTGGATGCTATTCAAGAGACTTTGAGAACATTGACACAACAAATGAAAAATTTATCAACTCTAGTGGAACAACTACAACAAAGACATCAAGCTACTGCTCCAATTGATGATGGGAGAGGAAATATCAATGGAGGCCGTGGAGGTTATGCAAGAAGAGTACCATTGGAAAATAATAGAGAGGATGATGGCTTGGGAAAACCAAAATTCTCTATCCCTAGTCTTGCTTGTGATTCTGAGGATGTGGAAGAGTACTTGATGTGGGAGCTAAAAATTGAGAAATTATGGATACTTCATGAGTATCCCGAGGAGAGGAAGGTGAATCTTGCATCTTCTGGGTTTGATGGCTATGCTCTCTTGTGGTGGGATGGCATCACAAGATTGAGGGAAGAACAAGAACAACCAGAAGTGACTACATGGAGAGAGATGAAACAATTGCTAAGAGAAATATTTGTTCCAAGGAATTATATTAGAACTCTCTATGACAAACTACAACAATTGAAGCAAGGTACAAAATATGTGGATACTTATTACAAGGAGATGATCCTTCAAAGGGCTCAGGTTAGAGAAGAGCTAGAGAAAACTATGCAAAGATTCTTGTCAGGATTGCAATTCAAAATAAAGAGTATTATGAGGCATGTCCAATATAGCAATATGAGTGAATTGTTGCATAAAGCAAGGGAAGCTGAGAAGAGGCTAAACAAGGAGGTACAAGTGAGTGCAAGGAGGAGTTTCTCATCTCAAAAATCTGTTTTCTCACCACCTACACCTCCAATTTCTGCAACCCGTGGGAATTCAAGTACCAAACCCGAGACAAGCACCTCAAGTGCAAAGAAAACAACAACTTCTGCTTCGGTTTCTAGTAGTGCTACACCTCCACAAGAAATAGAGACATGACTTTCCATACATGTGGAGGAAAAGGCCACTTTAAGAGGGATTGCCCAAACAAGAAAATCATGATTATTAATGCTGATGATGAGTATGAGACTGGAGATGATGCTGATCCTAATGAGGAGGATACATATGATGAGGATTGTACTGTTGATGCTTATGCTACAAATTATCCAACCATTGTTTGCACACAAGCTTTGAGTATTGTTCCTAGTGATGAGAGCCAAAGATGCAATCTGTTTGAAACCAAGGCAATGGTTGGTCCTCAAATGGCTTGCAAGGTGATTATTGACGGAGGGAGTTGCAGAAATTTAGCAAGCAAGGATTTATGTGCAAAGCTAAGATTGAGATATATTCCACACCCACATCCATATTATATTCAATGGCTCAATGACAAGGAAGAAATTAGAGTATGTCAAGTTGTGAGGGTGGAGTTTCAACGTGGACCATACAAGGATACAATTGAGTGTGATGTGGTTCCCATGTTTGTTTGTCACCTATTACTTGGGAGACCTTGGCAATTCGACAGGAAGGTTACACACAATGGGAGAGCAAACACATACCAATTGAATTGGAATAATAAGGATATTATCTTGAGGCCTATGACACCACAACAGATTGTGAATGAGTCTAGACAAAAAGTTGAAGTGAATCTTGAGAAAGAAAGTGAGAGAGATGAGATGAGAGAAAACTGGGTGAAAACAAACCTAGGTCAAGTGGTAAAAATAAGGGAGTGAGACTTTTGACAATGTTAGCCACCAAAGAGGACTTGAGAGAGTTTGGAGAGGATCCTAGTTTAGTACCTATAGTGCTCATGCACAAGGGGGAAATTTTAATTTCTAATGACATGCCTCCTCTTTCTATTGGTGTTTCTAATGTTTTGCAGGAGTTTGATGATGTTTTTCCAGAAGAAGTACCCTCAGGATTGCCACCATTGAGAGGGATTGAGCACCAAATTGATTTAATTCCTGGATCATCATTGCCAAACCGAGCTCCCTATAGGACAAATCCCCAAGAAACAAAGGAAATTTAGAAACAAGTACAAGAGCTTCTTGACAAAGGTTATATTCGAATAAGCCTATCTCCTTGTGATGTTCCTGTTATTTTAGTTCCTAAGAAAGATGGTACTTGGCGCATGTGTGTAGATTGTAGAGCAATTAACAACATCACTATTTGTTATCGTCATCCTATACCATGTTTGGAAGACATGTTAGATGAATTAAGTGGTGCTGCTGTTTTCTCTAAGATTGATTTGCGTAGTGGTTATCATCAAATTAGGATGAAAGAGGCGTATGATTGGAAAACAGCCTTTAAAACAAAATTTTGTTTATATGAGTGGGTAGTAATGCCTTTTGGATTAACTAATGCACCTAGTACTTTCATGAGATTAATGAACCATGTTTTGAGAGATTTTATTGGCAAATTTTTGGTTGTTTACTTTGATGATATTATCATATATAGCCACAATGAACATGAACACATTGATCATATTAGACAAGTCTTGCATGTGCTAAGAGAAAATAAATTGTATGGAAATTTAGAGAAGTGCACTTTTTGCAAAGATAAGGTCATATTTCTCGGATATATTATTTCTAAACACGGGATAGAAGTGGATGAATCTAAAATTGAAGCAATTAAAAATTGGCCAATTCCCATGAATGTGAGTCAAGTAAGAAGTTTTAATGGACTAGCTGGATTTTATAGAAGATTTGTGAAAGACTTTAGTACTATTGCTGCCCCTTTGAATGATTTGACTAAGAAAGGTGTAAATTTTCAGTGGGGGGTTGCTCAAGATATTGCTTTTGATACTTTGAAAAATAAGTTGATTTCGGCCCCATTATTAATGCTACCAAATTTTAGTAAACAATTTGAGCTTGAATGTGATGCTAGTGGCATAGGTATTGGAGGTGTGCTAATGCAAGATAAGAAACCAATTGCTTATTTTTCTCAGAAATTACATGGAGCACAATTGAATTATTCTGTCATTGATAAAAAATTGTATGCACTTGTTAGAGTTCTTGAGGTTTGAAAACGTTATTTTTCGCCAAAAGAATTTATTATACATTATGATCATGAGTCATTGAAATTTTTGAAGAACCAATCCAATCTTAATAAGAGACATGCTAAATGGGTAGAATTTATTGAATCTTTCCCATACATTATTAAACATAAGAAAGGATTAGATAATGTGGTTGCTGATGCTTTGTCTAGAAAAAATATGCTACTCACTAAATTGGATGTTCAAGTTTCGGGGTTGGAAGAATTAAAACCACTATATGCTGAAGATAAAGAATTTTCTACACCTTATGCTAAATGTTCTAATGTGAAGGCTTGGGATAAGTTCCATATGCATGATGGATTTTTGTTTAGGGCTTACAAATTATGTATTCCTGAGTGTTCTTTGCGTTTGATGTTATTGGAGGAATCTCATAGTGGTGGATTAATGGGACACTTTGGACGTGAGAAAACATTGCTTATGTTGGCTGAAAAATTTATTGGGCACATATGAGGAGAGATGTTTATAGATTTGTGCAAAGGTGCATCACTTGCAATAAAGCCAAGTCCAAACCGAAGCCCCACGGATTGTATACTCCATTGTTTATACCAACTACACCATGGGAATATATAAGTATGGATTTTGTGCTAGGCTTGCCAAGAACAAAAAGGGGACATGACTCAATATTTGTGGTAGTGGACAAATTCTCTAAGATGTCACACTTCATTACTTGCCACAAGAGTGATGATGCTTCCCACATTGCTAATCTCTTCTTTAGAGAGATAGTAAGATTGCATGGAGTACCAAGGACTATTGTTTCTAATAGAGATGTGAAGTTTATGAGCTACTTTTGGAAGACACTATGGGGGAAGCTAGGAACAAAGTTGTTATTTTCAACAACATGTCACCCCAAACAGATGGACAAACCGAGGTGGTCAATAGAACATTGTCAACATTATTGAGAACCATGATCAAGAAAAATTTGAAGGAGTGGGAGGATTGTTTGCCACATGTGGAATTTGCATATAATATAGTTGTGCATTCAACTACTCAGCTTTGCCCATTTGAGGTGGTTTATGGATTCAAACCCACTACACCACTTTATTTGCTACCACTTCCTATTCAAGAGAGAACAAATATGGAGGCATCAAAGAGAGCTGATTTTGTGAAGAAAATACATGAGAAGACAATGGATGATATAGAGAAGAAAGGGAAGTATGTTGCTCAAAGAATAAATAAGAAGAGAAAGGAGATTATTTTTCAAGAAGGAGATTTGGTATGGGTACACTTTCGAAAGGACAGATTTCCTAAGCTAAGAAAGAACAAATTATTGCCTAGAGGTGCTGGTCCCTACAAAGTGCTTGCCAAGATAAATGACAATGCTTACAAGATAGATCTTCCAATTGATGAGTTTGGAGTGAGTAATTCCTTCAATGTTGCTGATTTGACACCATATCAGGGAGATGACCTTGATGTGGACATCAAGGCTTTTCAAGACGAGGAGCATGATGAGGAAATCCCTAGTACATTGCCACTTAAACAAGATGAAGTGAGACTTGGACCTATGACAAGATCAAGGACCAAGCTACTAGAACAACGGGTGAATTCAGTCCTCATAGATTATGATGTTTGTGATAATGAGAATTTTATACTGCCTAAGTCTATGCATTTATGTATGATCAGGTTTATTTATAACACAAACATGGTGGAAGAAAACAACCAAGAGGAGCTGGAAAACAACATGGAGATGCTGGAGAACAAGATTACAAGTGGTGAAACAAATGTACCATGGTGAAAACAAGATTACAAGATGGTTAAAACAAGACTACCATGGTGAAAACAAATGTACAAGATGGTGAAAACAATCATGCAAGTGTGAAAAACAATTACTAGTTTGTTATTCCACACTTAGGGAGATGGAAAACATGAGGAGGGCGCCCCATTGAATATTAATGCGCCATATAGAAATCCTACTCATAGTAGGTATGGTTTGTATACCATATTTGGCCGCACCCCCTAAAGTGGGTCGGTTTGCATCCTCTCTTAGAGTCCAATTAGGAGTCCTAGTCCTAGGGGGATTGTTGCTTGTGCAAGGGACCCTTGTGGCCGCACCCCTCTCCCTTATATACTCCCTTCCTGCGAGTTGAGGAGGTAGATCCAGTTTAAACCAATTAAAAACCCTAGCCTCTAGTTTGTATTGCTGCCAAGCATACTACTTGAAGTTTACCTTGCAAAGTTGTGTGATATCTTGTTATTCCATTGGGAATAGGGGGATACAGGACCACTTGTGATCTTTGATTACTTGTGCAAGAGTGTGTAGTTGAGAATATCCAAAGGGCTTGATTGTTGTTGCATCTGGCAACAGGGGTCAGTCGAGTGAGAGGTCTCAGTGTAGCACTAGTTATCATAAAATCCAGAAAATCCACAAAAAGAGAGAGAAGCTCATTGAGAATATTGGGCCACCCCATATCATTGCTCAACCAAAATCCAGTTCTACTTTGTACACTCCCAATTCTAGCTAGTTCGTGGCTCACACCATTGTCATCATGACTAATCTTTGCTATCTGGGTTTATATATCCCTTAATAATTCACGAATTGCACTAAACGTGAATGCATAGATGGGCGTATTTGGAGTGCTCTCTTTCATCATATATTCAACTTTCGAGCAGTCTGTATCAGCTATGAACTGCATGGATGTCCAGTGCAGAGCCAGTTGCAGACTTATGTGTTTTTTGAGAGGGAGAGGTTTGTGCATGCTCTGTCCTCCTCCTCCTGCTGTGCACTGCTGTCAAGTTTTTATTTTTATCTTTATATTTCAATCATCTTAGCTTCTAATCGTCACGAGAGTGTGAGATTTGATTCCGGTCATGCGAGATATTTGGTTAATCTGGACCATATTGGCGTGATTTTGCCGTTGAACAAATCATATCCCGACACTGTTGTGATCTACCAAGTTGTGGATTGCTTGCTAATGGTAGATTTGTGCTTGCTATTAGGAATAAAATGACCATGATAACCTTGAGTGGACTCTATGGTCATTGGCAGAGCGCCCACTGTTACTACTTTTGATCCGGTCACAAGTTCTTGTTGTACATGTCATCATTATTTCGAGGATTTTTTTAGTCTTTGTTTGTGGTACTTTCTGGATTCATTATTAGTTTTGGTTCTTAAGTCATTATGTGCTTGTGATATCTACGGTTAATCTTACTAATGAGATTTCTTGCTTTGTAGATATATTGCGGAGTTACTTGCTGAAAGACAGAAATTAGTTCCGTTCTTGCAAGTTCTTCCATTTCGTAACAGGGTTTTAAACCAAGGTTTGTTTCCTTTGTTTTTATTTTTTTATTTCTTCTGTATTACACCGATACTCATTCGTCCTGTACAGTTAGGATTTCTACCATATTTGTTACCTCCAAAATCCCTAATGGATGGGATAGACATAAACTAGCCTATTAAGAAACGATAATACAAAAACTCGGTCAAACACCGTGAATTTCTTTCGGTCATATCTTTCAGTTAACATGCTTATTTTTCACTTCCATATTATAACGTAAATGTTACATAACTTGAGTGGCGATTCCTACACTTACATCTAGATGATTCCAGGTTATAGACATAAATTTTCTAGCTTAAACTTTTTCTACATGATTTAAAGTACAGTACAGGGTTTAGTATTTTATGATTGGTCATTATTTTTCTTACAGAAGTACAGTACAAAAACATTTGCATCATCGAAGAGAGTTTCCACCTAGAATCAAGTATTGCTATAATATTGATCGTCACCGTGTGAGCCATCTGTTTTCTAGGCTCATTAGGGCATGATGGATGCACGGTAAATTTGAGGTATCTCTAGTATTGTGTGGCACGGAAATATTCAGGAACCGATTTTCTTCTGTTTCTTCATGTAGCCGAACTTTTTGCTCATGTCTCATACTAAGCAGACTGCTCGTTCCAACGAAGCAGCTTACGAGCAAGGTTTTTTTTGCCATTAATATGTTTTTACTTATTGAGTATAGTTAAATTTCTAGTACAATATAAACCTTAGCGTATACTCGTCCAATGCTCATATTTTAGTTGTTCTATGTTTATGGGACTGGCCTTTGTTCAACTGTTTGTAGGAATGGAAGAATCTTCTGATAGCTTCGACTCATCTGCTGATGGTTCTGATTCACCTCCTCCTTCTCTAACCGAAGAAGATGTTGCACAAGAAACTACATCACAAGAAGAGCCATCGAAGGAAAAAAAAAAGGAACCGCATGCCTAGGAAACCGAACAAGTTGACCAATGATACCTTCAAAATAACTAAAGTCGATGGCAGAGGAGTTCCTATCAGTCCTTTTAAGCATGCCAAGGGTTTCAGTAATGTCGTAGGTCGTCAAACTGTGACACATGCATGGGCATAAGGGGAAAGGATAAGAAGAACCTAAGAGAAATGCTCTTCAAGAGGCTCTTTAACCGTTATACCTTTGAAAATGCTTAAATGCAAAGACAGGTTCGACATAGAGCATTGGGCATGATGATCAAAGCCTTGAATACATGGCGAAGCACGGCGAACAAAATGAAGGACCAAGATTTTCAGGAAGTGATCAAGAAGAAATTGCCACAAATAGAAGAGGAGGACTGGAAACATTTCCTTGCAAGCCACTCGGGTGATGATTTTAAGAACAAGAGTTCTATGGGGAAGGAAATGCGGAAAAAGAACAAACTGAACCACAAACTCAGCGGTCGTGGTTATTTACAGTGGCGGATCTAGGGGTGGGGCAAGCAGGGGCCAGGCCCCCCTATCAATCGGCCCCCCTCAACAATATGTCACGGGGACCAGTGCTAATTTGATATCTATAATCCTGCTAATTAGTATTCGGCAATCAGCAACCACATAGGCCTAACCTGTAAGCACTGAACGTGCTGAACCGCCAAGCCCAGAACTAATAGCCCACATGCCACATTATACAATTGGATGGTCCTGTAGTTATGCACGTATATTGTTTTGACGGCTTGGCCCAATCCAACGATCCAACCATCCATCAATCTGGGGGCCTCTGCGTATACTATTCCGTCAGTCCGCACTCCATCCTCGATAGTTGCCGGCGCCGCTAGGGCTAGCTAGGCCTTCAGCGAGCATCGCCATCGGTGGTACCTAACTAGCGAAGGTGCGGCTACTGCGCCGAGCGCCGGCTCCAAAGACCGCCTGACCGGCGAAAGTGCGCCGCGCCTTCTGCCTCTAGTCGTGATCTGTCGGCCGATTGCCAAACTTCTCCGCCTCTCTGATCTCATTGCAAGGCTCACCCGTCAACCTAACCCCAAGCCCTAAGGTATACCGTATATATATCAAGTTTACAGTTGAACTTCACATACTACTAGTTATAATATTTTGTTTGATCATTTCAAAATTATATATTTATTTTGTTCTAACAAGAACTAGCTGAATCATGAAGAGAAAGACACCACAAATAAGATTTAAAGCCATTTGTTTGAACCTCCAGCTCTAACATCAGCAAATATAGATCAATTAGGAAGGAACTAAATGCAATGTTCAACGTTGTATAGATTATGAACTTTTTTCAGTGGTCATCTTGGGTATATATACATATAAACTAGTGGAAACAAAGCTCTGTTCTATTAGAGAACATAAACTTTCCTATTTTTCTATTGCTATTTTGTTATTGGTTATATATTTAAGAATCAAAATATTTTTAACTTTGCTCCCGGCCCCCCCTATACTCAAATACTGGATCCGCCCCTGGTTATTTAGGTAAGAAGAAAATATGGGCCAAGGAAGACGCGGCTGCAATTGCAGCTGGGAAACAACCCCCTTTCTCCTACATCGAGGCAGGCCGAGGAAGGGATTTTGTGAGGGCTCGAGCATCTTATGCCCGGTGACGGGGAACCAGTCTTCAAATCAATTAAACCCGTGCAGGTGCATAATGAGATCATGGTATTCTATAAACACATTTATATTTTCTATTTATTTCATGTTGCTATGTCAGACACTTGGAAACTAACTTAAATCAAACTTGATGCAGAACGTGCCTCAAACTCAAAGTTGCCTAGACTCCGTTGACTGCGAGAGGTGGGAAGATCCTCTTGGAAAGGCTCTTGGCGGGGTAGAGCATCGAGGCAGTGTGAGCGACGTGGGGGGTGGGGCACGTTGGAAGGTATTTTTGCGTGAAGATAAGGAGGTTGGCCGTGACAGGAGGAGAGCCAGATCCACAGCCCGCCGGCAGCTTGAATTCGACCAGCGGGTGGTGACAGTGCGGAGGAAACGGTGATGCGAATATTGGCAGAACAAGGACGCCAACTCATGCATCCAAATACCAATCTATTTATACCTCGTGATGGGCATACACAATCGGCCAATATTGGTGGATGGATCAGTACGAGCGCTACTGTCCTCATGCCTCCCAATGGGGTCAATGAATCCAATAGAAGACATCATTGTAAGCGCATAGATGTGAATAAAATTGTGTGAACAATAATTTTTTTTAATTCTTTGTAATCGGGAAGATGGTGACGGTTGCACACGGGCGAGTGCATCCAGTGACCAAGGAGAACAAGCTTCATTGTGTGGATTTACCACCAGACATGGAAAAGGTTGATGTGAACAAGGTGCTCGACCCCTTTGTTGATTTGGATATCGAAGGTCATCACCCCGAGCCTGGTTGCAATAAACTAGGAGAATGCAAGGGGTATGTCATCAAGTGGCCAAAGGATGCGATAAAGTTGGTGGGGAAGTCCACTCGCACAACCCCGCAGTACTTGAGAAAAGCTTCCACCCCAGCATATGATGTTGGTATTTGCGCACCTCCAACATACGAGGACATGGATGACGCTGAAGGCGACCAGGATAACATGGACAAACACCATGGCTGGGTCCAATTTGTATGTGGCCCCCAAGCATTGTGCCGCAAAAAAAAGAAACCCATCTGATGAGGCAACATCTCCAGAACCCCAGCATGTAAGAATTAAGAAGAAGAAAGACAAGGCGGGGAAAAAGGAGAAAAGGTTGAAAAAAATCTTTGTCATACGGATCAACAAACGTAAAAGGAGAGCGAGAAAGTGGTAACTGGCGCAAACATCATATAAGCGGTGAGCGGTTGGTACCAGAGGATGAGTTTGAGAGCCTTTCTGTCGATATGAAGGCTTTGCATCAGAATATTAGAGTGCTGGAAATAAAACATGAAGGTCATGCCTCACATTACACGGCTAGGGTTCCAAAGGATTACCACCACTTCGTTACCAAATTCCAGAGTTCTTTTGGAATGTTCAACCTAGATTTTCTTGAGTCCTCTCTTGTCAGGCTGTGGGCATTGTACCTAGTCAGAGAGACCAGGCAGAATAAAGAACTTGCCAATGTCGGAGTCGCTAATCCTATTCACGTGCACGAAGATAAACTAAGCTGCAATGAAGGTATTGAGCTTATTTTGAGGGAGTGTATCTTTCCTACATTGCAACAGAACAAGGACAAGAAGTACATACTAGTGCCCTACAATCCAAAGTAAGTCCTAGTCAGTCCTAATTAAATTAGATTTCATGTATTTCCTTCCAGTTTCTGACTTTGCACTGAACTTGGGTTGTTTGGGTTGTTCACATGTTTGCGCATGGGTCACTGGGTTCTAATAATTCTCATGGTGAAGGAATGCAAGGCTTTTTACTTGGATTCCCTTAAAAATCGTGTAAGTAGGCATTACACGGCGTTGTCACAGATTCTTGATGATTCTCTCTTTGAACATAGTACGAAATGTGGATGTGTGCCAAGAAAAGGTAAAGGTCGTGTACACTTTAAGCATTATATGGATGTCAGTTGCACACAACAGCAGGATAGCGTGTCATGTTGTTACTATCTCTGCTACCATATGGATATATTTGCAAGGTCACAGATGACATTTGACAAAGGTGTAGACATTCAGTTGTTCGGTACTAGTCTGGAGTCTAATCCATTTGCATGGAAGAAATAATTTACACGCATCCAGGACATTTTCGCAAAATCATCAACACTGAGGTCGCCTCGGAAGCTGGGCTTTTCTATGGCGGTGATGACTCGGCGACGGTTCATGATTCACGCAGAAAGGCGGCTGCAACCCAATTGATGAAGCATGCGGCATCACCGAATGAGGTATGGGGCATTAGTATGTGTTCATGACTAAAATATCAGTATATATTCTTGATGGTGTCAATTGCCAATTTAGTCAAGCATAGTCAGTTATTCTTATCCGTGTGTCACTTTTGTTGTTTGTAGTTTATTATTAGGGATATTTACTAAATCAGTTCAAGCATGGCTTTCAAAATATGCATGATTACAGATCTAATGAGGAAAAGGGAAACACTTTGTTTTCTGGATGAAGTTTGGTTTTGAAGAGACATCTTTCTGTACCGTCTTTGTCAGGTAATTTTATTGCAATCTTTATATGTACAAATCTCTAGGCATTCAGTTGGTAACATAATATGTAGTTGTGCGTGCTACTGAAGATAGATATTTGATGCCACTTCACCGTGAAACTAGTTTGTCCTGATATATCGTATATCAGACTATCGTCCCCATGACTTTAAAATCTAAAGAGTTTCATTGTTTGCTTAGTATATTTGCAAACACCTTTTGGCCTTTGTCACGTGTGAGTAATTCTGTGAACTACACAAAAAAGTGCTGGAACTCATATGAAGGTGGAAAATAATCTAACTTTGTTTGTATAATTGTGACTAGGTGGGCTATTTCTTCTATTTCACTTAGATTGTTTACTTTTGAATGACTAGTATGTCTGGTCGTGTCCTATTAGTACGTGAGTCGGTTTGGTAGGAGTATGTTAATACCTTGCGACAAAGACAAAGCTAACTAAGGTCAACTAGATGAGTAAGATACATAGAATGGATGCGATGTGTGCTAGCGGCCTCAAGCTAAAGCCGATTGACTTTCAATGAACTAGCTTTGCTCGTGTACCGCCAAAGACCTCACTCCACAACTAGAATACCCGTATTCCAAAACTTGTATTGGGGGGCCGACTATGAGTACATTATAAGATTTCTTTACTTCTTCAAAGGCAGTTGGTGTCGATGGTCCGCGTGCCCATCGATCCGAGCGATCCCCTTTCGCTCCCAGCAACCAAATAGAAAAATGTCTCCTATTGACCTGTCGCACCCAGCCAGAGTATAAAACAATTGCCACTATTAGGTGCTCGAGCAGCTACCAACTAAATACAAGGATCCAAATAACTAGCAGTTGTGTTGAACCAATGACTCATATACAAACATATTTAAAATATTCTACCAGCTTAGCGCTTGGTCAGAACGTGAATGAATTGAAAAGTAATATTCTAATGTGTACACATGCTATCCGAGCATCAAGTATTTAGAGACGAATAGACGTAGCTGAATACACTGGATTGATAATTTGAGATGAAGGTTTTTTTTAACAGCCATCATTCTGACAAATTAATTCAAGCCGAACACTCTCTAGTGTCTTATTGCTTGCTCTGTCCGGGGTTCCTCTAGTGTCTTATTGCTTGCTCTGTCCGGGGTTCCTCTGTTTTCTTCACGTACACTGATGTGCAAACTTTACTGCTAGCATATATATTCATATACTTTATACTTGTACCATTTTCATATTTTTGGTGACCGAACTGAAGTCCCGCAAGCTGGTATTACTGCTAGCATATATATTCATATACTTTATACGTACCATTTTCATATTTTAGGTGACCGAACCGAAGTCTCGCAATCTGATAATACTCTGTTGTTGGCTTCTCTCAAAAGCTGGAGAAATCGCACCTACTAACCATTCGGGCTGGCGCTAATGCAATTGAAGCTTATTTTGGAATGTCGTTCACATAGTGGTTATTGTAAATTATTATGCATTTGACTTTTCTTTTGTCAATTCCTTCAACTAACGATTTAGGAATCAATTAGTATGTCTTTTGGATTGCCCAAATATTAAGAAGTATTGTGCTGGATGCTATGTTAATTTAATATTTTGTGAGAAAATTCGTGATCAAATAGATGGATTTAATATTTTTAATACCGAAATTTAAACCAGTGACGGGCAGAATAATGGACCTGTCACTATAAACCCACATGGTGCTACCTTCGATGGCAACTAGTGACTTGCATTTATTTTGCATGTCACTAGTTTACACATGCAAGTGACAGACACGCGCAAATGACTGTCACCGGTACATATACTAGTGACATGCACTTGCCCGTCACTAGTAGCCTCATACTAGTGACTAGTCATTAGTAACAGGCGCTTTGCCGGTCACTAATGGGCCATTTCAGCCCGTCACTGGTAGGCTATTCTGCAGTAGTGGTTGAGTTCATCCCAACTGAAATCACGCAATATTACATGCCCCTATTCCCAAAGCCGAGTTGAAACGAGTGTGGGTGATTTACTCTTTTTGTTTGTGTTTTATGAACCACCTGTTGTTGTGCTTGAGGCGATGAATGTGGTTTTTACGCCTCCAGCCATTGATGCATAGGTGGAAAAACTTTGTTAGCTTCTCCTTCTTTGATGTTGGAAATCTGAGCACTTTGATTTTTTTCTAGATATTTCAAGTTTCAAGGACTACCCAACCAATCACTCTTCTTTTGAGACTTGCACGAAGCTCATGCTCTCCGGATAGCGTCCGAGAATCTTGCATAATGTCAAGGTGGGGAATTACAAGGATAGCTGCATGGAGGAGGGTTTTTTGCTTGGGAGAAAAGTCCATGGCTCCAAATGGAAAGGCTCTTGCCCATTGATTGCATCTTGTAGAAGAGGATTTGGCAAGGATCAACGTGGTCAGAAGGCTTATTCCATGTGGTTTGCACAAACTCGTTAAATCCAGGGATTTTCACCCGAAAAATTTCATAACTTGAAATTTGAGGCCTCCGAGGGCCTCTATCAGCGGCGAGTAGAAGTGGGAAGTGGTCTAACAACAAGGAAGAGAGAGCGTGGAGGACATGGGCGTCGAAGCGATGTCCCATTCGGGATTGCAAAAGAATGCATCGAGCTTGGATAGGGTCGGATTCAGCCTATCGTTGCTCCACGTGAAATGTCGATTTTGGGGGTGGACCTCATTCAATTCGCTACAAGTATTAATGATTTGTTCTAGATTGTAGTAGTACCGCTACAAGTCATTCACTAGTTTGTTCAATCAAACGATTCTAGTATCGTCTGCCACTTCTCAATCCTTGTTGCTGGAGTAAATCACCACATCTTGACTATAGGCATGATTTCCAAAATACGATTCTGCTTGAGGTGCTCGTTTGATGGCTGCGTTTAACGGAAATGTGGTTGGATATGTAATTTTATTATTTTGTCTAAACTCCATTATCATATCCAAGACATCCAGTTTCACCAAAAATAAGCTCAAGTTAGCATGTCAGTCTATGTTTTACTTGATGGAAGTCGCTCCACTGCAGATGTCCTGCTGAAGCAACTTGACATTCCTGCTTTATCAGAAAGCAAACATCAAAACTTACCTTGCTCTTGTTATGTTCACACAGGGTTCAGTTTTGAGACGGACTATGAATTTGGATGATCCGACGGCTGATGGATCAGCAGCTCTTGATTATCAAGAAGTCTATCGTCCGGATTTGCTGAAACCGCACTGTCTGCTGATCGATGGTTATAGAAATGGAGATTGGAACTGATTGTACCGCACACTTGGATATACTTTTTTTTTTCCAAACGACTATAGCCGGGTTCCATTATCGAAAGACAACAGAACAGAGGTCTTATTTACAACGAAACTGAAAACCAAAAACAGCAAAAGCCTAGGCATGAATAGAAGAGAGACCAGTCCCCTCTGAAGGAAGGAACAGGAAACTACCTCCCACACATGCCAAATGGACAGAAGCTAAACCAAACAGACAGAAGTTTTAGAGCGCTAGCTGAGCGCGACGGGGGTACGGTAAAGTAATGTAACTTACAACCATACTGCACGCAGGCAGGAAACTTAAACTAGTTCGAACGATGAGAATCAACCAACAACATCCACATCCTCATCAGTAGAAGCTTCTGAAGCAATCGTCCTGCGAAGCCTGGCCTGGTTCATGGCATGTTGTTGCAGAGCAGCATCTTGAATTACTCTTGCACCCTCCTCCATAGTGGTCCTATCCCCGGGAGCTTGAAGACCTGCCCAATAGCGAATGAACGCACAAAAATAGCATATCAACTCCACAGGAGATGAAATAAACTTCTTGTCAAAACAAGCCCTATTTCTAGTTTTCCAAATTGCCCAGCAGAAGGCAGCAATTCCAACAACATGAAGATTCAACTGGTTTGGAAAGAAAGCAGAAATCCACCAGAAATATTGAGTGAAATTGGTGGGTCTGTTAAAAGCCCCAATCACTGATATGGTTCGACCTGGCATAACAACGCTCCTTACTACTCGCAATGTTTTATGTTACTCGTGGTGATGGTTAATATCTCAGAAGATGATGCACATTCGCGAACTGATTGGACTGTAGTTCTACAACTTTTAAGATACAGTATGCAACGGTTTATTTACATAGTATAAAAACACAAATTATAGATAAAGGTGCATCATTACCAACTCGCAAACGTGAACAAGGACAACAATCAGAACTAATTGAGATTACAAACTCAACAACGGAAGACGCAACTTCGATGCCCAGATCAGAATTCAGAAAGATAAACAAAACAAAATTCTGAACCCGATGGCCATCTTCCTGCCAGCGAATCATTCTGGGCTCAAATCTGAGGATTGATGAACTATTTCCTCCATACACATCAGTATCGGTCGGTGAATATGCTGTAGCAAACACTAGCTGCAAACTAAGTTTGATGCGCAGGAGACGAGCACCTAGTGTGCAGGCACAGGCATCATGCCAAGGCCCCTTGAGCGGAAGAAGGTTGGCATGGGAAGCATGCTCGGCTCCGGCGAGACGAAGAAGCTCGATCCAGAGAAGACGAGATCCATGGGCGGCTGTTTGTCTTTGAAGTCCCGCTCCTCCTGCTCCTGCTCGCCCGTCCGGCTCTGGGCGTCGGCCTTGGCCAAGGAGCGAGCCTTCTTCTGCGCGTCCCAGCGATCGGTGGAGGACGCGCGGCTAGGCGGCCGCTTGCTGCTGCTGTCCCATTTCTTGCACAACCTGCTACCCCTTCCATCCAGGCTCGACGACGATGACGAAGACGTGCTGCTGCTTCCATCCAAGCTCGACGCCGATGACGATGACATGCTTTGGCTGCCGGGGATCTTCTTGTTTATGTCCCAGCGCTCGCAGGAGGACGCGCGCCCTGGACTCGAGCTGCCGCACGACGATGATGCCGGACTCTTCGGTTTTTTGTGCGCGTCCCACCTTTCGACGGAGTCAGCGCGGCCTGGCTTGGGCTTGGAGGCGAAGGAAGACGGCAGGATGATGAGGCACGGGGCGACCGTGCTCCTGGGCGGGGTCGGGAGCAGACCCGGGAGAAGTGCCGCGGCAGCCTTGGCCATTGCTCGCTCGACGGACGCCATGGAGGATCTTCTTCTTGGTCCAAGAAACTCAAGCGCGCGCGCTGGGGAGAGATGGGGAGATGCGCTTTGCTGGGGAAACGGGCTGACGGATGATCTGATGGACTGTGGGGTTGAATTCGGTGCATATTTATTGATTGCCACTCCACCTCAGAGATGGCCGGGGTCGTCTCGGTCTCCGACTCAGACAGTGCTCCTCATAGATCACCGCCAAAGAGGAAACTAATGCCGCGTTCCACTGACGCTGCTGAGAAGAGCTTCGGATTTGAACGCTGTAAGGACCTGCCGGTCTCGTTCTCGGACGGGGGCCTCTCCAAGTCCGGATGCGACCACTTGGCGGCGACCCGATCTCCCGGACGCGATACTCGAGGCCGTGCGTTCGTCCGTGCTCTCCTGACAGCTGGAGCAGCGTGTCCAAGTTCAACAGCTTCGTCTACCACCTGCTGCTCTTTGCCTCTTGCGCCCCGCTTGGAGCCTGTGCGCGAGGTCGAGATTTCTTCTCAGAGAACATCCACGGCGAGGAGTACGTCCAAGTCCTTGTTAGCCCAACAACCAATCCCCTGCAGCTTTAGAGTGTGACGATAATGCAGAATTTCCGCTCATGAGATATCATCCCAGTCACTAAAGCATCTCAGTGTCACCGGATGTAACATCGCTCACAATTTCTACCGTCTGAGTCTGAGTGTTAAATGTTGCCGGGCTTCTTGCCATTACTAGTAAATGCATTTGTCAGACCTAGCTCCATCCCACTAGATCACAAAAGGGAACTACAGACAGTACCTAGCAAAAAGCTGGGGGCGGGTGTCCTTGTCCGAGATCACCACGATCAAGTGATTATATCTGAATGTAAAATTCATTCCGCGCTGTTCCAGTGCACAAGAGGCCGAGTTACTTGCTCGTCTTGAGGGTCTCAAACACTTGCCACGCTCAGTAGTTTGCATACTCAAGACACAAAATCGTTGGCATACTCAGTTGACAACAAATCCAGCCGTTCGCATATGTGATACACTGACTACATAAGGCAGTGTCGAAATAACAAGAACATCAAGTTCACAGCTTTTAATAAATATCGTAGCAATGCAAATTAGACATGTCACACATCTTACGAAAATTGATTGTACAACTTGTGTCATCTCTCTGAGATCAACGTACAAACAAGCAGTAAGCGCCAAAAACTGTCTTTGCTCCGTTTTCCGAAAGCGCGATATTTCCATAGTGCACCAACAAAGGTAATGGTACAAATATCCAGGCTGTTGCTAGCTGTGCACCTTGAAGCAACTCAAGAGCGGGAACATCTGAATCAAGTCATTCGAGCTCCTCCTCTGCCAATCAATTAAAATGCAGAAATGATAAATATGCACGTAGAATCCAGACAACAAAACCTAAAAATATTTAAAGTATGGGGTAGTTTGCACCGCCAGAACTATCCCTTATTTTCTCAGTTACTCGTAATATATGACACGTCCATTTTCATTTCACCCAAAGGATGGCAATGGGTACGGTATGGGGCGGGTAGAGCAATATCATACCCATACCCATGTAGTCAACGGGTACAAAATTCTACCCATACCCGTGCCCACGGGTATGAAACTTTACCCGTACCCATACCCATACCTGACCGGTACACATATTCATTGGGTACCCAACGGATAGGTAAACCAGTACAAACATTATTCACAATTTTACATTCATCGATGGCACATTTGACAAAAAATATTTGTTTCAACCCAATAACAGATAGATGAGTTCATGCCAATTATCTCAATTCAATTTAAAATTTGGTGTAGGTTCGGACAAATAATCAAGTGAGTTTTCACGATAAGTTCGACATGTCACTATAAACGGGCAGGGTATGGGTATACCCATGGGTACAAGGCTATACCCGTGCCCTACCCATGACTTAAAGGGTAGGGTACGGATACTATCCGTGGGTATAAAATTGTGCCCATACCCTGATACGGGTACGGTATCCGCGGGTACCCGTACCCATGGGTAAAATTTCCATCCTTGCCGCATCCTCTACAAGGGCTTCCATGTGCATGAGACTACGATTAACCATCAAATCAAAGTCTATGGCCTAGCATCATTCAGACAGCATAAGGCATGTGAGCTACTACTAATCTGAACGAAAATGCAGAAAAATCCCTGGAAGAAATCAAATTTTAGTTTTTCTTTAGCTAACTTTTGGGTTGCTCAGCAAAAGATTGGATAGAGCCAAACTGGTTTGCTCTAATTTGTATTTTTCATGGTTTGTGTCAAAAGGCCACTTAGAGACATTAACATTATATTGAATTTCATGGTGTTATGGCAGGGAGTTCATCGAATCAAACTTATAAAATGAGAGGACTGATTGAATAAGGAAAATTAGTAAACATAAACGCATATTTTAATTACTCACCTTAATACCAGTACAGCCATTTACATCTAGAGTTGTGAGACTTTTTGAGCAAGATTTTGACAAAGCCTCCAGACAGGTATCAGTTACCCCAAGTATTCCAAATAAACTGCATAAACAGAACAGAATGTGCATAAGCCACAACAAATGCACTATATTTAAAACAAAAGTACCGCCTTACCTTAGTAGTTCAAGGGACCGGCAACCTTGTGCAATAGCTACCATCCCAACATCAGTAACACGTACACACCTGCAAGATAATAATTACAGAGATCAATTAACACAAGTTCGCTTCATTAAATCACTGGGGAAAAAGTAAAGTTTGCTCTTGTTTTACCAACTCAGATTGAGATATGTCAAACTTCCACAGCTTGATATACAGGTAAGACCGTCGTCAGTTAGATTCTGGGAACCCTGAGTTAGTAAGGAAAATGGTTTGAGAGTTCAACTTCAAGTAGATGAATAAACAGTTACCTGGGCCCCACATAAGTCTAGAAACGTAAGGCTGGTTAAATATCCTATCTTTGTATAAGCCTTGTCGGTAAAACTGAATGATGTAAAGTAGGTTGTTAGAAGCTCGAATCGCTGCTAGAGAGAATTATCTTCTTAGATATTTTTGAATATTATCTTGACAGCACTCTTACCTTGAAAGGGCATAAAGGTTCAAGCTTTCAAGAGCGGAACATTTCTGAAGAACTTCTTGCAATGCATCATCTGTCAACTTAATGCACCTACAAATATATCACACAGAACATTCAGGTGTCTGTTCCTTCCAAGCTCGCCATAATTGTGCAAAATCAAAGATCTTAATGAACATCTGATGAATTTTAAGAATGAAACAGTTCCGGAATCTAATTGTACCTGGTTATGTCCAACTTCTGTAGTCCTTGATAATTATCACCAACTAACTGTATGCCTCTATCTGTTATATTCTGCAAACACAAATATAAAGCTTCCATTACCTCATGTGATCACTTGTTATCAGAAACAGACGTAATCTAATATCCAATCAGTGGGGTAAAGAGCCATGAAAAAGTTGATCTGGACATGTAAAATGCAATCTACAACTAATGCTCCATCACCCTGTTATTTTCTAGAAACATGTCAAAACTGTAGATGTAGGAGTGAAACTTCAAAGGGGTATGCAGAGCAACCTTGTTCTGTATTTGAGTGCCATTGTTCTTTTGGTACTTTTAGCATAATATGCACATATAATTTGGGTCAAGTTAGATTTTATAGTTACAAACAAAAAGTAAGCATGAAACAAGAATGTAATAATATGTCCTCCTGATTCAAGTAAAGAAGATTAATGTTGCAGGTTCCGAAATAAAATAATTAGAAAAATACCATGTATCCATAATATTGAGTACTGATTATGCATAAGTTTTTGGAGACTGGTGTATTAATATATATAACTTCTTAAATTTAGAATCAACCGCTTAGCTTGGTGTAACAATAGACGGACGCATCGTTGGAAACACTGTAAATTGAAAAACACTTGGTACAGTAACAGTACCTTACAGCCACTCAGATTCAGGTCTATTATCTTCTTGCAGTTCTTCACAATGTGTTCAATGCTTGCGTCTGTTAATCTGGCCCACCAAAAAAGTTCGATGATTAGACGTGGTAGTTATGTAAAGTAAGGGAAACATCCAGCAAGCTATGTACCCAACAATCCAATAGATAGACAGGGCCCGAAGATTAGGGCAAAGACTGGTAACAGCTTCAATGCCTTTATCAGAGATCCTCTGACATGCATTTAGGTTCAGGAATTCCAACTCTTCTAGTAAGATGGCACCCTGTAAATCATCACATGTTAAACCAGTTGCAGCTTCATGTCATAGCTAAAAATATACCTAAGAAGTAAAAAGGCAGCGGAAATCTCACCATTTCTTTTAGACGAAGAAAATGCTGGTCGTCAACATCTTGAGCAAATTCAAGGTTAACTACTTTCAGTTGACGATACCTTGCCTAAATAACAATGGAACAGCGCATGTCTCAGAAGAGCTAGTCAGACAGGATTTAAATTTGCAGTTGTAATACACTACTGTATGTAAAAACAAGAGTTAGTTGACATTATTCCCACCGAAGATACAAGAAATGACCACAAAAACAGAACAAAATATCATCCAAAAGACTTGAAATTATGACAATGATTACCAGTGAAAGCGCCGAAATAAGTCGCTCACCGGCTTTCTTCATCTCATGCAGGTCAAGTACCTATAATAATTAATTTGGTAAAGAGACATTCGTACATAGTGAGCAAATTGCACATGACACAAATGTTTGGTGAAAAAGTTGAACAAAACACAGAATCAAAACAAAATTTTCAGCTTAACCCAGCTTTTGAGCTAATATGTTGCAGCTAGCACAAAGGTATCTCGTGAACTTGGCAAGAACAGGTGCTCTGTCGTAACAATTTCACTTACCTAAAGCTGAACCAAGAAATCACGTATCAAACAAGCTCCTGCGAGCGCTATTTTCCGCCCAGAGTTAGATTTTGCAGCGGGAGAGAAGATACCTAGCTACGAGAAAGCGCGGCGGGAGGTAGAGGAGGAGGGGACAGTGCACGCGGCGCGATACGCACCTCCCAGAGCTTGGGGTTGGAGGTGAGGGCGCGGTGGCACCAGGGGCTGACGGAGAGCAGGGCGCATGCGTCACGCTGAGGAAGACGTGGGCTCACCAGCTCCATCACCCGAGGGACAGTCTCCCGGCACCACGCCTCGTCGGCCGCCGCCGCCATCTCGGAAAGGAGAGGGAGAACAGTTCCGAGGGGATCTCGTGCACCGAGAGCGGCCCGTGTATTTCTGTCGCTATGCAATGAATGTCCATTGTTTAACCGGCACTGCGCATTTCCTTTCTTTCTCCCTGGTCCCTACTATTAAAAGTGAAAACCTGTATGTTAAACTTAATAAGAGCTAGAGCATCTCCCTGGTCACTCAATACCCAGGACCAATTTCCGGCGTTAAACTTAACGCCTGGGACGCCCAGCGCTATTTTTCGTCTGGGGGCGTCGCTTCCCAGCCGCGTACCCACGCGAAGTGCGACGGACGGTTCATTTTCGCCCGAATTTGCATAGTTTCGTCTGTTTTTGCCCAAATTCGATCTAATTCGGCATGATTTCGGCACAGAACGTATATTTATCACAAAGTTTGGCACACAAATCGCCGAAAACCAAATATTTCAACATAATTTAACAAGTTTTGAGCACAAATGAAAACACATGAAACTAGGTGTTGCCTTTGAGTCTCCAGAGATGCTCCACTAGATCACGCTGCAGCTCTTGGTGCACCTGGTGGTCTCGGATCTATTGTCGCCTAGCTAGATATGCATTCCATTCTGTCGGCACCTGATGATCGACAGTTGTAAGAGGACCCTGTCTGAAATATGGTTCAGTGTCAAACACTGGGTCGTCACGCCCATTCTCGATGATCATGTTGTGCAAGATCACACAACAGTTCATCACCTCCTACATATGCTCCTTGGACCAAGTCAGAGCAGGGTACCGGACAAGAGCAAACCGAGATTGAAGCACACCAAATGCTCGCTCGACATCCTTCCTGCAAGCCTCTTGGCGCTGAGCAAACCAAGACTGTTTGCCTCCTGGTACTGGGTTGGATATAGTCTTCACAAATTTTGACCATCTTGGATAGATACCATCCGCTAGGTAGTATCCCTTGTTGTACTCGTGACCATTGATCTCATAGTTCACCGGGGGCATGGCCTTCAACAAGATTTCCAAAGACCGGGGAGCACTGCAGGATGTTGATGCCATTGTGAATTCCAGGCATTCCAAAGAAGGTGTGTCAAATCCAGAGGTCCTCTGTAGCCACTGTCTCAAGTATCACATTGCAAGATCATTTCGCGCCCTTGCACATCCTCTGCCAAGCAAACGGGTAGTTCTTCCATGTCCAATGCATACAGACGATGCTTCCAAGCATTCCCGGAAATCCTCTTGCTTCATTCCGTGCTAGGATCCGAGCAGTGTCTTCAGCATTGGGTTATCTCAAATACTTTGGGCCAAACACTACCACCAGTGCTTTTCAGAATCTCTTCAAACACTCACATGCAGTGGACTCAGCCATGCGCATGTAGTCATCTTGGGTATCGCCGGGAGCGTCGTATGCAAGCATTTTCATAGCCACAGTGCACTTCTGGAGCGAGGTGAATCCAACAGTCCCGGTGCAATCCTTCTTGCAAACGAAATAGTTGTCGAACTCCCGAACGGCGTGTACAATGTCGAGGAAGAGCTTCCGGCTCATGCAGAATCGGCACCGAAACACTGCCTCGCCGCGCAATGGAGCATCGGCGAAGTAGTCGGCGTAGAGGATGCAGTAGCCCTCCACTCGCTGCCTCTCTTTGCCCTTCCGGCAACCGAACTATGATCCACCACGTCGGGGTTTCGCGTTCTGCGCAAACAGAGCGACGAGGCACATGAGTTGCTTGGCATCATCGAAGGTTGCGTCGGCTTCTTCGTCCATCAGAGCGGCGAACATCTCCTCGTCGTCGGAGTCCATTGCCGAATAGGAAAAACGCCGAACACCTCACGGGCGTGCTGGAGAGCCGGCTGCATGTGGCCTCACCTGGAAGCGACGAGCTCGCCCAGAGTAGGGAGGGAGGTTGGCATGTCTACGACGGGGCTACGGTAGGCAGTTGCGGCAGCGAAATGGCTTCTAGCGGCGGCGCGGCGGTTTGGGGTCGAGGGGCGGTGCCGACATCGGCAAGGGAGAGAACGAGGATGGGCGGTATGCGGCGAGGGAGGGGAAAGAGGGCGTGGAAAAGCCGACGCTAAAAAAGTCGCCCTGGGGGGGGGCTCCTGGGGCGCGGCTGGAGATGCTCTGGAGTGTTGGGCGGTTGGCTGTAAGTTTTTTTTCTTTGCCTGTTGGCTATAACTTATAAGATTTTTCCTTGTCATTTATAGCTTGTTTTATAATTAATATGTGTAATAGTTGGCTATAAAGATACTCCCTCCATAAGTTACTTTGATACAGATGGAGTATGTTATTTTATTGATCATGACCCACTGTCCGCTTTCATAAAGTACATAGGAGTATGTGTTAGAGCTGGATCCTAGAGCATCTCCGGCCGTCGGAGCCCCAAGTCCAAACCAAAAAAGTCTGTGTCTTGGGGTGGTGGGGGCACATGCTTCATCCGGCTAAAATATGTGGGCATGGGGAGAGTAACTTCCTAGGCACACCCCACCCCCAAGCAAAAGTTTGTGAGGGAAATAATTGAGTGGCCGAAGAAAAAGGACACTTGGGGAAATGTGATTCATCGGCGCCCCCAGCAGCCCCTGGTGCCCTGGGTTTTGCCTGGGTTTGTCGGCGCCATTTCGACGTCTTGTGGCACGTTGGGGCATGGTTGGGCCATTTTTTGGCCTTTTTGTCCATCCGAGCCTAAAAGCGAACTAAAAAAAGTTCGGTAGGGGCGTGCTGGGGTCGGCTGAAGATGCTCTTAGACTGATCATAGTGGAGAGTATCACACACAAGTATCATGCCTATAATAATAGTATCATATAGGAGTATCATAGTCATATTCTATTTATTATTTTTATTTATTATATTCGTAAAATCGTAATGACAATCATTATTTTTCTTATTTTTAAATGTCATGGTATATCTATGATACTTTAATTTTCTCTCTTCATTCATTAGCAAGCTGCCACGGTCAGTTTTTTAAGGGACTAAATTGCATGATACTAGCTATAATACCACTACTATGGCTAGTCTTGAGCATCCACAATGTAGTCCATAAGGGGTATTCATAAGTAAAAAGTTATCCTTATATATGACTATATACATAGTGGAGCTTGTTGATACAGAAATTTTCTTAAAGTTGACGCATAAGGGCATCAACTATGCATAAGGTGTACTTTAGTAGTAAGTTAGGACTCACTTATCTTATAAAAAGTCTACAATATATAAGCTCTACTTTGTTATAATATGGAGCCCACCTGCCATTAAAAATACACACCATGCAAGAGAAAAAATGAAAAAAAAAGCATTTTTTAATCCTTATGGACAACTCACGAGTTTGTCGTATACCTTAAACTTATGGTGTACCTTAAAGATTACCACGATGTATAAGGTGTACTTTAAGACTTGCCACATAGAACGCGTGTTGTGTTTTTTTTCCATGTAGTGGATGCTCTAAGATTGTGGGTTCTTCATAAGCAATAAACAAATATTTTGCTCTCTCCTCTCTCTCGCATATTTATACTTTTAAAAGAAACACTGAGTCCTACCTTATAGCAAAATAGACCTTACACATAGTATCCATTCCCTCAAGTTATGCGGGTCTTGTACAAAAAAAAAAAAAAAGTTATGCGGGTCTCTTACAAAAAAAAAAAGCCTTACCTTATACATAGTTGATGCCACCCACGTCATTCTTTCTCTCTTTTTTCTCCTTTTCTCTCTCCTCCGATTAAACAAAAGATCTTTTTTTATCCTAATGAATGAAGCTTATTGTACTTGTTCTTAATTAGACTCGGGCCACTAGAGTTACATGTGATTTGTTACTCAACGTGTATTTAGGACCGTGCATCGATTTCACTGCCATTTACAGTAAAACCCATGGCCCAAGTTGGTCGATGTGTATCCCATCCGCAGGCATGGACGAATTTTCACTTTCCTAGGCCATGGAAGGAAAACCTGCTAGACTGTCACGTCCTATCGGTCTAAATTCTAGATTTGGCTGACACGACCTATGACGAAGCCAAATACAAACCGTAGATTACTTGTTGTAAACAATGTCAAGCATAGCAAGCACTACCCACAGTACAAGCACGATATCCATCTAGTTGGTTGCAGCAATGAGCAGGTTGATCTTCGTGGCATCGGAGATGATAGTCGCGGCGGTGGATGATACTGCAGCCTTGACGAGAGGGGGTTGGATGGAAGTCGTCACTATGGGAGTGTTTGGTAGCCTGTATGGTCAATCTTGTCTCATAAAGCTGAGTCTAGCTATGTTGACTCCATACAACTATGTTTTAATGTGTTGTGTTTGGTAGGTTGTATGGGCTAATCTGAGGTCTTATTTGGTATCCTGTACGAGGTGAGTTGTGCTGAGTTCAAAACTAAAAGCAATCAGGTCCTTAAATACAAAACTAAAAAGCTATCAAGTCCTTGGTGCGTTGGGATTGAGCCGCGGAGCCGCCGCTGGCGAGAGGAGGAGCAGTCGCCGGCGAGGGGAGACACTGGCACGTGCTGTGAGGCCGAGCTCCTCCTCCTCCACGCGGGCATGGAGAGCTGGGCGGGGGCGGGGCGCTCCTCCTGCACGCGCCATCCTCGGGCGCGGTGACAAGGCCTAGACGAGGCCGGGAGCGGTGGGGACGAGGCCAGGAGCGGTGAGGAGGCCGGGAGAGGCCACACCGCCTTCTTATACTTGGTTCCCGGTGAGGAGCTCGGGAGAGGGGCAGTCCACGACGAGAGAGGATGGAGAGCTGGGGGATGCGGGGGGAAACTGGACGAGGGGAGACATGCGGGGAATTGACCCCTAGCAGGCTGAATGGCACACGCAACGCATTTTTGCAGGATGGACTCGGCCTGGCTGAGTTGAGAAGCTCGTTTCGAGCTTCACAACCGGGCAGGGCTAAGAGCCGTTTTTCGTACGAGGTGGGCATAGCCCGACACAGTCGACCCAACCTACCAAAGAGCCAAAAGTGTGCTGAGGTGAAAATATCTAGGTAGACACGACCTACCAAACACGCCCTATATGATGCTCCTTCGCCGGAAGGGGGGACCTCAAAGGAAGCCAATTTTAGAAGCGTCTTTTGATGTGGGCGATATTGAATGAATAAGGGCATCAATTATGTATAAGGTGTACTTTAGAAATAAGTTAGAACCCATGTAGTTTGTGGCAATGTCTATAATATATAGGTTATATTTTGTTTTAAGTTAGAACCCACGTGTCACTAAAAGTACGCAACATGCAAGAGAGAATAATAGAAAAATATTTTTTTAATGTTTATGGACAACCCACAAGATTGTGATATACCTGAAAGTTAAGATGAATCTTATTGATGGCCACTATATATAAGGTGAACCATAAGTCGTGTGCTTTTCTCACATAGTGGATGCCCTAATACATATACCCACCCTTGTATACGGTGCTCTCTACACTGTCATGTTAGATAGAAAAAGCCTTTTGCACGGATCCTATATACTCGTTGCACGGTCTAGATAACGAGAGCTACCAAAATGCCAAGTCCCGTTGAGATCTCGTCTAAAATATAAGGGAACCAATATCATGGCAAAAGGAAGATGTTTCTCCTAAAAATAATGCTTGAACTCATCATGAGTTGTTCCATCCCTTCCTATCCCTGAACACTCGGGATTCCCCGAACGCCCGGGATTTGGTGGCATGTGATGGTGATGCATCCTGTCGGTGGGCCCGCCTATCTGCGCGTGTTATGATACCACCTTTACGCTTGTGAGAGCCTTTGGTCGGTCATTTGGCCATGTTGAGCATCATGCGGTAAGCTTTTCTTCCTCCCGTGAATCTCTCCCCTCCTTATTCTCCAATCTCCCTCCCACGCGGGGCGACACCGTCGGAAGCAAGCTGCTGGACGACAAGACCCCATCAGCCAACGCACCACCGAGAACCAGCGCGCTGCGTCTAGGGCGCAGTGGCTGGTGATCGTTTCCTCGTCGGGCCAAGCGATGGTGCCATGGCCGGGATCGAGTCCTGCTCCCATTCTTCGACTTCCTGGTTGTTGTTGGCCCGTACCTCGTGTCGCTGTTAGGTAGGATGCGACGGCTCTTTCCCATGTGGAGGGTGAGGACCCGCAAGTGTAGGGGGTCTATCATCGCTTTTTCGATAAATAAGAGTGTCGAACCCAACGAGGAGCAGAAGGCATTGATAAATAATTTTGAGCAAGGTTTCACTGTAAACACTAGAGAACAATTTTTTAGCGATTTGTGTAATAATAAATAAAGCGATAACAAGTAAATAACAATTAAAGTATTTACTTGTTGCAAGTGGCCCAATCCTTTTTAGCACAAAGGACAAACCGATGGTGTTTATTATAACGGTTAAAACTTTCCTGAGGACACAAGGGAGGTTTTGTCAAGTTATTTTGATCACACGCCGTTGATTAATTTTTATCGTTTTGGTAAGTGTTACGTGGGTAGACCTATGCTAGTGCACCGTCCTATCCAAGACTAATGCACACTTACGATTACACAACTTGTAAGCGTCCGCAAATACAATACAGTTATTAAGATATAAATCTAACCGTGGTTATGTGAAGTATTGCAAACTGGGGTTTAGGTTGTTGTCACTCCGGCAACCCACCATAAGCAATCCAACACAAAATGCATTTCTCTAGGACCGTATTGGTGAAGTGCTATGTAGTCAACGTTCACATAACACCACTAGAGAAATAATAACATAACTTAAATATCAAATAGGTAAATATTACTTAACAAAACATGACTACTAATAACTAGACTTCTCCCATGTTCTCAAGAAATAAATGATCTACTCACAACACGTCATATGGATCATAGTCAAAGGAGGTATATGGATGAATAACAATATAGTGATAAATTGCAAACACCAATAATTCTCACAAGCATCAACTACAGAGGAGTAATTCACACCAGTAGAGAGATCTAATAGAATACAACGATATAGAACCGTAATTGTTACAGCGGGATGAAGGTGGATGATGAGGGTGATGGTGATGATGATGATGACAATGAATATGATGATCTTGATGATGCCAAGTGCGATGACGGTGACGGTGGTGACGATTCCCCTCTCCGGGAGGGAATTTCCCCGGCAGGATCTCCCCGCCAGGAAGGTGTTTCTTCTCTCTGTTGTTTCCATCGTGAAGAGGCGGCGAAGTGCCTCCCCGATAATTTTAGGTCACGGAGGATGATGACACACAAGTATAGGGGGTGTATCGTAGTACTTTCGATAAATAAGAGTGTCGAACCCAACGAGGAGCAGAAGGTGTTGAGTGTTGACAAGCAGGTTGGATAGAGGATTCACTGTAAACACTAGCAAACGGGTTTTTGGTGCTTTTTGATATAGCAGATAAATAAAGTGCAAGTAAATAAAAGACAGTAAATATAATTGCAGCGAGTGGCCCAATCCTTTTGAGAGCAAAGGACAAGTCGGTTGTTCTACTTATGATTACCAAACGTTCTCGAGGACACATGGGAATTTTGTCAAGTGCCTTCGCTTCATACAGTTGATTAATATTCATTGGTTTGATAGGTGTTGTGTGGGTGAACCTATGCAAATGCACCACCCAACTAGGTCTAATACATACTTGTGATTATACCCCTCGTAAGCATCTGCAAATACAAGAAAGTAATTAAGATAAATCTAACCATAGCATTAAAACTCTGTGATCCTACACTCCCTCGTGCATTGGTTTCCTAACAAGGGTTTAGGTTTCTGTCAGTCCGGCAACCCCACAATTAGTAGCCAAATACACAATGCATCCTCCTAGGCACATAAAGGTGAAGTATCATGTAGCCGACGTTCACATGACACCACTAGAAGAATAGCACCACAACTTAAATACCAAAACACTAAATATTACTTTAACATAATTCCACTACTAACATCATGACTTCTCCCATGTCCTCAAGAACTAAACGAACTACTCACAAGACATCATATGGATCATAATGATAGGTAATATAGTGGATAATAACAATCTGGTCATAAATTGTAAACACCGATAAATCTCACAAGCATCAACTACTAACAAGTAATCGACACCGGGAGAGAGATCTAATGAAGAACAACGATAAAGACCCCGAATTGTTACATCGGGATGAAGGTGGATGAAGAAGGTGATGGTGCTGGTGGTGATGATGATGACGATGACGATCTTGATGATGCCCGGAGCGATGAACGTGACGATAGCGATGATTCCCCCCTCTTCGGGGAGGAATTTCCCCGGTAGATTTCTCCCTGCCGGAGAGCTTTTCTCTCTCTGTTTTTTTCCGCCCCGAGGCGGCGGCGGAATATTTTTTCGTTGATCCTCTGGGCTTAGGGTTCCCTCAGGGTCAAGTACGCGAAAGGGGCGCCCATAAGTGGGCCAGGAAATACCACCCCCAGGCGCGGCCAACGGGGGACGCGCCGCCTGGTGGTGTGGGCCCAGGTGCCCCCCTCCAGGTGCCCTTCTGGTTGGCTTCCTCCTCGAGACTTCTAAGACTTCTTGTATACCCCTTCTTCTTCTGATCTTCTAAAATAGGGTATCTCAATGGTGTTTTTTCCATCAGATTTCTGCTCCCGGTGTTTATTCTCCAAAAATTATGAAACATGCAAAATAAGATGAAATAACATAAGTAATGCATCATAACATGAAATATATCAGTGAATAACAGAAAATAACAATATAAAATAGTGATGCAAAATGGACGTATCAACTCCCCCAAGCTTAGACCTCGCTTGTCCCCAAGCGAAACTGAACTCAGTAAACATGACCACAGGTTTATGGAGTGAGGTGTCGATAAATAAAATACGGACAAGAAGCATCACATCTATGAAAGCACAAGTCATTTTAGATAGCAACTTCCTCTCATATAATCAAACTTGAAACAAGTAGAGGAAATCAGAATAAAGGTGCAAAAGGAAATCATAATTGGTGAAGGCAAACTTCGTTCTTGGTCAGAGAACAATTAACAGTGTACTTATGTTTCAATCAGAGTCTTTATACTAGAGGTTATATTGCAAATTTTATCATGCTAAATTATAACAGTCTTTGCAGTCATTGGTAACTTTCAAAGTGGTATTCAAACAGATAAATGCATTTGTACTAAACAAGGACGAATAAAGGACATGATTGAGTAAATAACATATAGATGAATGGATCACACCAACTCAAATTCTTGCTTAAGAAAGAAAGGAGTAGGTTTACTAACTCAACATAAAGGTAA
Source organism: Alopecurus myosuroides (assembly GCA_028641055.1). Taxonomy (NCBI): domain Eukaryota; kingdom Viridiplantae; phylum Streptophyta; class Magnoliopsida; order Poales; family Poaceae; genus Alopecurus; species Alopecurus myosuroides. The sequence goes on from CM054057.1 coordinate 291,281,704, forward strand.
AAGATATGCCCTTCGTAGAGGGAAGCAGGGATTAACTCATGTTCTAGAGCTTTTCATGTGATAAACAGAGTCATTGCAAACAATTTTGAGAGTGGTGTATGTTTATGTCAACGAATGGCAAACAGAAAATACAGTACGTCACAAGCCAATTAGACTTCACAAGATTTGCTCCCATTGAAGGACGCAACTGGTATAGAAGGTCATCCCTCTTTCTCTTTTGTTTACACAATTATGCTTTGACTGATAAATCAGGGGCAAAAATAGTGAAGAGAATTTGTATTATTATGTTTGGGGCTGGGAACCCCGCTCCTAGCTCTTCTATCATTTGGATAAGAGGATGAAGCCACTAATCCAGGTGTGCAAAGTCCAATAAACAAGTGAGATAAAGATTCTCTATTTGCGTCCTCATGAGCTAAAACAGGGGCACAAAACAGGTGTAATTTTGAAGGTTTTAAAGGTAGCACACAAGCAATTTACTTGGAGTGGCAGTGAAATACCATATATAGGTAGGTATGATGGACACAAATGGCATGGTTTTGGGGCTCAAGGTTTGGATGCACGAGAAGCATTCCCTCTCAGTTTTGGCTAGCAAGGTTGGGTAGCAAACATAAGAGTTGAGGGAAAACAAACAAATATACATATGATAAAGCCAATCATGCAATCTTCCTTGGAGGTACAAACAATCTTACTCGAGAATACTAAGCTTATGAGCTAACAAGAAAGAAAGATCATCGAATAATATATCTACATGCAACTCCCTCTTTTCTACTTAAGTCTCAACGTATTGTTGATACTAACCAATGCTAAGTTTACAAACCAACTAGATTAACTTGATGCTCCAACATTGATACCAATACTAATAACAAGATCAGACATATAACAAAAATTGCAAACTAAAATAAAGTGTAGCAAGTAAATGATGAAACTTCTTATTAATATTCCACTACGACAACTCAAACCAAAGGATACAACGATAAACAACTAAAGAGTGATACTTCCATACTGCAAGCCATCCTATATGATATTTTCTCTACTCATGATATGACTCTACTAAAAGCTAAAAAGGTTAAAGATAAAGGTGTGATACCGCGGCACTCCCCCAAGCTTGGAACAAGCCAAGGGGATGTCAATACCAATGAAGAATTCATTCTTCAGTGGTGGTGGTGGTGCACTCTTCTCAAGCAAGGCATGGAAACGCTCTAGCATCTCACGAAATCTGTCGTTCTTCTCTTGAAGAATCTCTACCTCCGTCCTTAAAGCGCGATATCGTTCACAGAACTCATCTGCGACTCGAAGAGCTTCCTCTACTCTAGGGATGGGATGGGGCCCGGAACTGATGGTCTTGGCCCCTGCATGCTACAAGAACAAACACTTCCATCGCTGCTTGATGACGTCCTATTTGCTTCTCTCTTGACGCCCTGATCCATGTTCTTGCGTTTAGGGCCTTGGAGATCATCTTCCATCGGCCCCTGTCCCTTGTTGTTGTTGGCGGAGACCATGGTGCTTCTAAAACTGAAAATAGATCCTGGCAGAAATAGGTCTAAACAGAAACACGACGAGAAAACGATATACGGATCTCGGGGGGTCCGGAGGGTTAAATATCAGGAACATACATAATAAAAGGAAAGTCCAGGTCGAAAACAAGTCGGAGAGGGGCTCCGGGGCGCCTACACCATAGGGTGGCACGGCCAGAGTTGGGCCCGCGCCCCCAGGTGGTGTGGTGCCCTCGGACACCATCTCCTAACCTTTTTCGGCTCGATATTTTTTATATTTTCCAAAAACCAATAATTTATAACTTGGAAGTAATCCGCGAACTTTTTCTTAGCAGAACTGTTACCTATTCGAAAACAGACTCTGCAAATTCTGGAATCTTCCCTCTATTGAACTTCTCCGGGGTCATTACTTGAATAACATCAACATCTTCATCATAAGAATACCCAGAAATATAATGTTTGAGTCTTTTCCCATTTACCACTTATGTAGTGTTATATTTGAGGGGAGAAATTTTGATTGCACCCGAACGATTCACTTATTCAAAAACATAAGGGCCTTCCCATCTTGAGAGTAATTTTCCTGCAAAAATTCTGAGACGAGACCTATACAATACAACTTTCTCACCAACATGAAACTCTCTTTCAAGAATTCTTCTATCATGCCATTGTTTAACTTTATCCTTAAAGAGTTTTTAACATCATATTTAGCAAGGGTTTTTGTAAAACCACCATGAATAAAGTGAGAACCTCCATCAGTCATAAGATATTTAGGCACACCAAACCTAGGGAAAATAACATCTTTAAGCATTTTTAAAGAGGTCTCACCTCAGCACTTATTGTAGGTATAGCTTCTACCCACTTAGTAACATAATCAACAACGACAAGAATGTGAGTGCAACCATTCGAAGGAGGAAACGGACCCATAAAGTAAAATCCCCAGCAATCAAAAGGTTCAATAACAAGAGAATAACTCATAGGCATTTCATTACATCTAGAAATATTACCAACTCTTTGACATTCATCACAAGATAAAACAAATTTACGTGCATCTTTAAAGAGAGTAGGCCAATAGAAACCTGATTGTAGAACCTTCTATGCGGTTCTATCTCCAGCGTGATGTCGTCCATAAGCACTACCATGGAACTTTTTCAATATTTCACGTTGTTCATGATATGGAACACATCTTCCAATAATACCATCTACTCCTTATTTATATAAGTGTGGGTCATCCGAAAAATAATGCCCCAAATCATAAAAGAATTTTCTTCTTTGTTGAGCCGTAAGACAAATACTTGGAAACAATGAAGTTAGCATAATCAGCATACCATGGACTATCTTGGGATTTTACCTTTATTACGGCCAATTGTTCATTTGGAAAACTCTGATTAACATGAATAGGGTCATAAGCAATGTTTTCCAATCTAGACAAGTTATCAGCAACATGATTTTTAGCACTTTTCCTATCCACAATATGCAAATCAAACTCTTGTAAAAGAAACACCCATCTAATAAGCCTAGGCTTAGCATCTTTATTTTCCATAAGGTATCTAATAGAAGCATGATCGGTATGAATAGGGACCTTAGAATCAACAATATAAGGTCTAAACTTATCACAAGCAAAAACTACAGCCAAGAACTCTTTTTCAGTGGTAGCATAATTCTTTTGAGCAGCATCAAGAGTCTTACTAGCATAATGAATAACATTCAATTTCTTATCTACTCGTTGTCCAAGAACAACACCTACAGCAAAATCGCTAGCATCACACATAATTTTAAATGGTAAATTCCAATCAGGTGGTTGAACAATAGGAGAAGTAGTTAAAGCCTTCTTTAAAGTTTCAAAAGCTTCCTTATAATCATCATAAAAAACAAAAGGTATGTCTTTTTGAAGAAGATTAGTAAGAGGCTTTGATATTTGAGAGAAATCTTTAATAAACCTCCTATAAAAACCAGCATCACTAAGAACACTACGAATACCTTTAACATCCCTGGGACATGGCATTTTCTCTATTGCTTCCACTTTAGCTTTGTCAACTTCAATACCTCTTTTAGAAATTTTATGTCCAAGAACAATTCGTTCATTCACCATAAAGTGGCATTTCTCCTAGTTAAGAACAAGATTAGTTTCTTCACATCTCCGTAAAACTTTATCATGGTTGTGCAAGAAATTATCAAAATAAGTTCCATAGACGGAGAAATCGTCCATGAATACTTCCACAATTTCTTCACAAAAATCATGAAAAATAGCAGACATGCATCTTTGAAAAGTAGCAGGAGCATTACAGAAACCAAAAGGCATACATCTATAAGCATAAGTACCATAAGGACAAGTAAAAGTTGTTTTCTCTTGATCTTGCTTCCTAACAGCAATTTGGGAAACCCCAGAATAACCATCAAGAAAGCAAAAAATGAGTCTTCTTAGACAACCTCTCTAGCATTTGATCAATAAAAGGAAAAGTGATCTTTATTAGTAACCTTGTTAACTTTCCTAAAATCAATGCACATCCTATAACCAACTACTACTATTTGAGGAATAAGCTCATTATTTTCATTGGGCACAACAGTCATTCCTCCCTTCTTAGGGACACAATGCACATGGCTCACCCATCTAATTTCAGCGATAGGAAAAATAATACCAACATCAAGGAGTTTTAATACCTCATTTCTTACTACTTCCTTCATCTTAGGAATTAAACGGCATTGATGTTCAACTACTGGCTTAGCATCCGGTTCGATATTAATAACATGTTGACATATAGAGGGAGAAATCCCTTTCAAATAGCTCCACGATGCTTCTTAAATATTCCCAATAAACTTTCCTCTTCTTCATCTGAAAGTTTAGCACTAAGAATAACATGATATAGTTTCTTATCATCAATATAAGCATATTTAAGATCATCAGGCAAAGGTTTTTAATCAAAAACAGGATTCTCCTTGGGTGGTAATGTGGTACCCAAATCTTCCACAGGTAAATTATGTTTCAGTGTCACCGGTTGACGAAGAAGAATATCGTCAATCTCATTTCTTTCTTCCATAAAGACCTCACTTTCTTGGTCCTCCATATATTGTTGCAAAGCATTTTTAGGAGCAAGAGCAATAGAGGCAAGTTTTTCAACTCTAAAATTCTCATTAGGCAATTCAGATTCATAAGGTGCTCTAGCAAATTTAGAGAAATTGAACACATAAGATTTTCCATCAAATTTAGTCAATATCTTGTCCCTCTTAAAATCTATAATAGCACCACAAGTGTTCAAGAAAGGTCTACCAAAAATAATAGGACAAGGTTTACTAGCAGCCTTACCAAGTACTAGAAAATCAGTAGGATATTTAGTCTTACCACATAAAACTTTCACATCCCTAACAATACCAATCGGAAAAACTGTTTCTCTATTAGCAAGCTTAATAAACACATCAATATCTTCAATCTCACAAGAACCAATTTCATGCATGATTTCTTTATAAAGATCATAAGGAATAGCACTAGAACTAGCACCAATGTCACACAAACCATAATAGCAATGATCACCAAGCTGAACAAAAAACACAGGAACGCTAGTTTTCTTAGGTCTATTGGGATGTGAGACAATATTAGAAGCATCCTCACAAAATACAATATGTTCATCCTCTACGTTTCCACGGACAAGGTCTTTCACTATTGCTACAGCAGGTTCAACAGTTATTTGTTCATCAGGTTCAATATATTTCTTTATACTCTTGTTAACCACACTAGCTACAATAGAGCGTTATTTTACCTTAGCATGGAAAGGCATTTTCTCAATATAAGGCTCAGGAACAGCAGGATTAACAGCATGCACTTCTATATTTCTAACAGGAACAATATATTTATAAGGCGCATGGTACTTGTGGTACTCCTTTTTAGGAATATCAAGATAGGAGGCAAAGGCTTTAAGACAATTTGCAAAGATTTGAGAATCAAGACCACAAACAGCACTAACATTATAGAAATCATAAGTCCCCATAAAAGCCTTAATCATTCATAATCATAATTTATATCTGACTTTCTACCTTTTTCATTCTCCCATCCTTTAGTGTTTTCTTGAATACGATCAAGAAGATTCCATTTGGCTTCTTCCTTCATACGTGTGAATGATCTAGAACAAGAAGCATCCAATAAATCCTTATCATGAAGAGAAAGCCTTGCATAAAAATTATTGATAACAATATTACTTGGGAGCTCATGAACATGACATTTGAGCATTAATAACTTCATTCTCCCCCATGCTTGGGCAATACTCCCTCCATCATGAGGCCAGAAATTATATATTTTATTTCGGTCTTTATGAATCTCACTGGGAGGATAGAATTTAGAATAAAAGAGAGGAACAATTTCCTCCCATCCAATATATTCACCATTCTTCAGTAATTTAAACCATTCAGCAGCTCTACCTTTCAGCGAATAATTTCCTTTTAACTTGATCCATTGTAATACCTCCACACCTGAATAACTCGCATATTCATGTATAAAGAGCAAATGATCACCGGCATGGACAGTTCCATCTCCATAATAGCAGTTATTCATAACACGTCCAACAATTTTCATAGATATTTTATAGGGATCTAATTCAGTAGATAACGGGTCATCTACTACCCTAGCAGTAATGGTAGAAGTACCCCTAAACAGAGAACCAAATAAATTCTCCATAATGAAATAAAATAGCAGACAGAAATAAAAAGAGCACTAACAATAAAAGTTTCTCTTACCAATAACACTTCACTCCCCGGCAACGGCGCCAGAAAATAGATTTGATGACCCACAATTATAGGAGGTGTATTGTAGTACTTTTGATAAATAAGAGTGTCGAACCCAACGAAGAGAAGAAGGTGTTGACAAGCAGGTTGGATAGAGGATTCACTGTAAACACTAGCAAACAGGTTTTTGGTGCTTTTTGATATAGCAGATAAATAAAGTGCGGGTAAATAAAAGACGGTAAATATAATTGCAGTGAATGGCCCAATCCTTTTGAGAGCAAAGGACAAGCCGGTTTTTCTACTTATGATTACCAAATCTTCTCGATGACACATGGGAATTTTGTCAAGTGCTTTCACTTCATACAGTTGATTAATATTTATTTGTTCGATAGGTATTGTGTGGGTGAACCTATGCTAATGCACCGCCCAACTAGGACTAATACATACTTGTGATTATACCCCTCGTAAGCATCCGCAAATACAAGAAAGTAATTAAGATAAATCTAACCACAACCTTAAAACTCCGGGATCCTACACTCCCTCGTGCATTGCTTTCCTAACGAGGGTTCAGGTTTCTGTCAGTCCGGCAACCCCACAATTAGTAGCCAAATACACAATGCATCCTCCTAGGCCCATAAAGGTGAAGTATCATGTAGTCGACATTCACATGACACCACTAGAAGAATAGCACCACAAATTAAATACCAAACCACTAGATATTACTTCAACATAATTCCACTACTAACATCATGACTTCTCCCATGTCCTCAAGAACTAAACGAACTACTCACAAGACATCATATGGATCATAATCAGAGGTGATATAATGGATAATAACAATCTCGTCATAAAGTGTAAACACCGATAAATCTCACAAGCATCAACTACTAACAAGTAATCCACACCGGGAGAGAAATCTAATGAAGAACAAAGATAAAGACCCCTAATTGTTAAAGTGGTATGAAGGTGGATGAAGAGGTTGATGGTGCTGGTGGTGATGATGATGACGATGGCGATCTTAATGATGCCCGGAGCGGTGATGATGGCGATGATTACCCCTCTCCGGGGAGGAATTTCCCCGACAGATTTCTCCCTGCCGGAGAGCTTTTCTCTCTCTGTTGTTGGGAGGGGAGCAACAACTGAAAATGGTTGCTAATACCCCGTAGGATGAGGAGCAAAAGGAGAAATCCCTAAGGCGGCGGCAGAATATTTCTTTGATGTTCCTCTAGGGCTTAGGGTTCCCTCTGGGTCAAGTACGTGAAAGGGGGCGCCCAGAAGTGGGCCAGGGGGCAGACCACCCCCAGGCGCGGCCAGGGGGGCGCGGCTGGTGGTGTGGGCCCAGGAGGCCCCCTCCGGGTTCCCTTCATGTTGGCTTCCTCCTCGGGACTTCTAAGACTTCTCGTATACCCCCCTTCTTCTTCAGATCTTCAGAAATAGGGTATCTCAACGGTGCTTTTTCCATAAGATTTATGGTCCCGGCGTTTATTCTCCATAAATTATGAAACATGAAAAATAAGATGAAATAACATAAGTAATGCATCATAACATGAAATATATCGATGAATAACATAAAATAACAATATAAAATAGTGATGCAAAATGGACGTATCAGAGGGTAAGTACCCCGAAGGAGAGCCGGGGGAGGGGCCAGGGCCCCACCAGGCACGACCAAGGGGGGACGCGCCTGGGTGTCACTTTGCTGCCCCTGGCTCCCCTCTCGTAGCCCTTCGGGCTCCCCGGTGATTTGTAATGAAACTCCATTTTTCTGATTTTTTCTCAATTTTTCCGATGTCCGGAAGATATCACCTCTGACAGATGCTTTTTCTAGCTGGATTTTGACTGTGATAAATAATTCCGTAAAACTATAAAACACGTAGAAAACAACGAAACAACATAAGTATAGTTCTCTAATATGGAAAATATCAATGAATAAGGGAGAACTAACATATAAAATAGTGATGCAAAATGGACGTATCAACTCCCCCAAGCTTATACTCCGCTTGTCCCCAAGCGAAAACTGGACTCGGAAAACATGACCACGGGTTTTATGATGTGAGGTTTTGGTAATAAAGAATACAAACATGAAGCATCAACAATTACTCAATAAACACTAGTAATTCTATACAACAATCTTTCCTATAATGCTTCTCAAGGAGAAGTAATGATTCAATCATATAAAGGTACAGTGAGTACAAATTCATTGAGCTATGGAAAACTATGTTCTTAGTCAGAGAACAACTATCATATCAATATTATCTTTCTGGAAGAGTCTATGTCAAAGCTATCAAGCAAGTAACACATGCTTAAATTATCACAAAGTATTTTCATGAATAAAAAGCTTTTAGGGATTATGTTCTTATATAGGAGGTGATTACAACTGACACAAAGGAAGATGCTATTTATCAGAGCTCAACTTTCAACTTGTTTAACATGATTGTAATGTCAAATGCAATTGAATATCATCGTGGGCATATAAAATAATGCATCTCAGTTCAACATCATAAGTTTTCTAGTAGAAAGTAGAAGGAATAGGTGAAACTGACTCAATCCTACTAGTAAAGAAGGGGCCCTTCGCAGAGGTAAGTAGGGATTACTCATGTGCTATAGATTTTTAGCTGAAAACATATAAGATATATAAAAATAAATTTTGAGAGAAGTGTATGTCTATGTCATCGAATGGTAATGAAAAACTTATCATAACCTATATCAAGCAAAGTGTTTAGATTTCTTAGAGCGGTTTCCATTATCACTGATTTCTTTTTCCTTAAGGTTGACACCCCCCACCTTGCCTTTCACAAACCAGGGCTAGTTGTATCCACAGGTTCCCATGAACAATAGTCAATAAATGGGGAAGTGATTTTATTTATATTATTTGGCACCAGCTCTCGGCAATTTTAGATGAGCACGGATTCCATACTCATCAGGTGAAATAAGGGAGAAGAACTTTACTTGACATAATACATGATAAACTTTAAACTACTTCCTCATGAGCTAAAATAGGAACACAAAAAAAGTTTAATAATTTTGAAGGTTTTAAAGGTACCAAACGAGAAATTCACTTAGAGTGGCGCTGAAATACCACATATAGGAAGGTATGGTGAACACTTGTGGAATGTTTTTGGTTCAGGTTTGGATGAACGAGTAGTGATCATACTCAGTACAGGGTTTTTGGCTAGCAAAGTCTTGTAGCAAACACATGATGTTGAGAGATGCAAACAGATATAAGACCATGCAATGATATAAAACATGAAGTATTGCAATTGTCTTCCTTGTCAGCTTAAGACATCAATCATATTTACATAAACATGAAGGTTTTGCAAGCATAGAAGATCTATGGGCTAATATATCTAAATGTGAAATCTCTCTTCTTTGTTCTAACTCTCGAAGTGTTGTTTCTATGACCAATGCCGTGTTTGCCAATACTCAATAAATTTATGCTACTGCACCTAACATGAGATCACTCCTTTTCATAAAACAAGCATGCGAGAATAATTTTCATGAATAGAACATATAGTGCAACTAAGTAAGAACAAGACTTCATATCAATATTTCATCATAGGCAAACTCACACCAACGGATACAAATCATCACTTATAAAGGAGTGATAGCACAACTTCCAAACAACCATAGTATATGATAACTTCCCTAACCATGATAAAATACACGACTCTAATAAAAAAAGTAAAGATAAAGATACTAAGGCAACTCCCCAATCTTGGAACAAGCCAAGGGAGTGCCTGTTACCCATAGACCATAGTGATTAAGCCTAATTATTTGATGATACTTGGATGGACTCAATAAGTTTCTCAACCATTGCTTTGAGATCTTCAATTTAAAAAACCCAGGTTACGAATCATCTCGGTGTTGCTCTCAACACGACTCACGAGTTTGTCCATCGGTGAATCCGAACTCTTGGTTGAGGTTCCCCAGTCCTCTTTGACTTCAGGACCAAAACCCCTTCTTTCTGCTTGCTCAGCACGATCCATGTTCCAAAAATAAGGCAATTCTCCCACATGAGTATTTTCAAGTTGATAATGGTAGAGTAATGTGTGGAAGGGGTTCGTGGTGTGTGGAAGGGGAACTCTTTCAGCTAAGTTTCCAGGAGGGACCTTACCGCCTGTAGAGATCTTTGCCCCCTTTCAGCTATGGATGCGTAGGGGTATTGACGTGGATTATCTTCTATCTCTTCATCTCCCACATCAAGCATATCCTCCATAGTTTCTTCTTTTTCCATAGCTAAGTGTCTATCCTTCTCGCGATCATGATCGCCATCGAGGGCAGCGTGAGAGGAAAACATCGCGACCTAAAATCTCCGGATTTCTGACAGAAACAGCTCGAAAACAAAACTTGTCGAAAACACAAGATACGATCCCGGGAGGATCCGGGGGATTATATAGCAAAAAGTTACAGAACAAAGCGGAGTCGGAGTGGGCACTGGGGCCTCCAGGGGACCACCAGGCGTGGCCAAGAAGGAGCCTGTGTCTGGGGCCCACCTGGTGGACTCCGGCCCCAACCCCGGCTTCAACACTTTTTCGTGCCTAAATTTTTCTTATTTTCCAAAAAAAGTAAATATAAAAAAATACGGTGTTTCCTAAAGGTTTTCTTACTAAAACTGATACCTATTTCAATTTTGACTCTGGTCTGCTCGGATATTTGGCTCTAATATGATCTTCTGGAGTGAGCACGCGAACAATATCAGCTTCCATGTTGTATGGATCACCGGATAAATAATTCTTGAGTCTTTGGACATTCAGAACTTGTGGATTAGTACCTTAGAAATTATTAATCTTGATAGCACCAGACCGGTAAAATTCTTCCACAAAAAATGGTCCCTCCCATTTAGAGAGTAATTTTCCTGCAAAAAACTAAGACGAGAACAATACAATGATACTTTATCGCCTATGTTAAATTCTCCTTTGAGAATCCTTTTGTCATGCCATCTTTTAACTATTTGTTTAAATAACTTGGCATTTTCATAAGCTTCATTTCTCCATTCGTCTAAAGAACTCTATCTAACAATCTTTTCTCGTCAGCTAATTTATAATCACAATTAAGTTCTCTAAGAGCCCAATAAGCTTTGTGTTCTAGCTCAAGGGGTAAGTGACAAGGTTCTCCATAAACCATTTTATAAGTAGACATGCCCATGGGATTTTTATAAGCAGTTCTAAAAGCCCACAAAGCATCACTAAGTTTCTTAGACCAATTCTTCCTTTCTGTTAACAGTCTTTTGCAAAATTAATTTGATCTCCTTATTTGTTAGTTCTACTCGTCCACTAGTTTGACGATGATAAGGTGATGCAATCCTATGATTAAAATCATATTTAGCAATAGTTTATTTCTAAAAGCACCATGAATGAAATGAGAACCTCCATCAGTCATAAGATATCTAGGACACCAACTCTAGGCAAAATTGTGTCTTTAAGCATTTTCATATAGGTTTTCTGATCAGCAATTTTACTTGGAATAGCTTCTACCCATTTAGTAACATAATTAACAACAATAAAAATATGAGTATAGCCATGTGACGAAGGAAAAGGACCCATAAAGTCACATCCCTAACAATCAAAAGGTTCAATAACAAGAGAATAGTTCATAGGAATTTCATTACGTCTACTAATATTACCAACCCTTTGACATTCATCACAAGTAGAAATAACTTTCTTGGCATCTTCAAAGAGAGTAGGCCAGTAAAAATCTGATTGTAAAACCTTGTGTGTGGTTCTTTGACCAGCATGATGCCCTCCATAAGGACTATTAAGGCATTTTCTCAATATATCTTCTTGCTCATCCTCGGGTATGCATATTTTAAAAATTCCATCTACACCTTCTTTATATAAATGTGGGTCATCCCAAAAGTAATGCCTCAAATTATAAAAGAATTTCTTCTTCTGTTGATAAGTAAAGCTTGCGGGCAAAAACTTAGAAACAATAAAGTTAGCATAGCCAACATACCAAGGATTTTCACGTGAATTAACCTTAATAGCACCAAGTTGTTCATCAGTAAAACTATCATTAACAAGAATAGGATCATCGAGAATATTTTCCATTCGAGATAAATTATCAGCAACAGGATTATCAGCTCCTTTCCTATCAAAAATACGCAAATCAAACTCTTGTAACAAGAGTACCCATCTAATAAGCCTAGGCTTAGCATATTTATTTTCCATAAGATATTTAATACAAGCATGATTAGTATGAATAGTGACTTTAGAAACAACAATATACCGCCTAAATTTATCACAAGCGAAAATAACTGCTAAAAACTCTTTCTCAGTGGTAGCATAGTTTCTTTGAGCACTATCTAAGGTCTTACTAGTATAATGAATAACATTAAATTTCTTATCTACTCTTTGTCCTAAAACAGCTCCTACAGCAAAATCACTAGCATCACACATAAATTCAAAAGGCAAATTCCAATCATGTGGTTGAACAACATGTGCAGTTATTAAAGATTTCTTAAGAACTTAAAAGGCTTCTTTACAATCATCATAAAAAAACAAAAGGAACATTTTTTGAAGAATATTGGTAAGAGGTCTTAAAGTCTTAAAAAGCCTATAATAAATTCTATAGAAACTAGCACAGCCAAGAAAACTACGTATACCTTTGATGTCCCTAGGATAGGGCATCTTTTCAATTGGATCAACTTTGGCCTTGTCAACTTCAATACATCTTTCAGAAATTTTATGACCAAGAAAAATTCCTTCATTAATCATAAAGTGACATTCTCCCAATTCAAAAAAAAAATAGTAACCTCTCATCGCTGCAAAATTTTGTTAAGATTATGGAGGCAACTGTCAAAAGAAGTCCCGTAGACAGAGAAGTCGTCCATGAATACCTCTTCAATTTCCTCGCAAAAACCATGAAAAATACCATACATACATCTTTGAAAAGTAGGAGGTGCATTACATAAATCGAAAGACATGTGTCTATAAGCATCTGTAACATAAGGACAAGTGAAACTGGTTTTCTCTTGGTCTCGTTTTCTAACATGGATTTGAGAGAAACCAGAATAACCGTCCAAATGGAAAAAGTGAGTATTTTTAGATAACCTTTCTAGCATCTGATCAATAAAAGGCAAAATATAATGATCCTTCTTAGTAGCTTTATTTAATTTTCTAAAATCAATGCACATTTTATACCCTACTATAGTTGTTTGAGGAATAAGTTCATTTTTATCATTAGCAACGACAGCCATACCTCCTTTCTTGGGAACACAATGGACAAGACTAACCCATCTACTATGAACAATAGGATACATGATACCTGCTTCGAGAAGCTTTACTATTTCACTTCTCACAAATTCTTTCACCTTTGGATTTAATCGGCATAGATGATCAACCACAAGCTTGGCATGAGGCTCAAGATTAATTGTATGCTGACATAGAATATGACTAATTCCTTTAAGATCATCCAAAGTATAACCAATGACTTTGCGATGCTTTCTAAGTGTTTCCTATAAACGTTCTTCTTCGTACTCTGAAAGATTACCATTGACAATAACATTATATATTTTATTTTCATCTAAATAAGCATATTTAAGTGTGTTAGGAAGAACTTTAAGGTCAAACATTGGGTCTCCTTTAGGCGGTAAAGGTGGCCCTAAAGATTCCACGGGCAAATTGTGCTTGATAATAGCAAGTCGATCAAGGAAAATATCCTCCAATTCAGGTGTTTTCCTGCATATACATATCTTTCTCATGTTCTTCCATGAATTGCTACAAAGGATCATCAGGTGCAATAGCAATAGAGGCAATTCTTTCAATAACTAGATCTTCATTAGATAACTCTTTATCATGATGTTGTCTAGCAATCTTACTAAAATTAAATTCATAATGTTCATCACCAAATTTCACAAACACTTTCTCTTTCTTACAATCAATAACAGCACCACAGTTGTTAAGGAAAGGTCTACCAAATATAATAGTACAAGCTTTATCTTCAACTGAACCAAGTATTAAAAAGTCAGCTGGGTATTTTACCTTACCACAAAGAACTTAAACATCTCTTACAATACCCACTGGTGAAATAGTCTTTCTATTATCAAGATGAATAGTAACATCAATATCTTCAATTTCACACAGGCAATTTCATTCATTATTTCTTGATAAAGACAAAAATTATGGCCCTTGCATTTGATCCCAAATCGCAAAGTCCATAATAATTATGTTCGCTTGTTTTAACAGAAACAACAAGTCTATGATGCTTATTAGGTGCCACTAGGTTAGAGTCACACTCACAAAAATATATATCACATCCATCAATATTTTCAACAACAAGATCTTTAACCATAGAAACCGTGGGTTCTACAATTATTTGATCTTCAGGTTAATTAACTTTCTTACAACATTTGTTCAAAAATTTATTGGCAAAAGAATGTTCTTTTACTCTAACAGGAAAATGTGGTTTCTCAAAGTGAACAACAGTTAAAACATGATCAACACTGTTAACAAGTATTTTCACTACTTGAGAATTATTTCTCTTTAATATTATCCTTATAAGGTTCATGATACTTGTCCCATTTCACTTTAGGAATACTAACATGAGAGGCAAAGGTTTTGCAAAGTTCAACAATTAATTGAGAATCGAGCCCATATTTAGTACTACCTCCGTTCCACAATGTAAGCCTTCTTAGGAAGCTAGTTTAGCTTGCTAGAAAGGCTTACATTATGGAACAGAGGGAGTACTAAGCATATAAAAAAAATCAGTTTCAGCAAAAAGCTTTAATGCAATTGTATTCATAGTTTATAACTTGCTCTTTATCTTTGTCCATCTCCCAATCTTCAGTATTGCGCTAAATTATTTCAATAATATCCCATTTGTCATCAATCTTCTTGTTCGTGAAAGAACCATTAGAAGAGGCATCAAGAAGGTCCTTGTCACGACGTGAAAGCCTTGCATAAAAATTATTAGTAATAATCTCCTTGGGAAGTTTATGATTGGGGCATTTAAGCATTAATGTTTTTAGCCTCCCCCAAGCTTCAGCAGTAATTTCTCCATCACGAGTCCAAAAATTACAAATAAAATTCCAAACTTGATGTATTTCATGAAGATGATAAAATTTGAAATAAAAGAGAGACGCAAGCTCCCTCAAATCTAGCAAATGTGAATTATCCAATAACCCGTACCATTCCCATACTCTTTCTTTTAGTGATATGGAGAATAATTTCCTCATGATTAAATCTCTTGGCACACCTACAATCTTAAACAACTCACATAATTCTTTAATATAAAGAAAGTGCTCACCGGGATGGACAGTTCCATCACCTGCATAACGGTTATCCATAACATGATCAACAATTCTAGTAGGTATTTCAAAAGGGACAATTTTAGTAAGTGAGGAACTTCTCTCTACCACACGAGTGGTGGAGGATCTATTCCCAAACATGTAACCAAAAGTAAAGGATTCCATGATTTAGCAAAATAAACAGATAGAAATAAAAACAACACTTACAGTAAAAAAAAACTTTACCAATAGCGCTACACTCCCCGGCAACGGCGCCAGAAAATAGTCTTGATGATCCACAAGTGTAGGTGAACGGTCGTAGCTTTTTCGATAAATAAGAGTGTTGAACTCCACGAGGAGAAGAAGGTATTCATAAATAAGAGCAAGGTTTCACGGTAAACACTAGAGAACAAATGTTTAGCGATTTTTGTAATATTAAATAAAGCGATAACAAGTAAATAATAATGAAAGTAAATAGTTGATGCAAGTGACACCAACAAGATATGCTAAGAAATACAAAAGTAGCAAAGTGATAGAAAGATAGATAACTTCAATCTCGATGGATATCACAAAGGTAATCATAAGTAAAGAGCTCGGGTATAGAAATAATCGGAGTACAAGAAGACACTGATGTAATTCCTGAAGTTACTTCCAAATGTAAGTATGTATTCGCTGAAGAGGTGTGGAGCCTCCAAGCCACTCGAACACACGGTTGTGCTCACCCTATTCTTCTTGAGCTTCTCCGGTAAGGGAAGAACTCGTTTCCATTATGAGGTTGACATGAAGGTGTTGACTAAGCCTTTACACAAAGTTTGGGACACCATTCCACAACTTAATTGGAGACTCCCAACAAACTTTTGAACCTTCTTGAACCAATCTAAAGCTTTAAGCACCAACCATCTAGGGTTCAAAATGCACCCCAGAAGTAACAATCTTCTCAAACTTTCTCTTCCACGTATCACTGTGGAGAAATCAAATCGATGCACTTAATGCAATGTCAAGAACACACAAAGTGTTCAAAATCCTTCACTGTCAAATCCCATCAAAGAAACTCATGCTATGGAGGGAGATGGGAGGAAGAACAAGGAAACCAACAAATCATCCCAAGATCCAGATTCAAAAAGTTCCCCTCGCTAAAAGGAGAGATATATTGGTGGAATAGTTTATCTACATCTCCTCTTTCTTTTCTTTCAAAAGGGAGAAAGAATCATTGGAGGGATTGAGAGAAATCAAAAGTTTGGAGGTCAGCAATGGAGGATAGAACAGGGCACCAAACCTTGGGATTCATTAGGGAAGGAGACCCCTTAAATAGGTCCCCACCAAATCTCACTGTTGGGGGAAAATTTTCCTATGCGGGCGGAACTTTTAGAACTTACCCAGAACTTCCAGACTAGGTTGGCCTGAACTTTTACAAACTCACCCCGGAACTTCCGAGGGCAGATATTTCTGTCCTAGGTCTGGAACTTCTGCGCCAGAGAAAACTACAGAAATAAAAAAAAAAAAATACAGGACATATCGGTTGCATCCAGACTTCGTTTTAGATGTTATTGAGCTTTTTGGAATCGCAACGACAAAATCTACAAGATAAATTTAAAGAAAATCATGGTACAATAAGGGAGGATAAAACTAAATGGGAAAGGTTAGACCTATCTATAGAAGATAACCGTAAAAAATGCAACATGTTTTCCATACGAAATCCATTTTTGATTAACTTGAGTTTATCTTGAAGATCATGAAAAGCTCTAAAACCACATGTTGATAAAAACCAAATAAGAATGAGGAAAGATGATGGCTCAAATGCAAAAGTTTGATCTCTGTACAAGCGATACGATCAAGTTACTTATTTGTGAGTCCCTTGATAGAATGGTTATCTATCATACAACTCGGTGTCGCAAGTAATGTCGTGATACCGGTAAAATAGAAACCCTATCAAGATCATACATTTCTCTTGCGTAATCCACTTGAGTTAGATAATGACGATCTTGATCACCTCAAGTTGGACAAACTTTGTTGTTTGCTCTTTATTTGGTGAAGACTTCTAAATTTCTCCCCAATAAACTAATCTGGGAAGAAACTCTTATGTCCATCTTCACTTGACTATAATCTTCATATGGTTGGTAATATTTAAGAATATGATCTCTTCTAGATGCTCATCTTGAACTTGGGCATCACACCCTTGATAATGACCACCACTTATCATCATCCTCCATGGGAGATATGATATCTTCCTTTTGATGCAAAACACATGGGAAGATACCTAACTGATGACCCACAATTGTAGGGGATCGCAACAGTCTTCGAGTGTAAATATATCCCAATTTATTGATTCGACACTAGGTGATCCAAAGAATATTTATAAGGCTTAACAACTAAGTTTTCAATTCAGCCGCACCTAAAAAGGAACTTTTTTATACAATTTATTAGTAGCAACAGCGATATGATGGCAGCAATAGTGTGATAGTAACAATAGCAATAAAGTAACAGTAGCAATAGTGACATCAAAAGTAAACAAAGTGGACAACAGGGCTAAAAACATAGTAGGCATAGGGATGGATGTACGAGCGTTGCATGAATGAGATAAACAATGTAATATATTTAACATAGGACAGCACAGATAAATAAGAGAGCATCAAAGTCATTAACTAATCATAGGCTTGTGTCCCGAAAATAGTCGTACGCGCTTGCAATAAGAACTTGCACAACATATTTTGCCCAACCATCTCGTTTCTATGGTGCCAATTTGGAAATAATGGTAATTAATACACTTGTTTCACCAAGCACCAGATCAAATCATTAACATTCAATGGACACATGTAATCCTCAAACTAGAATCCTTCCCCTCTAATATCCCAACATGTCACCTTGGGGTCTCGGGTTTCGGAAAATAATAGGTGCATACAAATTGCATGTATGATCCAAAATAACATTTATATTCATAAAACATAACATGTTCATATATGAAATCATGGATCTCGGACCCTAGTGACGAGCATTAAGCATAACAAGTTGCAACAACGATAATTAACAACAATAGTGGATACTGGGCATCATGCGCTGACAATCTGACGAGCTATTACATGATCGATCTCATTCAATCCCTACCATCCTTTGTGCCTACAACAAAGAATTGGTCACAAATGGATGTGGAAAACATGGTTGGTTGATGGAAAGACGTTGGTGATGACAATGGCGGCAATCTCCCCCGAACACCTGTCCCGGCAGGCCCAGAATAGGAACTTCCGTCTCCCGAATTATGGTTTCAGGTTTAGGAAAAATTACTGCATCATCAACATAGAAATAAACTCTGAATCTGAGAGCCTGGCGATCAATCAACGACAGAAGCAAGTCACTTTCATCTTTGTTGATGATACTTCCAAAATAGTGCATAACCAGGATGAAGAGGTGGGGAGAGAGGGTATCCCTACCACAAACCACGATGGTGGTGAATAGGCATGGACAACTCACCTTTCACCAGGATTTTAGTGCTTCTAGTAGCAAGAAGGGTAGCAATCCATTTAATCCACTGTTGGTTGAAACCATGGTGTTCCATCAGTTTAACAAGAATTCCGACGAGACAGAGTGAAATTCCTTGGATATATCCAGCTTCATCATTAAGGCCAGATACTTTTTCTTCTTGAGGGCATGGACCACACCTTGGACATAGGCGAAGTTGTCGTGAATCGATCCTCCTTTCATAAAAGCATTCTGGCATGGGGCAATCGGAGAAGAAATGATTGGATGTAGTATAATGGCAAGGATCTTGGTGAATAGTTTACCAAAGCTATGGACGAGGCTTATTAGCCTGAAATCTGAAAAGGAGGCAGCAACAAGAGTCTTAGACAGCAGGATAATAAGGGCATTGTTCTGTTCAGCGGATGCAGCCCTTACTGTCTGGCCTGCTCCATCTCCCTGATTGCCAACATAATGTCCTTCTTTATGATGTCCCGAGCAGTTCTATAAAACAAGCCACAAAAGCCATCAGGGCCGAGAGCCTTTTATAAGTGAATTTGAAGAATGGCAGCCTTAACTTTAGCTTCGGTGATAGGACTATTCAGAGATGAAAGGTCGCAATTGGGGAACAACAGCGAGTGAAGATTTATTGAGGAAGGGGCAGGGTAGTAGGTCCAATAAGACTGTTGAAGTGCTCCCAAATAGCATGTATCTTTGCATCCTGGTCCACCAATGTGATGTCACAGACAGTGATCGCATATATGAAATTCTTACAACGTCTAGCAGAAGTCTTGACATGGAAAAGCTTGGAATTTCAGTCCCCCTCGCGAAGCCCTCGGACTCGAGCCCGCTAGCGCCACATACACCTTTTAATAGCAGCAATGCCGAGACACTTGTCCGTTAATAGTTTCAGGAATCTGTGCTCCTCGATAGACAACTATCTTTCATCTCTGGCCACGTCGAGGCGGAAGATGAGCTTGTTCACAATCACTGCATGGATCTTGAGATTGCCAACACACTTAGCATTCCATTTTTGCAGGTTCATTGTGTGTGTCAACTTGCAATGAAGGTTAACGAATGCATTTTCGTTAGAAGGGGCAGAAGTCCATGCCTGCTGAATGTGAGCCACAAAATCAGGCCGACACACCCATAAAGACTCAAATTTAAAGCGCGTGCAGAATTTTAGGTCCACGTTCAGCGACAGAACCAAAGGAGCATGATCGGACACAACAGAATTGATTGCCTGCAGCATCGCATTGGGGAATAGTTCATGCCAGTCACAGTTGTACACAACACGGTCAAGCCAATGGAGAGTGGGGTTAAGTTGTTTGTTGCTCCACGTGTAGCGTCATCCGTGAAGGTAAAGGTTCTTGAGTTCCAGATTATTCATGAACTGCCGGAAAATTCGTATCAGACCTTTGTTGATGTTTGCATTGCTTTTGTCACTGGCCTCCGCCAAGAGGTTAAAATCGCCCATAACAACAACCGGGAATGCAAGGGGGGCGATGGAATCCTTGATTTCATTGAGAAATTCAAGTTTTTGCTGGGTGTCTTGCAGTCCATAGACATTGCAAATAATCCAGCTCGCTCCAGAGGCGCGATAGGTACAGGAAGCAATAATGAAAGATGGTGAGGAGGCGATGTGCACCAGCTGAACGACATCATCATCCAGTCCAAAATCGGTCCACCACTGGCACCAACATAAGGCACAAACAAGTAATCACAAAAACAAGGTCCACAAGCTTGAGAAATCAACTAAGAAGAAACTAATTCGACATTGGACTCTTGGAAGCATACAATCGAGATATGATTGTCTCGGACTAGACCATAGACTACTGAATGCCTAGAAATGGAGTTCAAACCTCTAAAATTACACACAAACACTTTGATGTGATCCATTAAGAAAACTCTAGCGACAAACTACTAAAGCAAGCTAGGAACAACAAGGACCTAACCATCCACAGTGGCCACATCAGCACCGTTTCCCATCTTGGCCTGCTTAG
Organism: Alopecurus myosuroides; assembly: GCA_028641055.1. NCBI lineage: Eukaryota > Viridiplantae > Streptophyta > Magnoliopsida > Poales > Poaceae > Alopecurus > Alopecurus myosuroides. Next base: position 291,302,583 of record CM054057.1, read on the forward strand.
CTAGCACTATGAGAGCCTGAATCTGGGAAGAGGAGAGCGGCGACTTGCTGAAAGCCACCTTGAACTACCGGTGGCGCACTGCCGCCTCTTCCTTTTCGTCAGTGGGAATCCCCAACCCGGCGGAAGATCACGCGCTGCGCAAGAGCCAGTGCAGAGCCACCGGCCTCCTTCTTCTTGCGCGCGAGGCGAGCACTGTGGCGGGTTGCAGCAGGTGGGGGTTGGCAGCGGCGGGTGCAGTTGCGCACCGGTGCCCCCATCGGCTGAAGGGACAGGGCACGGATGAGGCTAGACATGGTGGTCTCACCCACTTGAGCAAGGAATAGATGGAGTTGCTCAGCAGGGCTGCATCCGGGGCTGATGGGCCAGCCCACTACGGAGTTGTTGTTGGTAGATGCGGCCCGATGGACAGGGGCCTCCCCGCGTACTCGTGGGACGGCCCACTACTCACAAGCAGGTAAGAGGGCGTAGGCGCAACATTGTTACCTTCGTTCAAACAGATCACGATGCCAGAAGCAGCAGGGGACAACGTAATGAGCGTGTCCGTGAGCTCGCCCAAAGAGGAAATGGGAAGAGAGGCAACACCATCTTCATTCGCCGTGGAGCAGACGCAACTCTAGGATTCGTAGCAGGTGATAGACCAACTAAAACAACGGCCTAAGGCATGCACCCGCCCAACAGAGGAAGAGGGTACCCCATCGCATCCGTGGAGGAGGCAATGTCGCCTTGGGAGATGGTGAACAGATAGAAGGACACCTAGAGGGGGGGATAGGTGCTACAACCAATTTTAATTTTTCTTCAACATTAGCCTTGACACAAAGGTAAATTATGTAGATAATGCAACTACGGTAAATTTACCTATATGAAAAGAATCAACAACAAACACAATACAAGCACACGTAAAGGGGAAGGGAACGAGGTAGCCGATATGAAGCACGCGGAGACACGATGTAATCCCGAGTTTCTCCTTGTTAGGGGAGTACGTCTCGTTGGAGGGGTGTGAGCTTCACCACGAAGGCCTACTCAACGCCACAAAGGCCTCACCCTATTCTCCGATGAACCCCACCATAAAGGCCTAGTCCACCTTCCACTATTGATCCCCTTTGAGGCCCTGTTTGTTTCTAGGGGTTTTACAGGGATTAGTGGGGATAATCCCCTAGGGGTTTGGGTGAAACCCCACCCCACACCCAATCCCCACAAAGCTCAATCCCCTAGGTGTTTGTACGTACATGACAAGCACACCTGTTCATCACCTGTTGATCGTACGTGACAAGCACACATCAGTTTATCCCCTAAGCTCAGTTTATTCTACGTACGTGACACACAAAAAATTTGTTCATGCATGGACGCACAGTACAGCCACTTCTACTCAGTTTTTTTTTCATATAGAGAGAAATAAAAATGCAATCTTTTTCATGTGGCAGCCAAAATAAATAGTATGCAAATAAGTTAAGCTGCCGTATTACAATAATCCAAGCAATATTATTATTACAATCATCAAGTCAACCAAATGTTTGATAAAGATGGTTTTTTTTAATTTACAATCATCTAGACAACCAAATGTTCAAAAGAGATTATCCTCAAGATCGAGAGGGAACATTAAATTACGATGATGCTTCTTCTTCAATACAGATGCTTCTTCGTTGCAACACCTGACAAGAAAAATCAACCATGCTATATACAAAAGAGAGGTGAACTGTTACTCACAACCGGCAATTCATGAATCATCTACGAAATGATGACCAAAACAAAACAAAAATGGCTAGCATCCAATATGAAGTTTCCAAATTACAAAATTCTTTTGACCAGGTCAAGTTTGAAAAGGAAAAATTAGAAGAGCTACTGCAGTCATTGTCTAATATCTATATAAATCAGGAGGAAATTGGATAGCAAGCATGGCAGAAATCAAAGCAAATGATATGCATATATAATACTAGATAGCACAAGGGATTATTCCAGGATATAATAGCGGACTAAGGCACCAAGAAAATGCAGTAACATGGTGCAAAATCCCATCTTAGTAAAACATCCATTGAATAGAGAAACCACCCCCAAGAGCAATTACAGCACCAAGTTCTGGAGACCAGCTAGCAGGATAGACCGAACTCCCTCCCAATACTAAATATCATCACATAGAAAGAACAAAAGGACATGTTCACCCAAGAATTCCTTTATTAAAATAAAACAAGATTGATATGGTAGGAATAGTAGCCAGGGAACTCTTGAAGCATCAGGTTTGCTATAGGTAGTCAAACTAGAATTCAACCTAGGATAAAGAAATTGGCTCCCAAACCTATGAAAAACAACTCCAAGGATCCACCTGTAAGGCAGTAAAGCCGGACAAGATAAAAAAATTACACTAAGGACTATCAAGCCATGTCCAGCGAAACAGAGGAACAGTAGTGGTGAGTGAGTGAGTTCTAAAAACAAATCCCAGTGCCACTTGCCATATGCAGATTCGCATTGCCACAGTACTACAAGAACATTCTTCCAGTAGTGTTGTCTTTGGACCTTTTTGTACCATTGGCATTGAGGCACAAGTTGGGCCTGGGGACTAGGCCACATAGCAGATGGTGACATTAAGAGTTGGGGCCTAATAAAGTAGCTAAGCTTTTGAAATGATCAAATGGGAGATAAAGTGCACAAAGGGTCTCTCTTAAATTGCACCAGATTCGTCTACCCAGATGGATTGGCTATCCAGATTGCCTTTCAAGTAGAGATGAGTGCACATAGTAGCTAGAAATGGATATGATATACTTGCAATCAGTAGATAACAGTTTAATCTCCAACAGAAAGGATAGCCTAGCTCAAAACTTGAACCATCTGAATAGCTCAAAACGGAAATCTGATAGCCTGGAGGTTGTGACTTGAGGTACTTGTCCTGATTCCTGACCAAAAGTACTAGGTGCGATCGTGCTCGAGCTAGTTTTGCAAGCTCAAGAGATTAGCACAAAATAATTAACACAAAATTCCTGGAGGTTGTGACCTGAGGTACTAGGTAGGCTCGTACGTCAACACCCTCGATGCTATAACCACCGGAGGCCGGACCTTGCCTTCCTCAGACATCCGTCCTCGCCTCGACTCTACCATGGCCGACTACAACAGCTACGGCAACGGCAAAGGATACGGCCAAGGAGGAGCCGTTGTGTTCCCGCCAGGGACGCAGCGCGCGTTCCGGGTCGTCGACCGCGACGGCAGCGGCAGCATCGACGAGCGAGAGCTGCAGGCCATCCCGGATGGGTAATCACAAAGCACCATCAAATCGAATCCCGTAGCCAACAAAATCGAATCGAATCCCGCAGCCAACCAAATCCCTACCCCGCGCGCAGAGAGAGAGAGAGAGAGAGTGGGAGGGAGAGAGAGAGGCGTGTACCGGAAGGTTCGCCGTACTAAGAACGGCGGCGACGTCGTCGACGATGCGGTTGAGCTGGGGATGGAAGATGCGGCTGGGCCGAGGGATCGAAGACGCGGCTCTCGCCTCGGAAGCCGTCCCTCTATCCCCTCCCGTCTACCTTGCTCACCGACGTCCGCCGTCCGCCTCTCGCCGCGGACGCCGCCGCCTTGTTCCTTTCGTTTCGGCTCGGGGTCGGGGACAGGGGTAATACGCGAGGCCTAGGTCGCGTATCGGCTGCTAGAAGAAACGGGCCAGTATCGGGGAATTCCGGGGAAATCTGGGGAAAATACCAGGCCAAATACACTACAAACAAATGGGCTTATTGATATAGACGGGGATTGGGGTTTGGGCCGGGATTATCCCCGTTTTCCCTGGAAATACTCTGGAAACAAACGGGCCCTGAGGCGGGAATCGAATCCTTTACAAACAAGCTTGGGGCACACACTCACAACCAAATTGGGGGCTCCCAACACTAAGAATCACCAAGTGTAGCAAGAGGTCTAGGTTCTCCACAAATGGAAACCCTAAACCCAAATCCCTCAAGTGAATGAGGGGGAAATGAAGAACGGCTCAGTGAAGATGTAGATTGGGTCCTTCTCCTTTAATCCTCCAAAGATCAACAAGTTTGGTGGGAGAGACTGGAAGTAATTGAGGATTTGGTGAGCTCGATAAATGGTATTCAATGCAATGGACGAACTAGAGATCAAGGAGGAAGAGGAGGGGTATTTATACCCCTTCCCCAAATCTAGCCGTTTGAGCAAAAAAATGGAACCGGAATATCCAGTTGGCTTCAAATCTTCAGATCTTGATTTCGACTTCGTTGACTTCTACCGGAATATCCGATTGGAGCGAATAATCCGGTTGCAATAATCCGTCTCACTTCTGCCCTGAACAGGCTCGTGAACCAGAAATTCCGGTTGATATGAAATAATCCGGTTGCAAAATTTTCGGTTGACTTCTGCGTGTCCAACTTCCAGTCCTTAGCCATTTTGAGCCTAAACTTCCACAACCGGAATATCCGGTTGTTCCAGAATAATCCGATTGGAATAATCCGACTCATCTCTGTCTCAAACTGGGTTGAGATCTTCCTAACCGGAAATTCTGGTTGCCCTGGAATAATCCGGTTAGAAATATCTGGTTCCTCTCTGTCCCAAATCTCAATGATCTAACTGCATCGATCTTTTGGTGATTGATGCGGATGTTGAAAATATCACTTGCACACTCAACACCTCGATAAATAATGTACTTAGTATTGTTAACTAACACACAAAACCAATGGGAAAACGAAATGCACTTTCAATCTCCCCATTTTTGGTGTTAGATGACAATACTGAGATTTGCAATAAAACCTTGACAGGGTCATGTTTGTAACAAAATGGAATTTTTTTCCCTACACATATGCATATCTTTTGTTTGCCTCAAATGCAAAAATTCAATATCCGTGAGGAGAGTAATTTCCAACAAGTGATACAAACATGCCAAAGTAAACAACATAACCAATATGTTAAGGAAGTTGAAATAGATACCTTGTGCGTAGACATAATATCAAGAATACTGAAGCACAATAATAGATAATCCTCAACATAGAGCATAGATAATCATAGATAACCAGATAACCATAGTCTCACAATACATAGTTCAAATGAGACAAATAGAAAATAGTTCACAAAACAAACTAAATGGACACAAGCTCTCAATAAATGATAAAAGAATATGCTTGTGCCCGAACCCATGCAAATCCCGTAGGCCTAAGGCTACTTCTCCCCCTTTGGCATCGAGACACCAAAAAGGAAATAAGTAGTGTTGCTAGCGTCCCGTAGACAAGCTAAGCATCCGAGTGCTCAGAGGACTCTCCAGCTGACGACTCGAAAGCACCCTCAGCGTCTCTCTCCTGATCTTCATCCACTTCCTCATCTTCCTCATCAAAGTCATCATCAACAAAAGCACTAGATGAAGCAGCAGTGGCACGAAGAGCCTCCTCAATATGCTCCCAATGGGTACAGTCTCCAGAAGCCCACTATGAATAAGAATCAGGAACCAAGGCGGCAGGGATATCACCAGTAGCACCACTCACATGGTGAAGTATCTGACGCTGAGAGCTGGACATAGCAGTGTCCCTTCAGTAGGCCTAATACTGCTCCTTGTGGATGTCCACCTTCATGCAAAGAACATTGCGCTGGAACCAGGAAAGCTTCCTAACATTGCGCACAGTAGTGGAGGAGTCAGCCTTGCGAGCACTAGAAGGGGCATCTCCCATAGAGGAACCACCCTCCGGAGGAGGGCCAGGAGCAGCACAAACAACCTTCTTCCTCTTCACATACAGCTTCTTGAAGGCGTGATCTTGCAAAGGCAGCTCATGGAAGTCTCTTCCCATTGTGTCCTTGATCAACATCATAATATATGGTCCATAGGGCATAGCGTTCCCACCAATCATAGCATTGCGAAGCTCGTGGAAGATGATATCCATGACGTACATTGTGTATGATGCAGTAGGGTCCTCGTTCTCAATACACTACTTTGCCAGAATCAGGAGGTTGCAAAGTGGACTGGTGAGAGCATCATTATTGCCACCACTAGGAACCAAGAAAGACCGAAAGAGGCGCACCAGCTAATCATAGAACGGGAGAAGCCCTTCCAACTTACCAATAGTGTACTCAGGAGCATACATGTCAGCCATACTCTTCTCACACCGAGGTCTGTCCACATCATGCATACGGTGACCATGTGGAGGATGAGAGCGGTACCTATAGCCAAGAGCATTGCCCAGCTTGAAAAACTAAGCCTCACATGGAGTGGTCTGGTTCATCCACTTCAAACTGCAAACAACACCTGAGTCAAACGCCAATGTGGACATGAACTGGACGACAAGATCGGTGTTGTAAGAGCAACGAGTCTCCATGAGCTTCACGAGACCAAATCTCTCAATAATACTAGCAGCATCAGCAAATACTTCCTTGTCCTTGAGGAACTGGAACTTGGTGGGATTCATCTAGTGGACTGGAAACTTGCAATCAGAATAGATGTCAGCACAGATATAGGACTGCTCCAAACACCATAATCGACCACCCTCAATCTCCATATCCCTTGGAGTGTTGTACCAGTCCTTCTGACGAATCTGAGCAAATTCCTGAGTGGTCACATCAAACTTGTAGTTCTTCCTGAGTTCCTTGCATTTCTTCTTTCTTGAGGATGGCTTCGAAGCAACAAACTTTGCTTTCCCCTTGGCAATAGCTTTCCTTGGAGGCCGAGAGTCACCGGGGTCCTCATCACTAGTGTCCTTGTAGGAAGGACGCTTGCGAGTGCTCAACTTGTCAACCTGAGAACCACCTGTGAATGAAGCACATAGACGGGAGCAAGGGGTAAGTGCACACAAGTCAACAAAGAGGAATCATACCGTAAAAAACAATAGGAGAGCGTCCACAAAACGATCAAGTATCAATCCTAGAGAAAAGGAAAACAGTACTGAAATTTTTGGGACAGAACCCAACTGGATATTCCGGTTTAGTTTTGAACTGGATATTCCGGTTCCACGAATCCAGCACTAGATCGTTTTCACCTAGGTTCAAAACTATATTGGTGATACAGAGTGCTCACCTATTGTCTCTAGTATGCATTAGATGGCCTAGGGAACATCCACTACCAAGCATTAACAAGAAAAACATGCATCCAAGGAGGGGTAGGGTTAGGGCACAAAGATTCAAACAAATTGAAGCTTACCCGCGTGCATGGATGAAAATGCTTGGATGGGATTGATCCCAAGGAGATGCAGCACAAGATCTGGCCAAGAGCACGCAAATCCAGTGGAGGAAGTAGCCCGAGGGGGCTAGGAATCAGCGGACATCAATATGGAGGAAGAGGATGTTGGAGGAGAAAGGCAAGAACTGCCTCTCCAACCCGTGCCCCTTCAGATTTGAGGAAGATTCGCCTAACCGGATATTCCAGTTCAAGTTTGAACCGGATATTCCGGGTCCACCCAGAAATTCCGGTACAAAAATGTACCGGAAATTCCGGCTGCCATCTGATCCTAAACTTCCAAGTTTCAAAGGAGTGACTTGTGTGCTAGATAGAGTCTGGTTTTTAGGTAGAAAGGCTTAGGATAGAAACACCAAACTGAAAGTAGTACTTATCCAACTTATTTGCAAGAAACAAACAGAACATCCAAGTGAGTGAGATTTTCCTACAAAAACACTTAGCAAGGGAAAACATGAGAAATGCAATGAAAATCAAATAAACCCCCAACTAAGATCCAACTCTTCACTAAGAAGAGGTTGGTGGCCTAAGCCACCATGTAAGAGATCATGGTATGCAAACGCGAAGATATATCTTGGGTTCATTGCCAATTCTCAACATTGAAGCTCACAATTAGACATTAGAAAAAGAGATATAACACTGAATTTTTGCTTTGGGCATAACGGGGGGAGGGAGAACCCAATGTGCTAGGATAACACTCCCTGTCACACCCCAGCTTTTGGATTCTTGTATTGTAGTTCAAGGAGATAAAAATAAGGGCCAACAATTTTTTTTCTAACAACATGAGTGTTTGAACCAACATGTGTATATGACAATAGTCATATGTGTAATTCAAGTTTTGTTTCATTTGAAAAACCAATACAAACAATTTTTCTAAAAACACCTTTATGTTTCTCTGATGTTTTTCATAATGTTACTTGAGTGATTTTTGTTCCAAGACTTGGATCATGCTTTCTTGACTATTGAAATAAACTTTTAGCTTTGTTGGATCCAATAAAAAAAATCAAAATGACTTATGGAAGTTTTCTTCTAAGTTTTCTATAGAAACTATTCCATGAAAATATAGCCAAGTACCTGTTTTCCACACTTGTTTTCACTAGGCTATAATATTCCATTTTTTGTTTTCTTGACTTGTATTTGTTCCTTGATATATGGACTAAAAATCCATAAGCTTGTTTTGGATTTTAGAATAATAAAAACAATCTTCTGCTTGTTGTTTTTGTGCAAGAAAAATAAGACAAAAAAGGCATTTTTTTAGAAAACAAAGAAAAACAGAAAGTACCCCTTTTCCCACTTTGTTTTCATAGCCTTCCACTATTCAAATTTTATTTTCAAAAGATGTTTTCTGAAAGTTTAAAACATGTTTAACAATCTCCAACTTTGAAAACAAAAATTTGGAATTTATTTGACCCTTGAAAGAAGTGTGAACTTTCTGATGTTTTTAACAGTTTCCAACACTTGCAATTTTTCGAAGTCTTTGCTAACTGAATTTTCAGAAACAAAATTTTCACAAAAGTTTAGCAGATGTTTTCAATAGGATTTTGTTCAAACTTGGAAATGCCACTTTGCCAATTTGATTCATTGATGTTTGGACTTCACATTGGATCCTTTTGTTTGCTTCTAGATGGTCAAGGGAGAGAGAGAGCAAGTGAGAAAGAGTGGGGGCAGAGGAGAGGAGTGGCATGGCATGAGCACAACAGTGACATGGCCACTGTGGCCATGGCTTGGCTTTTCCACCCCTCAAACGCCGCCAATAGCTTGCCCCCGACCCCTTCTAACTCCCTGACACCACCCATGCCGGATGCACGTAGCGGACATGCCCCATAGCTCGCCCCCATGTCCTTTTAGACGTACCCGAGAACCCCCCCCCCCCATGTCTCTCGACTCAGTGCCGTGGCTATAAGCCAACCCTAGCCCAACCGTTGCACCACTACACTCCCACACTCCCTCAGCATTGCCTCCCTTCGAAGAAAACGAACCCGAGCGCTCCTACAAGCGCCACGACCGAGAAACCCGCCGCCGGCCACCGAACCCCACCCGAGGTGGCACTGCTCAACGCCGTCGTCTCCACCTTTTATTCTAGCCTCCGACGAGCTCCACGTACCCTGTAACGTGCCCCTGACCACTCCATGTGTCCTCGTTTGCGCAGGAGTCCCGCCGCCGTCGTGGTCGCCGCCGCGGACGTCCGGCCGTGCGCCGTCGACTAAGGACACGAGCGTCGCCATTCTCTGCGCCCCTTTGTCGCCTCGTGTTCCTGGACCTTCACCAACACCGCGCCGCCCCTCGCCGTTGCCCCATGGTGAGCCGTCGTGCCCTCGCGTTTCTCTGTCGTGCGGTGAGAGAGAGAAGAGGGGTGAGGAAGAAAAGATGCCCGGGAGCGTTGATCCGCGGATCAACGGCTCCCGTTGAACCTGCCTGTTTCCCACGCTCGGCCTACGCGCGCTCGCGGTTGGGCCACCGTGAGCTTAGTTGGGCCGCGCGGAAGGAAATCCAGCCCGCCCAGTGCGATTTATTTTTCCTTTTAAAACTGATAGAAACATTGTGTGTTACTTTTTCTCTATGAAAAATAGATTAGGTGCACATAAAATCAAACAAAAATTTGTGGCAGTTGAGTAATGTTTTCTTAACCACCTCCAAATGGTAGATCCATGTTTGCATGTGTATTTTGGCTATAGTAATTAAAAAGCCATAGAGTATCTGTGGGACCATTTGGGGCATAACTTTTTGTGTATGTGTCCAAATTGGTCAAATCAAATTATTTTGAGTAGTTATTAAATATATATATCAGTATCACTTGACCTCACATCAAGGAGAGTTGCCATTTGGAAATTCCATCCGTTTTGGTATTTGATCAGTAGGCTTTTCTAGGATTTTTAGAGGGAGTTTAAAAATGATTTTTGAGGTGAATACAATTTGATAAGTTTGTGTATGACTATATCTATGTAATAATAGCTTGGATTAATTTTTAGAGCTCTATATTGTTTTTGGTGAGCATTTCTAGAAACAACACCTTTTTTGTTTTATTTAAAACTTGTGTATTTGTTTTTTATTAAATGTTTGATTGTTTGAAACTTGTTCCTAGCATGTATAGATGTGTTTCTACTTGTTATTAGGTTGTTTTATTGCAGTACCAATACATTAGGAAGTGTGTGCATGATTGGAAATCAAATAGAAATGAAAATACCATTTTTGTTATTTTCTAGATTTATTATTGAATAGTTTTTGTGAGCTAGTTTTGTTATGTTGGATACCTAGGTTTTTTATATGGTTATGATGAGTCCAGTACCATGTAGTACTTATGTTATGATGTTATCATCTCTGTTAGCTTGAACTTTATTTTATAGCAAGGCATGTGTAACAATTTTTTGTTTGTTTTCACTAAGTGGTTTTCACTAGTATGAGTAGTGATGTGGTAATTGTTTGGTAGATTATATTTTTGTCAAGTGTGACCTGAGGATTTGTTAAGTCTTGATGCCTTGGTATTAGTGGGCCCATAACCCACTGGTCCCATTGCATTTTGGTTAGGGATACACATTCCCTACCACACAGTTGTTTGCTTGTAGCATATATTTTATTATGAGTGTTTAGCAATTTTCACCAAGGAAAATAGATGTTTGCTTTACTTGTTTTGTGTAAGTGTTTAGTAATACATGGTGAATTCTAGCATGTTTATTTGTGGTGCATTTGTTAACAAAATGTTCCCTTGGGAATATCATGTTAAGGAATGATTGGCTATTGTTTTGCTTAAATTGAATATTGTTTGCAAATAGGAATATTTTTTCTAGTGTTGGTAAATTATGTGTGGATAGAAATTCCTTGAGTGTTTTAGTTTTAGAAAATATTTGATTGATCTTGTATTGAGTGCATAGCTACTGGTTGTATAGCATGTCACTTTGATACTTGTTCTTTGGTTATTAGAAAAGCATGTATTATTAGGCATGGTTTGTTCTTGATAAGTAGTTGTTTTCATAGAATTATGTTATTATATTTAATTACTAGCATGTGTAAGGTGTATGTGTTGTTAGTAGGTATTTACATTCATACATTGCTTGTTTAGGATTATGCATCATTGTAGTATTGTTTGCTTCTCTAGTGATGCATTAGTGTCACCACTAGACATTATGAGTTTGTTTTATGATGTTGTCTTTCTATTATATGATAGTATGTTTCTCCTAGCATGTTTAGATTTTTTTAGTTCAGTTATTATGACATGACTTTGTGAGTTGCTAGATGATATTGGTTATGGAATACATTAATTATCTTATAGCATGCTTGTGTAGTAATCTTTTCACACTAGTACACTATTAGTGCACTCCCGTTATTATGCTATTTTCTAGCTTTACTATCTCTTGTGATGATTGTGTTTTAGAATCTGTATTATGACTTGTTACCATTGGTTGAGCCACTGGTTGGTTTAGTTATATTTATGGTTGAGTGATTCCTTAGTCCTTGTGTAGACATAAGCATAGTTAGTAATTATCTTATACTTTTGTGTTTGCTTTGTTGATTCGAAATTGTCTGATTGATTACCTTAGCATGAGTATTGTAATAATAAGTATTGTTATGTTTGGTAGTACCTTGTTATCTATGCATTTAGTTAGTCGTAAACTTGCTTGGTAATGCTTGCTTGTGTTGTCGTTAATACCCACTGCCATGGGTATTGCTTTGATTGATTGACATTAGTTTAGCAGTCTCACCCTTATGACCACAAGCTAATTTTTAGCTTCTAAAATATCTTGGTATGAGAGTGGTGCACCCAGTCCATCTATGATATTTAGGATGTGGAATATGGTTTCCCAACCATATATATTTTTCTGGTGATAGTTTTGTACCATGAGTGTTTGTGAGATAGTTTCTCGATAACTTTTTGAGTGATTAAGCTAGTATAAGTTTGCTTGTTGTATGTGTTGTTTTTTTATTGATTGTTTCATTAGTTGAGTGTGTGTCTTTTACTCTTTTACGACGTTAGAAAACGAAGAAGAAGAAGAAGAAGGAGTTGTAGAGCTGTGTGTCAAGTTCAAGCTACTTCAAGGACAGGGACACAAAGTGTTTTAAGGCAAGCCATCCTGATGCTTGCTACTACACTTATCATTATCTATCATGCATGTTTTACTTCTGAAAGTTATACAAAACTGTGTTTATCAAAAACTATTTTTTAGTGACTACTACTACTATTAATATTATATATATTATCATTATGCCAGTAGTTGAAACTTGGTGTTACCAAGCCCATAGCCACCATATGGTATTTATTACCACCAAACGTATTAGTCCCTAAGTGGATACCTTAAAAATATGTTTTTGCAAAGCAGAGGCTTTATGGAAAACCCGGTAGAAAGGCGAAGCCTTATCCAACAGAGAAATGTTGAAGCGGTCATTTTTGGGAAAAAAAAACGTGTTTTCAAAAATGACAAATAACCTAGTCTTTGTCGGACAACATTTACCGTACTGCCACTCTACCCCAACATGGGCACGGGGCTTAACTTGGAGTGTGTTCTATCTCAATTTGCTATAAGGGTCATCGTGCCCTCAAACCGATTGTCGCCGGAAGGGGAATACGGGACATGAAAAGGGTGTGATTAATTTCTCCTCCGGTTGTAACAGTTGGGTCCCCTGTCGTGGCGCTGGTGGACAGGATGTTGGGGGAATAAGACCCAACTAAAGAGATAGGTGTCGGGGGGTTACCCCCGAGTAGGGGTAAGGCCAGTGCTAAAGGCAAGGGCAAGATAGCTGTTTGACGGGGTAGGCTGGCTACCCGGTAGACTGCTAACCGGTCGTACCCGTCAATGACCAGGAGGAAGAATCAAGGAAGTTACATCCCTCGGAGTAGAGGGAGTGGTTTCCTACTCGGGCCAGAAGTCAATGGAGTCGTTCTGACAAAGGATCCCGTGTATCCTGCGTCCGTACGGCGAGCGGTTCAACTTACGGAGCGCGTGATTATCCGCGCTACGGCGTGGCTACAGTGTAGTAGGCGCCTGTCAAGTCCTGTCACTGACAGAGGGGACAGGACAGGGCTAGGGGCCCACCCTATCTCACTGACAAGGGTGGACAGGTCCCATCTCCGAACGGCGCGACGACTTACGGTGCAAGCGTCAGCGGGAACCTGGAGGCGTGCGCGGTTCTGCAGTGCTCCTGTCCCATCAAGCCGTACCTTTTAGTCTTATTCTATCCGGCTGGGCACCAGTATATAAGGTGCCCTGCCTCCTCCTGTGAGAGGTTCGACTCACTTGTTTGGAACCTAGACGAGGCAACACTTAGAGAGAACTTAAGAGAAGAGTGGCTACTCGGCTGAAGGCCTGATTTGTACTGTGGCTACTCGGTAAACACCCATATAAAGAGAGAGGCAGGAGTAGGGGTGTTACCTCCACACGAGGGCCCTGAACCTGGGTAAGATCTTGTTGTTTGCAGTGTTTGTGATCTACCACACGCGGCTACTCGCCGTGTGATCCCTCCCTGAGCACCTCCAGCGTCCATCGGCCCCAACATTAGCCATCCCATGGCATCTGCCGTGATACCACCACGACAGTTGGCGCCCACCGCGCAAGGTTGTGCAGTTCGGTGATCTAATGCCACTACCCAAGGCACCAACGAGCACGCAGCTCACCACCGGAGCTGCTGGTGGATCCTCTGGCCCAGGCGACGGGTCAAGTGCTGAAGGTGCTGCTCGGGCACAAGGCAGCTGGCCATCATACCCGCTGTCTGTGTCCAAGCAACACAGCATCTCCCTAACCAAAGGCGAGAAGCGGCTTTCCGCCTTGAAGGAAGGCCAGGCCAAGGCGGTGGACGCCAAGCTCAAAGCCAAGAAACCCATTGAGTTCCACTCGCGCGAAGCCGGTGAGGACGACATCCAGTCAGAGGGACTAACCGCGGTCGTGGACCGGGTAGGCTTCGTGGACAAGGTCTGGGAGAGCGACGCTCTCGGCGTCGAGAAGTGGAACGGCAGCACGCTGGGCAAGGTTGACCATTATCGCATCGACTGGAACAAGGCCGACATCGGCACTACTCCAATGACCGTCGCCTCGGACGCCTGCACGCTGGCCGGGAAGCTGTTTTGCCTGCGCAAAGCCGCCGAGGATGTCGAGCAGACATACGCTGTAAGTTTTTTCTTGCTTTTCCGAGTTGCAGTTTTTCTTTGCTTTTCTTCTTTTCCTCTTAGCTATTCCCCAGTCCCCGAGATTCGGGCCGAGTAGACGGGTGCTCAACCGAGTTGCCGTCTTCTCGGGTCAAATCTTTCAAAAATCTCTAACTCTTTTTCTTCTCTTCCACAGAATAGCCTCCTGAAGCGGACCAACATATTCCGCCGGCTGCTCTGGAACCACAGCGTGGCCAAGAACCGCATCGCGACTCTTGAAGCCGAGCGCAAAGATGATGCCGCATTGGAGCAGGCGGCACTGGACCGCGCTCTCCAACTTTCTGAGATCGAAGGTAAGCTTTTAGCTATTCGGTTTGTGAGTTTTGTGTTTACTCCCGTGTTCGCTTTTTGCTATATCTCTGTTTACTCTGCAGGCAAATTCAAAGAATTGCAGGAGCAGCATGAGCACTGCCACGTCTTCTCTTCCTCTGCTGGGAGCAAAATCAAGCATCTGGAAGGTGAGTTGCCAGCTTCTCTGCCATTTCATCTTCCTTTACTTGGTTTCTCTGCTAACCCTGCTGTTCTCTTTGCAGAAGAATACAAAAAATTCCGGGAGGAGCATCTCAACTGCTTGATGCCTGCCGAGGTGCAGCAGCAGCTGGCGGCCCGAGATGCAGAGCTCAAGAAGGAACGTGACGCCGAGCGCGCCGAGTTCGAAGAGACGCAAGTGAAGTTGAAATCAGCTCTTGAGGATGCCTTGGAGAACGAGACCACAGCCAAAGCCACAAAGAAGGCGCTCGAGACAGAGATCAAGGTACTGAAGGATCACAACTCGCAACTCATGCTTCAGCTCGCCACCGCACGCCAGGTTGAGGACCGACATATTGCTGACGAAGAGGGTTGGAAGATCAAGCTAGACGCGCTGCTGGTGGATCTTAGAAGTAAGTTTCCTCTTCCCGGAACTTAGTTGTCTCTCTTCTCCGCTACCTGGCTTGCTTTTCCTCTCACTCTTTCTACCTAGTTTCATCTCTTTTCTGCCTCCATTTCTAACTTTTATTGGTTTCTCTCTAGATATCTTCCCTGATCTTCGTGCCGCCAGCACTCCTGCTTTGGCAAAGGCGCAGCAGCTCCGAGCTGATTCCGGGATGCCTGTCGACACTAAGTCCAGCGTCAACGACAATCTTCTGAGCATCAAGTCGCAGCTTCGCCAACTCAGAGGCTTGGGCACCACCATGGTGTCCACTGCCTACAAGCTCCACGACCTGTTCTGGCCTGATCAAGTTGCGCCGAATAACTTCAGCGTGCTTGCCGAGAAGCTGGATTGCGTGAAGGCCGAGTTGAAGAAGTGGCGCGGCTCAGCAGCTCGGGCAGGAGCGGATGAACTTCTTCACTTCATTTGTAGCTGGTATGAGAACCTCGATCTTGCCAGGATCATTGAGATGCGCCAAGACTCCAAGTGGTCCAAGGATCCTGAATGCATTGCTCGCCGGAAGGCTGCAGCCTACGAGGTAGCCTCCTACGCGGACACCGCCACCTTCATCGACGGCCTCCCCGAGCCAGATACTGAAGCTGAGGACGAGGATGACGATGAAGATGAGGACACCGAGTCGGATGACTTGAGCTTCTTCGAGGAGGGTGCCGCAAAAGGAGCTGCCGAGAAGGGAAAGGGCAAGGCCAAGGTTGATGTTGAAGCCGCAACTCAACGCTGAGGAGCCCACCATCACCACCGAGATGGTGATCCAGCAAGCGGGCCCCCGAGTTGGGCGCAACCAGCAGCAGTTTCTAGGCTGCTGCATCGACCTCGGCCACGGATCCCATTTCCATCGCCACGGCAACCTCAGAGCAAGCCGCCAACGCCAACACGGAAACAGACGCCGAGAGCGCCAAGGTTGATGATGACGCCGAGAAGGCTGAAGATGATGGCAAAGCTGCGGACAACGCCGCTACCTCCAAGGAGTGACTCCTGAAAACACTTACCCTCTAGAACTTTTATCAGATCCCCGGGATGCCGGGTGCAAATGTATCAAACTATTAAGTCTTTTGTTGCTACTCAATTTTATTCTCAGTTGAAGTTCTTAGCAACTCTGGCTCAATGCCGGGTTGCGTTATTATGCAAGTCCCCGAGTTTCATTTTTTATCCGCTCTTCCTTTTTTATCTCAGCTCTTACCTGCAACTTGTTGCTTTGTTGGTAGTCGAGTCACATGAGTTCAAAGTAGGAGTTTCAAATACTTAGCCACTTAGAAAATTCATAGTAACGTTGCCCACCACTTAGCCGGAATGAAAAAACAGTAAAAAACACTCTATTCGGTTGCCACACGCTTCCTTTCCTTTGCAATTTTTCATGTGTTCATTGACTCTTTGGCTTGTTCTCTGGCTTGCCATGAAGCCGGGTTGCGGACAGCAGCAGAGTCGTAGAGTGTCCGGTGAGTTTAAACACGCTACTTTGTATGCTTTTGAAATTCTAAGTGGTTCAACCGAATAAACAAAGCAAAACAAAGTAAACACAAGGAATAGTTTGGACGAGGGCAGTCCCCGAGTTCAATTTCAGATTGCCGAATAGGATTTTAACTCGAATAAGGAGATACATACATAGTTTGCTTATGAGTGAAAACGTCGAAGTAGAGCTACATTCCAAGGGCGCTTGGATTCCTCTCCAGCCCTATCCGGCCTGTTCTTCTGGGGTGGTTGTGCGTCGATAAGATAATAGGCATCATTGCGTAAGGCCTTGCTCACAATGAAAGGCCCTTCCCACGGAGGGGAAAGCTTGTGCATCCCGGTTGTGCGCTGCACAAGCCTAAGCACCATGTCTCCTTCTCGGAAAAACCCTTGGGTTCACTTTCCGGCTATGATAACGCCTCAAGTTTTGCTGGTAAACAGCTGAACGTGACAGAGTTAGCTCTCTTGCTTCTTCCAGCAGGTCAACGTCATTTTCTCGAGCTTCTCTAGCCTTTGCCTCCATGTAGAGCGTTACACGGGGCGAGTCATGCTCTAGGTCAGTGGGCAACATGGCCTCAGCTCCATAAACCAGGAAAAATGGCGTGTAGCCGGTCGACCGGTTAGGGGTAGTCCTTAGACTCCACAACACCGCTGGCAACTCGTCTAGCCAACACCCAGGTGTTTTCAGCAGCGGCTCAATCAGCCTTGGCTTTATGCCTGATAGCACCATGCCATTTGCTCTTTCCACTTGCCCATTGGAGGAGGGATGCGCAACAGACGCAACATCTAGCCGAATATGCTTATCTCTGCAGAACCTCGCAAACACACCCTCAGCAAAGTTTGTGCCATTATCCGTGATAATGCTGTGCGGGTAGCCATATCTCAGGATCACATCCTTCAGAAAACTCACAGCAGTGGTTCCATCACACTTCCGAATAGGCTTCACCTCAATCCACTTGGTGAACTTTTAAACCATGACCAGGATGTGAGTCATGTTGCCTCTAGCCGGCTTGAAAGGACCCACCATATCCAAGCACCAAACAGCAAATGGCCAAGTAATGGGAATGGTCTTCAACTCGGAAGCTGGCATATGAATCTTACTTGCAAATCTTTGGCAGCCATTTCACTTCCTCACAATGTCTTCAGCTTGCTTCAAGGCAGTGAGACAAAAGAAACCATGCCGAAAAGCCTTGTTGACCAGAGCCCGAGAAGAGGCGTGATGCCCGCATTCTCCTTGATGTATCTCCACCAGAATTTCTTCTCCCTCTTCTGGCTCTACACAGCGCTGCAGCACACCAGTATGACTTCTTCTATGCAGCACATCTCTGAAGATTGTATAGCCCTTGGATCTTCTCTGAATTTGCCTCGAGGTAACCTCATCACTCGGCAAGGTGCCGTCCTTTAGAAAGGATAATATGGGCAAAGCCCAACTCGGTGTCCCCCGGATGGGAAACACTGGTTCGTCCACTTCCATTGGATCAGCCATCACTTCTTCTTCTTCTGAGTTGGGGACTAGTCCCCGAGACCTCGTGCACACGGCAAGGACCCCCTCAATGAATGCGACAGTTCCCGAGTTGGGACGGGCAGTCCCCGAGTAAGAAGGGACAATCCCTGGGTTGCAGGTGCCAGTCCCCGGGATTTCGACGGCAGTCCCCGGGTTCTCTTTTGCAACCTCCGAGTCAATCTCCATGGGAATAGCTACCTCACCAGGCAGAAAAGGAACGAATATAGACTCCGAGTTGGGGGATGGCTTGATAGATGGCTTTCTCAAATGCTCCAAGGCAACCCCAGCCGGGATGTACTGCCGAGAAGACCCCAACTTGGACAGCTCATCAGCTGCCTCGTTCTCTGCTTGGTGTATGTGCTTGAACTCGCACCCTTCAAAGAACCCAGTCATGGTTTGCACCAGAAACCGATATGAAGCCATGTTGGCATCCAGAGCATCCGAGGTGCCTGATACTTGCTGCACAACCAGATCCGAGTCGCCATAGCATATGATGCGCTGCACGCCAACCTCCTTGGCCACCTTCAAGCCGTGTACCACGGCCTCGTACTCTGCTACATTGTTGGATGCCTTGAAGTGAATTTGCAGCACGTACTTGAGTTCATCTCGCTTGGGCGACGTGAGCACCACGCCAGCACCAAAGCCCTCCTTCACCTTGGAGCCATCAAAATGCATCTTCCAGTAGTTGGCTACCGGAGTAGGAGGCTCATATTGCACCTCAGCCCAATCCACCAGAAAATATGCTAGGATCTGAGACTTGATGGCTTCTCTTCTCGCATACGCAGGAGCGTACGCGGCCAGCTCAATTGCCCACTTGGCTACTCTGCCACTTGCCTCCTTGTTGCCCATGATGTCCGAGATGGGAGCAGAGCTCACCACAGTGATAGGATGCTCTTGGAAATAGTGCTTCAGCTTCTTGGCGCCCAGGTACACGCCGTAAGTCATCTTCTGGTAATGCGGGTAGTTCTGCTTGGAACTGGACAGCACCTCACTGAGATAGTATACAGTCCGCTGCACAGTCTTGCCTTCCTCTTCTCTCTCCACCACAATCACCACACTGACCACTCGGTTAGTTGCAGCAATGTACAACAGCATTGGCTCTTTGGGTAGCAGACTAGCCAAGATGTGAGTGCTACCCAGCATGGCTTTCAGCTCCTAGAATGCCACATCAGCTTGTGGTGTCCAGACGAACTTGTCGCTCTTCTTCATCAATTGATACAAAGGCAAGGCCTTCTCGCCCATTCTGCCCAGGAAGCGGCTCAGAGAAGCCAAGCAACCAGTGAACTTTTGCACATCCTTCAGGGATCTCGGCAAAGACATGCTCTCTATAGCTTTTATCTTTGAAGGATTGGCCTCAATGCCCCGACTGGATACCAAGAAGCCGAGTAGCTTGCCAGCCGGGACGCCAAAGGTGCATTTAGTCGGATTCAGCTTCATCTTGTACTTGCGCAAGTTGGCAAATGTTTCCTCAATATCACTAAGCAGAGTATGTGTTTTATTCATTTTGATGACAATGTCATCTACGTTTTTTTGGCAATTTGATCATGCAAGCATTTCTACATGCATCTCTGATAGGTAGCCCCAGCATTCCGCAACCCAAAGCACATGACACGATAGCAATAAGCCCCGTACGGGGTAATAAAGGCAGTCTTTATTTGATCAGCAGGGTTGAGAGCTATCTGATGAAAACCAGAGTAGGCATCTATGAAAGACAAAAGCTCACAACCAGCAGTGGAATCGATCACCTGATCTATGCGGGGTAGCGGAAAGGGATCCTTGGGGCAGGCCTTGTTCAGGTCGGTGCAGTCCACGCACATGCGCCATGCGGTATCCGCCTTGGGATCCTCCTTCTTCTTCTCAACCATAACCGGGTTGGCTAGCCAATCCGGATGCAAAACCTCCATGATAAAGTTGCTTATCAGCAACTTGGTGATCTGATCACCGATAGCCTGCCTTCTCTCATCGCCAAAGCGGTGCATCGCCTGCTTCACTGGCTTGGCATCATGCCGCACATGTAGCGAGTGCTCAACCAACTCCCTCGGGACACCCGGCAAATTCTCATTGGACCAGGCAAACACGTCCCGAATCTCACGGAGGAAGTGGATGAGCTTGCTTTCCTATTTCTCTCCCAACCTGGCGCCAATGGTGGCAACACGGTCTGGGAACTCAGGATCAACCTGGACCTTCTTTGTCTCCTGGGACGCCTGGAACGCAGTCCCGTACTGGGAACTCGGCATGCCAGGCCCACCACCTTGCGCTGCTTGCGCCATATCCACCACCTCGTACATCTTCTTCTTCTCGGCAGCAATGACCATGGACTCCGCCAGCTGGGAACCAGCAGAGGCACACTCCATGGACTTCTTGTAGTCACCCGAGATGGTGATCACTCCACTGGGACCAGGGATCTTCATCTTCAAGTATGCAGCATGGGTTGAAGCCATGAACTTGCTGAGAGCAGGCCTACCGAGTAGGGCATGGTATGGGATCTGGTGGTCAACCACCTCGAAGGCCAAGCTCTCAGTGCGGCAGTTCTCCCTGGTGCCGAATAGGACGTCTATCCAGACGCGGCCGATTGGAGAGCAAGACACTCCCGGCACAATGCCATGGAAAGTGGTCCTGCTGGGTAGCAACATGTTCTCGGCCATCCCGAGCTTCTCGAGTGTGTCTATGTACACAATGTTGATGTTGCTGCCGTTGTCAATCAGTACCTTGCTGAACCTGACATTCTTCTGAGCACCTAGGAAGGTGGGATCCACCACCAAACCATAGCTACCCGGGTTGGTCATCACCCTAGGATGATCAGCTCTGGACCAAGTGATCTCTTGGTTGCACCAGTGCAAGTAGTGGGGCACAGCAGGAATCACAACATTGACCTCCATCGCACGCCGGTGCTGAGACTGCTTGTCGGAGGGCTCGGAGGTGAAGATCATGTAGCTCTCGTGGTGTTCCTGGTACTGGTTGCGGTCTCCACCGCCATTGTTGCCATTCTTGTTGTTACCTTGGTTGTTGTTGTTGTTGTTCCTATTGTTGTTGCGGGTGTAGAAGTTGCGGTTGCGGTCGTTGTTGTTGTAGTTGCGGTAGCGGTCGTTGTTGAAGTTGCGGTTGGCTCCTAAAGCCACCTGGTTCACGTTCTCTCTTCTCGGGAAGGCTGCAGGCCTGGGAGCAGGTGCCCGAGCTGGCTGCACATTGGCATTCGCAGCTGGCAGAGGAGGAGGAGGAGGCAAGCCCTCATTCTTGATCTGTTCCCACCAGCTGCACTGCCGAGTAGTGTGGTTGGCTGGCCTGGCAGGATGCCGAGTGTGGAAACTGCATGGCCCATCCCTCATGCTTCCAAAGACAAAGTTCGGAGCAGGATCCGGGTTGCCGCTACCCTGCTGGGGAGCATTGTACGGCTTCTTGATGCCTTGGCTCTGATTCTGGTTTTGCCCGTACTGGGCTCCAGCAGTTTTTTTCTTTTGGCTACTCCCAGCAGCCGTAGTCACAACATTCACCTCCTCGGGATCATACCGAGTATCAATCCGGTCACCCATGCGCTTGTTGCGGAAATCATTGCGCTTGTTGTTGTTGTAGTTTCTTCTCGGCTCGGGGGAGTCCATCAGAGGATGAGTTGGGTCGCCGAGTGCATACATGTCCGCGATCTTGATGGTTTCAGCAAGAGTACTCGACATCTCGCGCTGCAGCTTCTGCCACAACATGCTGCCATGCCTGTAACCCTGCGCAAACCAAGTGATGGCCTGGGCCTCATTCACACCTTCACAGGTGTTCCTCAAGGTGCTCCACCGAGTAAGATACTCGCGGTCGGTCTCGTCTTCCCGCTGCTTGCAAGCGGACAACTGTTGCGGCCTATTCGGCCTCTTGCAGTATGAAGACAAGTGTCAGACCCCGGTGTAACATCCCAAGTATGAAAAATAGCCATTAGAATGTTTGCTCTCTGTTATTTTATGTTTTGCATCATGACATCATGTTCATTGCATTTGTTTTGCTTTGTTTTCCAATTGTTTTCCTCTGTTTTCTTTTGTTTTCACTTGTTTTCTATTTGAATTGCAAACCAAATTTTAAACCTTTTGTTTCATACATGTGATGTTACAATTTCCAAAATAATATTCCAAATCAAAACAATTATTTGCTTCCATTAAAGTTGTAATTCCAAACTATTGATCTATTTCTAACAAAAATTCATCTAATACCAAAAACATTTGAAATTCCAAACCAACATCCAAATAATTGTTCATAATTGTTATGTTACATTTTCCAAATAAAAGGTTCAATTAAAACAGCTAGTTGTTTCTATTTAAATAGAACTATTAACTTGTTATTTTATTTAATAACTCATTTAACTCAAATTCCATTCAAAATTCAAATCACATTTTCCAAACAGCAACCTTTTGGAATTAATGATAATTACAACACAATTCTAATTCTTTTGTTCCACTTAAACTATAATGTTCACCCTATTTAAATCTTGTTTTCTATAAATCACTTAATAATCAAAATTCATTCAAATTTCAAATAGCAACATAGTTCAAGTATTTTTGAAATCAAAACTTACAATTTGTTGTTGTTACAAGAATCAAGCAATACCAATTTTTCTCCTATATTTTTCTAACATCAAAACCTTTCTTTTCTTCCCATTTCATTTCAGCAAAAAAAAATAATAGAACAAAAATTAAAAGAAAACTCGCAGAGGGGGTGGGCAGACCAGTGGGCAGGCCCAGCCCAACTACTCCCTCAGGGCCCAATACCCCTTCGATCTTCTTCCACCTCTTTACGGCGTCCATCCCCTGCATCCACGTAGCAGCAGAAGGGAGCAAACGGTGTAGCACCTCCCCCTCCTCCTATATAGCTACCCCTAACCCTAGGGTTCCCCTCTGCCCTATTCTTCCTCCTCTCCTTCCCTCTCCCCGCCTCCATTTTCTCCCTCTGCTTCTTCTCCCTGCACCTCTCCCTCGCTGTAACTTCTCTGAACCGAACCCCCCCACCGAAACCACTCCTCCCTCCGGCGATCGCCGCCGATGGGGTCCCCCTCCGGCCATGCTAGGGCCGGGAATGGGTTCCCCCCGGCGCCCTCTCCCTCCTCCACCCCTCGGCGCGGGCGGGGAACCACCGGTGCGCCGCCGCCATCCACCCTTCGTCGCCGGTCACCTCTGCTCCGCCCTGTCGCTGCCTCCTTCGAGGGCTCAAGGTGAGCACCGCTCCTCTTCTCCCTCTCGCTCCCCTCCCCTCCTCCCTCTCGCGGCCCGCAACACACCCAGCCCACAGCACCCACGGCCACCGCGCGGACCACCGCGAGCGCAGCAGCTGCCGGCGACCGTGATGTTTCCGTCGAGGTTCAGTAACCTGAACCTGCACAGGTTCAGTCAATATCCGCTAGCTGCACCTTAACCCCGTGCGCTTTCCCTTACCTAACAAAGGAACAAGCACACCGCAGTGGTGCTGCTCTCTGTGCGCAAGCAGGAGGTGGTGGGTTCGATCCCCACCCCTCGCAACCCAACCTTTTCTTTTCCAAATTATTTTTCCAGGCCCAATAACTTGACAGAAATCACAACCCAGTCCCTGTTGTTAACTTCTAGGTCCCTGCTAATTAAATTCTAAGTCCCTAGCAGCTAATTAAATGGCAGATTGCACCCTAAACTTGTAAAATGCATAACTAATTCATTTTAACTCCAATTTCAACTTTGTAAATATGTTTTCTGTACGAAATTAAATTCTCTACCCAAATATAAAATTTGTTTACTGTTTTGAATATTTTAAATTGGTGAAATATTTGAATTCTTGTTTAATTCACTTAATTTTGCAAAATTCCAAATTCAACAAACTAAATATGTTTTCCACTCAATTTTTCATGTACTTTCCAAATATCAACTTTGTTTGCTGTTTTGAATAATTTAAATTACTGAAAACAACTGTTTCTTAATTATTGCATTTAAAATTGCCAAATTAATAACGTGCTCATTTTAAATCCATTTTTCACAACTAAAATATGTTTTCCATGCTAAATTAAACCACCTTTCCAAATATAAAATTTGTTCAATGTTTTGAATAATTAAATTTGGTTAAACAATTTAAACCTTGTTTAAATCATTTAATATTGTTAAATTCTTAACTTGGTCAAATTAATTTCTTTTTGAACCTATAAAATATGTTTTCAAACCATAAAAGTATAAACTTTTCAAATATGAATTTGGTTTGATGTTTAGAACAAATAAAACTTCAAATAATTTCATACTTGAATTAATTCATTTAAATCTTGTTTCAACTTGTTTAATGCATAAGTAATTCATTGTAATTCCTTTTTCAATAATTGAAACATGTATTCCACCTAAAATTGTGTGAACTTTCCAAATATGAATTTTGTTATCTATTTTGAACAATTAAAATTGGTGAAAACAACAAATGCTTGTGTAACACCTTTAAGTAACCAAAATTCCATAACTTAATAACTAAAATCCTAAACTTGGTAAACCTTATTTCAAGTTGATCCTATTGTTGTTTTCTTTCTGTTTTCCTCATCCATGCATCATGCTAATCCACTTTCACCTGTTGGTTAGTTGTAAAACAATTATTACAACCTTAATTCATGGGCTTTCCATATGCAATCCCAAATTGCATGTGGGTCCATTTAATTATGTTATGTTACCATGTCAACTAGTTTATTTTGGTGCATCAATTAAATGGTCATGCATCACCCCATGTTTGTGCATTATGCCATGTTATTGATTGTTTGTTTCTCTGCGTTGTTTGTTTGCTTCTTCTCGGATACACGACGACGTTGAGACCGACGATACTTACGACACCCCTTCTGAGGATCTAGCTCAGTACCAGGCTGCTGAGTTTGCAGGCAAGTATTCACTCACATGAACCATAGTGTTCCTTTCAACATTGGATACCGATACTTTCCATTGTCTATTCTGCTAGCCCTAAGAATCGTTGCTTCTGTTACGAACCTATCACATGTTATCCTTAAACCCTGATACAACCTCACCTCCATACCTATACCCCTTTGATTGTTGCCCGTGTCTTACTAGCATGCTTAGGGTTGTTTTTGCTCGAGTCTGTTACCCGTTACTTTCTGTTACTATATTCTTTTATGTTCTGGGGCTCGATGTTAAACAACAACCTGTTAATTTTGAGGTAATAATAATTTGCTGATAAGGCACCGGCAGGAGGCCCGGCGTGGTTTTGAGGCCTGCTAGTGTCGACCCTAATTAGGAAAAGGGTCTTGTCTACTGATCCATGATGAGCGCACTAACCGCATGTGGGAAGCGTGTATGGGTGCCCCCCTCAATTTGATTCGATTCGCATCTCGTCCAAATCGCCACACTTAGTTCGGGCTTTCCATTTGATGCATGCATGTGCAGGTGCGAACCCTTGGCGCCAGGGTGGAACTTTTGTAGTCGGCATTTAGGGCGGCGTGGTCTTAGAGTGCTATGAGGGTCCCCTTTTCTTCGTGGGGCTCGATTAGCCGCGCACGCACAGCATGTGGTTCTTTGGGCTTGATGCGAAGAAGAGTTGAGTTGTGTTGAGTGCCCCGCTTGGTGGGAGGCATTCCATCTGGCAGGGTATTCTTGCGTGTACGGCCAAATTGGTGCACCCCTGCAGGGATAAATCTTCTCGAGAAGCCGTGTTTTCCGCGGTTATGGATTACTTGGTGAAAGTCCTGGCTAACAAGTACTCAGAACAACTTACACCTAACTAATGATAAATTGACTAGTAATAGTCTTATTGACACAATAACTTGAACCATCATTGATCCAACTGTGTGAGTTATCCTCGGATTGCTTCTTTGGATAAGGGGCGAGATCCAGGATGGGTTTGTTTGGTGGTTAGTTGTTAGTAGGTTCCGATACGCTATCTTATCCCCTTTCTGTTAGCCGGAGGTTGTAGCATGTTCCGTAGTGGTTTAGCGCAGCCCGCTGCCGCATCTTTTGTATCACCCTTTCTTCCGTTGAACCCAAAGCATCTGTGCTTGGTGTTGACGGGTTACACTTTGGTGAATTGTGAGTCTTGCTTGCCAGTACGTTTATGTACTGACCCCTTTGGCTGTGGTTTCCGCAGACTACGTTTACGAGGATCCCCGTGATGGCTACTACGTGGAGTTTGACGAGACTGCTGACGAGTAGATAGCGGACCCGGGCAGGATCCGAGACTTCGTGGATGGGCTCCGTCTTTTCGTTTCCGGCCCCTTAGGCCTATTTGGTTCTTGTCTGTACTCAGACATGTTGAATGCTTCCGCTGTGTTGTAATGATGAATTGTTGGGACATGTGTCCTCTGGATGATTGTATTTGCTATCTCTGCTCTAGTGAGAGCTATTTGCAACTTATTTCCATCTTTTGTGTCTTAGAGATATGTTGTGCTATCATTTTGTTAAACGCCGTTGACGTACCATGTGTGTATGGTTTGAAGTACGTCAATGGAAGTATCTGGATTTCTATGGGATGGTTTGCGTAGACGATGAACAGTAGGGGTTGGTTGTCACACATACGTGTGTTGGCCTACTCGTAAGAGATGCGGGTGCAGGTAAGCCCCGTAATCCAATCAACTACTGTTCAACGGGACTGCGAGTATCCTCTAGAAGTCCGGGTGCGACACCCAGAGATATACATACTGTTATGTGCTCCTAGCTATGGACTCACAAGGGCTTCAGGGTTACCAGCCCCGGCCGCAACAAAAAACGGCAGGCAGACCGGATTCATCGGCACGTAGTCCGGATCCCCGGTCTACTACTCCTTGTATCCATGCTAGTCATAACCAATTATGCATACCCAAGCGTCCACGAGTCGGATGAAACTGAAGGAACGGGACCAAAGTTATACAGAGTTGCTATGTGTCTAGAAAGTGCAACAACAATCGAGGGTTACTGGGGTTACCTCGCCCCAGGCCGATCACATCGACAGGCGGGCTCAGACATGGATTATCGGCTCCACAACCCCTCGACTGCGACAACTATGCAGGCATAGCCAAAACTGTATAACAATGAGCTCGAAACCAACAACCGATCAAAGCAGTACTCTAAACATGAAGCTTTATTAAACAAGTGTTACTAGAGTATAGCTTACAAACAGAGGTCACACGACCCAACATTACATCAGACAACGGAAGGCAAATTATGTTGCTAATCAACAAGAACCAAAAAGGCCTAAGAGGCCGCAACATAAGGCGACGTCCCAGCCCATAGATTCCAGGCTGCTACCTGGGAACCCCAAACTACTCGTCGATGTCCACGTTGAATCGCCACCGATGTGAGATCTTCTCCTGAACCAAAATTAAGCAAACCTGGGTACGGGAGGTACTCAACAAGTCTTAGTTAACCTATTATATATCTGCTATCTTCAGAAAGGTTTTATGAAGGTTATTTGCGTAAAGCCATCTTTGTTTTCCAAGTTGAGGAAGGAACAGCACGTCTCATAGAGTATTTTGAAAACAGATGAGAAAGCTGCTCAACTACTGATATCATCATATTTTAATCCACCAAATCATTTCAGCACCTCGTGCTTCAAAGATCACCTCCTCCAGTTGTTCCACACTATCTCATGCTACAAGGTAACCCCTCTCGGCATCTCCGAGGAGGCATCCTTCAATCGTTATCAGCAAGTTTTAGTCATTCCGTTTAAGTTGTCTATGATCACAGAATCCGTCACCAAGTCGTCTTTAACCGCAGACACGGCTTTTCGGAAAGATTTAACCCTGCAGGGGTGTACAACTTTACCCACACGTACCAACCGACTCTTAGTGCCACCAGGGTTAGCACTAGTCTGGGAAGTGCCGGCAGAGGGTGGTCGATTCCCGGCCTTTACCTTGTCGAACCATATCCATGAGTCAACCCAAACAGGGCCACCCCGTCAACAGGGAGTTGGCCACCTCCTGATGGCACCTGTTCTGTGAGTCGGGAACAAGATCCGTGTACGTCCATCACTTGTCCCGGTCACGGCCTAGTTTTCTCCAAAACATTTTCCCACTCACACGTAGATGGAAAGTTCAAACTATGTGGCTCATGGATAAGGTTAAACAAGTTAGTTAGTCGGGCGGGGTTCATCGGCCCACGTGTGGCTGTACGCTCGGTCTTGGCTCGAAGGCGAGAACTCGCTCCTAGGGGCATGAACAGGACAAAACGCCACAACCCATTGTGGCCTCACATCCATGCCGTGATTAGTGAAGTTATCAAAGGTAAATCAAATCATAAACACCTGACATAGTAGATTCACGCATTGACCAGATTCATCAACTAGGCATGGCTAAGCAAGACTCACAAGGTTTAGCGAAGCGCGCACAAACAAACCTACAGCTGCTAGGTGAAGTGGATCAGGATAACTAGGTTATGCAGTATATAGGAGAACTCTATCTACTGACATCAAATAGTTTGGAACCGAATGCAAAGTACGAGATTCAAATCACTTTGAAATCATATATGAGCAGATAAGAGGTTATGCTTGCCTTGGTTATAAGAAAACCAGATAAAGTCTTCAGGGATAAGTGCTTGACTTGTCGGTTAAGATCAAGTATTCGCCATTGGACTGCTGGCCTTCACTTCGGAGTCACGTTCTACCGAGGGGGAAACAACACCGAAAAGAACAACAACAATCAATCATGGCATCGATGCAGTGCACAACATGTATGCATGAGCAAGTTAATGCACTGAAATAAAGCCCTAAACATGTTCGTTGGGTTGCTAGGGTTCGTATGTCAATTATGCATTTTTATTGAAATTATCCCGAAATAGACCCCGGAGGGGCAATTCGGACGATTCTGAAAGTGAGTACAATTTTAGTTGCCCAAATGGGTTTGAAAACATCATAACTAGATTCCATTTGTCATTTTGAGCATTTTGGTATATAACTTTTAATTTTCTAATTTTATTGAATAAAAACTTGTTTTTCTATTTTAAATGAATTAAACAATATTAAATAAATACTCATTTTTCAACTTTCTCCAACATATGTGAAATTACATATTTGGGTAGAGAATATTTTTATAAACAAAACCATATATTATTTACATTTTTCTGAGTAATATAACAGAAGTTATTTATTTTACAAAATAACCCATTTTCTGGAATTCCTGGAATAACTTAAAAAAAAGGAAATATGATGTCAGGATGACATCATCCTTGCATCACCCAGGGATGAACTTCTCTCTGTTCTCACAGCTAGGATCAAAATCGAACGCCTCGATGGATAAACTGTGAAATTGATTGGAGCATCACGTGGAGTGAGTCGTGGGGAACCTAGGGGACGCGGAGCCGCTGCCTTATGGTCATCGGAAGCTCGCCGGAGCGCATGGGCGACGGCCGCTTTCGGTGGCTCTCGGCGGCACGGCGGTACAGAGAGGGAGAGGACAGGGCGAGTGCACCGGAAAGCTCACCGGAGTGCCAGGAGCACGGAGAGGTAGTCGAGGGAGCAAGGCGAGCTCAGACGGCGGCAAATCGGCGGCGGGGACCGGCGCCGGACTTGGAGAAGATGGGGTCGGGGCGGCGATCTCCGATCCTCCCTGTTCAATTCCTTGCACGGGGTGGGAGAGGAAGTCGAGGTGGTCCTATTGGTGGTCTCAGATTCCTCGGGGGCGGCCGGAGTTGCTGGCAGTCGGCGGCGGCCGGTGACAGAAGGTTCCGGTTAGGGTTCTGTTCGTTGGAGAAGCAGAGAGAGAGGGGGACAGGGTGAGGGCGAGAGGAGGTCGCACGGCATCGACCTGGGCGTCATCCACTCGCGGGTGCACACACAGAGGCAGGAGGAGGCACACGGTGCTGGTGCGGCCTCCACGCAGGTGCTCCGATTGGCAAAGGTTGAAGAAGACCAAAATTCACAGCACCCCCTGTAACTTCTGGAATTTGTAAAGAGGTCCTTGTCTGCCCCAAAACAGCAAAAGAATTTGAATGTTTGAGGGCCTTTTTGCAAAGTAAAAATTTGGAAAAAATAACTTTTGGAAAGCTTGTGAAATTTCCAACAACACCATGTGTTACTTTGGTGTAATTGAAATATTTTTCAGAACAAGATTTTGGGAACCAAAATAAGTACCATTTGTGAGATTTTCTCAAACCATTTAAATTCACAAATTAAATTGGTTAAAACATGATTTAAATTTTTGTTTGATGCATGTATGAGATGAACACACACCACACACCCTTATGTAGCAAACTTGGGATGTTACAACAAGATTTGTTCTTAAGCTGGCAGGGCCCAGTGAACAAGTTCGCAGGACTCTACCAGCTTCGGGGACTAATGTCGGGGGGTTACCCCCGAGTAGGGGTAAGGCCAGTGCTAAAGGAAAGGGCAACATAGCTGTTTGACGGGGTAGGCTGGCTACCCGGTACTTGCTACCCGGTAGACTGCTAACCGGTCGTACCCGCCAATGGCCAGGAGGAAGAATCAAGGAAGTTACATCCCTCCGAGTAGAGGAGTTGGTCCGAGTAGAGGGAGTGGTTTCCTACTCGGGCCAGAAGTCAATGGAGCCGTTCTGACAAAGGATCCCGCGTATCCTGCGTCCGTACGGCGTGCGGTTCAACTTACGGAGCGCGTGATTATCCGTGCTACGGCGTGGCTACAGTGTAGTAGGCGCCTGTCAAGTCTTGTCACTGACAGAGGGGACAGGACAGGGCTAGGGGCCTACCCTATCTCACCGACAAGGGTGGATAGGTCCCATCTCCAAACGGCGCGACGACTTACGGTGCAAGCGTCAGCGGGAACCCGGAGGCGTGCGCGGTTCTGCAGTGCTCATGTCCCATCAAGCCGTACCTTTTAGTCTTATTCTATCTGGCTGGGCACCAGTATATAAGGTGCCCTGCCTCCTCCTGTGAGAGGTTCGACTCACTTGTTTGGAACCTAGACGAGGCAACACTTAGAGAGAACTTAAGAGAAGAGTGGCTACTCGGCTGGAGGCCTGATTTGTACTGTGGCTACTCGGTAAACACCCATATAAAGAGAGAGGCAGGAGTAGGTGTGTTACCTCCACACGAGGGCCCTAAACCTGGGTAAGATCTTGTTGTTTGCAGTGTTTGTGATCTACCACACGCGGCTACTCGCCGTGTGATCCCTCCCCGAGCACCTCCAGCGTCCATTGGCCCCAACATTAGCCATCCCATGGCATCTGCCGTGATACCACCACGACAATAGGCATATTCTAGCTTGAGCATACTGTATGGATAGGATTAGTTATCTGATGTTTGCATACTTATGTTACAGTCTATGGTTGTTCACAGCAGATGATCTGGATCATGTGGATTGTGTACACCTCTAAAGAGTCAAACTATTCTGAATAGCCGCGTCCTCGGATATGGACAGTTGAATAGCCATGTAGCTAGCATTGTGTCAATATTTTCAAAAAGTAGTTTTGAAAAGGAGTTGGAACATGGGAAGTATTGAAAGGAAAAACTTTTTACCGTGGAGGTACTGTTGAAGAAAAGCCAGAAGTTGTTTTACAAGAAGTTTTGCAAAGAAAAACATTTCTTTTATAAAACAAAGTTTTACAAAACTCTTGGACATGCAATATCTACAAGAGAAAGAAAACTATATTATTTTTCTTTTGAAGTATCTTCTTCAACAAAGATACAGAGATTTTCAAAATCAACTATGTATATCTTTCATATATCATGGATAGTGAACCCTATGTATAGCCTACCTATTCCACTATATAAGCATACTTGCATTTGGTAAGCTACATGATGGGTGTCTTGCTGAGTACATTCAAACGTACTCATATTGGTTTCGTCCCTAGTATTTACTTTCCAGACTTCGAGAAGGAGCCTCAGGAGGAGGTCAACGAGGAGGAATACTGCACTGATGGCCTTGCAAACTAGGATCGTCTCTCGGTCAGCAGCCTGTAGGTTAAGGTGTGACTTGGGCTCTACTATGTTTGTTTGTGTGTTGTCTTCCGTTGTGTGTGTTGTGTGTTTGCCATGCGTGGCAGTTGTGTAGACTTGGTCATGTGATCATGTCTCTTTTGTAAGTGTTTCTGTAATCGTGTAATGGATATTGTATCTGTATGCTAACTTGATATGTTGTTCACGACTGGTGTGATCTGGGATCGTGAATGTATGCATATCGGAGGTGTCTTTGAAAAGTGGTTCTGGGGGATCTTACAGAGTTGGTATCAGAGCTATCCTGACCTAGGAGACCTTAGTTAGCATGGACGTTAGCTAGTACTCATAAAATATAATTTATAAAACTAAGTTACTAAGATGACTATGTACCAAAATATCCTATATATTCCACCCCCTTTGTGTTTTTGAAAACTCTACTTATACTAAGTTACTTTGAGCATCTTAAAATTTTGCACACTGATATCTAACTTAAGATACCTTAAAATTTTGTGTAGATGGCAGTTTTCTTCACCGAGTTCTTCCGGCTGGGATCGAATTCACCTTGCTACTGCCGTTTTGGGGAGGACTTGATCAAGATGGCTCGCCTTATCGGTCGCCCTATGCCTGAGTTGAAGGGAGCTCAGATTCACCATGATGGGCGAGCATTGTCCTGGTTGGTGGTATGTACCATTCGTGCACCTTTTCTAGCACCGTTGACCCCGGAGATCACTTATGAAGTGAAGGAGGATAATTGTGAAGATGGTATCCTTAGAGTGATGCAGCTGACTATCGTGAAGCTCGCGAACTTTTTTCGTAGCAAGTTTGAAGGAACCCCCTATAGATACTATGGGAGGCGCGATGAGGATGACAAGCCAATAGATGTCACTGAATACTTTATATTTGCTCGTCACTTCCAGCACATGGAGGGACAAATGTACAACACTCAGTTTGCCCTTGATAGACTCAGAGGAGAGTTCAACGTCCGAGCAAGAGAGATCTTCCAACTAGAGAAAGACCTGAGAGTTTCCTCTGCTACTGAGCGCCGTCTCGGAGCACAAAGAAAGACCATGAAGTACGTTGACTCCCACCTTCGTGCACAAGTGAGAAGCCTTCAATTCCAGCTTGCAACAAGCCAGTATAGAGTTGAAGAGTTGGAGGAGCAGCTACATGCAACCTCGAGTGCTTAGGATTGCCGCAGGTTGTTAGGAGTTGTATTGCTCCCACCCAAGACGTTGGTTTGTGTTGTGTTGTGTGAATCTGTCAAGAACTAAGTGTGTGCTAGATGTATTGTAAGACCTTTGATTTTGCTTTGTGAAACCTAAATTTGTGTTATTCTTGTTGAGACTATGTCTCATGTGTGTGCTAGTCTTTGTCTGTGATTGTGGTTTGCTTCTTAGATGCTTGTCTGCTGTTGTGTTATCTACCGTTCTCATCTCTGTTATGAGCCAGTATGTTTCACAAGTTTTCAAAACAAAACCACCCCTTTATCTGCTCTCATCTTACGCCATCCTTTTTCCACAGCATGGCCAATGTTTTACCGCCACCACCTGAGTCGACAGTTGACCAACTGTTTGCTCTGATAATGGGAGACCGTGAAGCCGCTCGTGCAGAGCGCAAAGCCAACCGTGTTGTCCTGCAGAACCTGACTCATCTTGGCATTGCAAAGGTTAAGAATAATGTTGCCCTTCTGAGAGAACAGCAGCGCCATCTTGCTGGACAGAGTCGCAAAAGGAAGATGGTGACACCAGGAGAACCTAGTTCATATGTGACTTGCAGTACCTTATCGGCGATGCCACAACCCCCAAGGAATCGTGCGAATGCTGGACCAAATACCGGAGGATACTTTACCTGTGGAAAGGAAGGGCACTTTGCTCGTGATTGTCCCTAGAGGAAGTATGATCCAGCTTGGTCTAATGAAACCCAAGAAACCCAGGGTCCAACCCAGAAGAAGCGCAAGAGTTTGATGAGTGGACCCCGAGACCAAGATGACGTTGCAGAAGCACCTGAATCTCATGTCATAGTGAGTGGTACGTTTTCGAACGAGATCTATGACCACCCTAGTTTTTCTTTGACTTCGTACGCTGAGAAATCTGACGTGATGGAACACTAGTAGTGTTTCCTCAGACTAGTAAAGAGTATCTTTAAAACTAACGACACTAACGTACTTTATCTAACCCTAGCTTGACACCTAAGTAAGTTTTAAAATTACTGCCAAATTTTTCTAAACCAATGAGAAAGGTGCCTTAGGATGTTTTATAGCTGTTTTGACAGAAAGAGGAAGTTGAAGGGAATATAAGATTTTTGAGCTATGATTTTACTAGAAAATAAGATCTCTCGTGTATCTAATTTAGAGCAACAAGATCTTAGGATACAAGGTTGTGGAGAATTCATTTGAGGTCTAGCTTAGGAGTGAAAGCTTGAGGACATTAGGGAATTTTTTTGAGTTGAACCAAGGATATGTGTAACATCCCAGTGTTTGGGAGGTTATAAGGATCTAAAGTTAATATGTGCATTTGCAAAGCATGCATCTAAAAGTACGGGAAATTTTGGCGCGAAAGTTTAGACGAATCAAAGTGACCAAAGTTTCACTTGACATGATGAAATAGGTCTAGTTCATCCAGTCAAGAGTACATTTGGAATGATCTTTATAACAAGTATCCTAAGAAACCAAATCATCTGATTACACAAACCATAATTGGTTGTGACCAACACAAACTCTCAACAACCTAAACGACAAGTCTTTAAGTGACTTGGAATGATTTACTAGATATCTAGAACTCAAAGAGGGGTGAGTATCCAAATCTCATAACTAATGACCACACATCCACAAGTTAGTAATGCTTGATGGAATAATCTCATCAACAAATATCCTAGGTTCTGTAAAACAATAACTCTTTAAGTTATCAACCATTCACACAACATCTTTCCTAAATTATTTAGGAACTACTAAGTGAACCATCACAAGTAAATAACAAAGTTTCAATAGAACACAAGTGATTCAAACAAGTATTAACTTAAACCCCACAAGTGGGAAATGACATAATAATTGTATTAACATATTTATCGAATATGTACATATCTCATCAAGTATAAAAGAAGTATATTAAAGAAGAAATAAATCTTCCTAAACTACTG
The DNA here is from genome assembly GCA_028641055.1 of Alopecurus myosuroides. NCBI lineage: Eukaryota > Viridiplantae > Streptophyta > Magnoliopsida > Poales > Poaceae > Alopecurus > Alopecurus myosuroides. Next base: position 291,337,662 of record CM054057.1, read on the forward strand.
ATAAACCTTGATCATCACACATGATATTTCCAAACCTCTATATCTGCATTATGAATGCCAAAGTTAATAAAGAGAAGGATATAAAGTAACAACATGACACCTAAGAAAAACAACTAACAACTTTGATATAAGTCATTAAATCCAATAACTTTCACATGCTCATTGTTTTAATCATCTCATACAAGTGAGAATATGAAATCTCAACACATCATTAAACCATTTGATCAATTCACTGTTAAGTCATCATTCCACCAATATTCCACATTTCTATTCAACTCATCATTCAACCAATCAAGTATCCCTGGATACAAGTAATGAATAACAACAAGATATAACCTCTAGTAGAGGAATTGAATTGATAACTAAGTAAATAAATCCTATATGATATAATTACATACCTTTTGGGAAATAAAATAAAAAGGTTATGGAAGGATAATAAAAGCTTGAACTAACTCTTAATCTAGATCTTGTTATGTTGTCAAGACCATCCTATCTTGTTTCCCAATCTTCTCCAAGTTATTTTTCAAGAGAAGAAACCACAAGACAGGAGGAACTACCACAGGAAGATCTACAAGAAGATTAATTAGAGTGTGCTTGAAGTGCTACTCTAATCTTCTATAAGAGTACTTGGAAACTCTTATACCTTGATATGATTTTATTAACACTCTTGAAAGAGTGTGATACTCCAATGTTAGTGTTATATAGAAGTAGTTTGGTAACAAGACTAATTACCTTGTTAACAGATCACTTTTGTATACTCCAAACAATTGAGTGTCATACACAAACAAATAGAAGGTAGAATCACCTAGTACATCTTAGTCTCTTGTATATGAAAAGTAATTTGGGGACAAGCCTTGCAAACTTGTCAACAGATTCTTCTTATATGTATAAGGCTAAATGATGTCATAAACTACACCTACATTTCTTTTATCACCAACCAAGAGAAAGAATAACACCAAGGAAACAAGAAACCATTATATAATCATTTAAGTAAAATCTTTGCTTGGAATAACTGTTTGTTCTCACCACAAGGGTGAGATAGTTGAAGATTGAATCCAAGAGATGCTATTACTTGCAAAGTACCAAGGCAATGTCTGAAGACTAGGGGCAACTAGAGACAAGAACATCAAGCAACAGAAGACTACAAGAAGCAACACTGCCTCAGTAAGGAAGCATAAGAAATTATCTAGTGAATGATTAGGTATTACTAGAGAACCTATAATTTCTATTCCTTGACAAGCTCATCTGGGATGAGGAACTCATAATGATATCTTTAATGGAAACAATTCCCAAGTATGAAATAATAACTAAATCATTACATCCACATGTCTTGATATGTGGAGGCAGAGGAAAACAAGATTAATACCTTGTTTTCCAAATCCTTTTCATATGTAAGACTAACAGATGATAACAAAAATCCATCTACTTGTAACCATATAAATTATGACATGATCTATAACCAACAGAGCATAATAGCCATACTTAAAATTTGTGTGGAAAACAAACCAACAAGATTCCAAAGCCACACAGGTTTTCCATTTCATCAAGTACTAAAAACATCAAACATAGAATACACATACCTCAGTAAAATGCCAACCAAAATTGCTAAGAGTTGTAAATATGAAAATAACATAGTATTATAAAAAGAAAACAAGTTCATGCAACCATTATAGTCATTTGGTGTGACATGGAATAAAATTCCATATTTAAATGATTTTCACAACAGTGCATAGAATCGGTACCAAATAGTTTTACTAAATTATTTTCTATAAGGAATTGTATACAATATGGTTCACTTATAAACACACCACATGGGAACCATATGTGTGTTGTGAGAATGTAATACTCATGCATAAAAGAAAATTTAAGACATTTAATACTTAAATTGAGTAAAAATAGAAAAACCACTTAATCTAGCATCCTAAATAAAAAATACATAGATTCTTCAAATTCACCAAAACAAAATATGGTGAGGTGGAGAAATTGATAAGGAATCCAAATATATTTTTAAATAATTTTTATCTTCACAAAAAGCCCCTGAAAACAATGTTTTCTTCTCTGTTTTAGTAACATAAGGACCAATATGGAAAATTCTGAAACTCCAGGGGGTTATCGAAAAGTGGCATTTTCATTTCTTTTCTTCCTCAACGCCGGCCAGAAGGCAGAGGAGGAGATTGGAACGGTGACGCCACTGCCACCTCCTCCGCACCGCCGTTCTGCGAGTATAAGGCCGCGGGAAGACGTCCGCATCTCTCTCACTCTACCTCGCTTGCTCTCTCTCTGTACGAGCTCGAAAGGAAAACCCTAACCCTAACCCATACGGCCACCGCTCGCCTCCGTCAACTCCGGGCATCACTGGAGGAGCTGAGGCCACAGAGAGACGCGCCATGTCCTCGTTGACCTCCTCGAGCACGCACGCAAGCTGGGAAAGCCAAGGGCCGCCGGAATCCGCCGTTCCCTTTCCTCTCCGATGACGGCCGCCGTGCGAAATTCTCCGTTCTCCGGCCGCTCCTTGCCTCCTCAACACCTCCACCGTACTCCTGGTAAGCCGTGGAGCACCAAGGTGCTCTCCGTTTGATCAATCGCTTCCGAAATCATCGTAGCATCATCAACCGCCGCCGTCCGCCGCGGTTGTGCTCGCCGGCGCAACTCCGGTGACCATTAGAGAGCGGCGCCACCTCCCGTAGCTTCCCAGTAGCATCCCCAGCACGACCCATCACTCCAATCGAACCAATTCGGGATAGATTCTTCGATTGAAACTCCACAGTAGAGATCTCCCCTGTTGCTGACGCAGCAATGACGTCATCGCGACGTAGTATTCCTTTTTCTTTTGTTCCTTTTAATTAAAACTGAATATGACAGGGCTGGCCCACCTGTCAATTTGAATTCGGGCAGAAAATAAATAAACCTTCATAATTCAATAACTTTTAATTCATTACTCAGAAAAATATAAATAAAATATGAAAATGATCAGAAAAATAAAATCTATTTGATTATGATATTTTCAAATGAATTTGATAAAGTTTAAAATTAAACATTTTCCTTAATTAATTAAATCATTTAAAATAAAGAAAAATAATAAATAATTCATAAAATCAGAAAAATACAAGTTATATACCAAAATGCTCCAAATGATTAATACAACTCATCTATGATGTTTAGAAGGTCATTTGACCAAGTTTTTATGTGTGCATTATTTGTCTAATCATTTAATTCATTTAAAATCAATAAATTAATAATTTATTCAAATATTGTCAGAAAGCATTGAGTGATATAACAAATTAAAGAGAAAAACATTTCCAATTCAATTATGTCAAACCTAAAACATTTTGTTGAACTTATAAACTTGTTATTCAAGGTATAATGGAATTTGATAATCGTCTACTATAACCATAAACAACTAACACAAGCATTATTTTATTTATTAATAAGACTCATGTTTTCACACGTACTAAAACCTATCATCACTAGTTATTAAGCAAAGTATTAAGATGATAGAGTTAGCTATGCTAGTTTATCATTTTCAACTAAACTCATTGTCATTAGCTCTACTCTTTTGGAGTATAAACTCAAACATGTTTGTTACCTTTTCATAATTGTTTACCATGTGCTATTGTCTCGTTGCCTAACCATGTTAAAACACTTCTACTTAAACATAATAACAATTGTTTGCCAAATAAAAGTGAAACCTATGTAAGTCTAAAACCAGTAAAAACAACATCACCACAAGTAATGAAACAATTCACCTAAAATATGTGTGATTGAGATATCGTATCAAACGTGGCTTACACTTGTAAGATGGGGTGTTTTCCAGGGTATTTCACGATGCATCTCATTACTATGCATGTATCATGTTGCCAGTGTTTTCTGTAGTCCTTACCGGGACTACTTTGCTATCTTTCAGATGTTTGGATTTCTCTACGCGACCTCGAACCCCGAAGACCTGGATTATTATTATGGTTATTTCAATCTCAGGCAAGTTCATCACTTGTTCATATCCTTTGCAGTACTTCATAACAAACTAATTGCAAAAACCCTATCGTCTTATCACCTACTCTCAAAAGAATGCATGATCCTATTTTTATAATAATATGACTAATTGAATGACTACCCGAGTGGTAGTGTTCTGTTTGGTGGGCGGATGGAACCATGGTAAGATGAATAGGTCAAAGGAAGGTTCCATCTGCATGGGAACGTATTACCTAGGAATTAACAACAACTGCCGTCAGGATTCTTGCGCCGTAAATTCGCGTTGACCATGGATCTTTTGTGGGGGGGGGGGTAAGTCAGCCGTGATACTTTTCTCGTTCGCATGTCAACGGACGCGCCAGAGACGTACGCTGTAGGTCTTGCGGGACTACATGCACATGGGTGGGAGCCCTTACGTCCCACGGGCTCTGGGGTCTATGAGTGTCTGCCAGGGGCGCGTAGATCTCCATCGTGAGGGGTGGAATCAGGCGTTCAACCTGCTGGCAGAAATGGGTGGGCATGCGTTGTGCGGAGAAGCACGGTTTGGCTTGGACCAACTACCGGGCCCCACACCTGAGTGGGAGTGGACAGGATCTCGAGCCTGGTTGTGCAACATGGTCTTGGTCGTCCATGGGTAAAGTAACGCACCTCTGCAGAGTGTAAAAGGATGTGACATGTTACCCCTTGTTCCGGGAAGGAGCTGCGAACGCCGCAGGAAAGGCAACTCCATGAAAGTTCTAATCCTGTGAAGAATGGCGGGCATAGTTTTCAGAATTAAAAGCAACCTCTTGAAGAAAGTTTTACAAAAACTTGCATTACTTTATGACTCTTTCGAGTCTAAAGCTGTAGTTAGTGCATCAACCACCCACTATATATCATGAACTTGCTGAGTAACGCTCGTTACTCATTCTATCCCGTTTGACCCCCTGCTTAGAGTTGAAGCCCTATTGAAGTCGTCATCGAGAAGCCATCGCTGCCTAAAGAAGCCGCGTGGAATGATTTACTACTTAGTCGATAAAGTATCATCATCAACAACACTGGTGGAGGACAAGATATCAAAGTGTAGGTAGAGTCCATTCTTGGTGTTAGCATTTACAAGCCATAGATTAGGGATTATATCAGCCGTAGTGGATTATGTTCTGAGCTAGAGTTCTTCTCCGGCTTGGAGCTTCGTATTGCTTCTTCTGATGTTTCTTTTGCAGGAGATCTTCTTGATTCATTAAGGAGATTCTCAAGATTTTGTAATGAGGTTTGTATCCTATAGCTTTGCTTGGACCCGCTGTGTTTCTGTTGTACCACTCTGAGAGATGTAATATTCACGGATAAGTCCTTCTGTGAGTATTATGTCGCCGACTTGCGCACTACACATGCAGTGGTGTGCTGGGTCACCACAGGTGGTATCAGAGCGAAGCGACCTTAGGTTTAAAACCTTTTAGGAGATCTGTAGGTTGGTAAAGACTATAGGAAGCCATCTTACCTAAACCACATTTTCTACAACTATGATGATTATTCACTTGAGAATGATATAATCATACTTGTATAGAATTATTCTTACTCAACTTGAGTAAATCTACTTATCTATTTTCTTTATACCTAGGTATGAATAGTTAGAGGTTTAGTGTGTATCAGTGTTATTGGGAAAAAGAGTGTTCTGACATAGTCAGAGATGCTCAAGCCAAAGTGATGATCACCCCATTCTATGAATGAATAGGATGGAGTAGAATATGGTATTGAGTTAGTATAGGAGTCATCAAGAATGGATGTTGAGAATCCTTAAGAGTTATTATAAACCATGGTAACTACAGGGTATATACCATATCCTTAGATATCAAGTCAAGAGGTGAATCATTATAGTGTAGTATGGAACTAGGAGAAGGCATACACATTGATGGAAGCTACATTACTACTCCTACGATGTGATCAACACCATGAAGGACCAACAGATGTTGTGAGAAGCTTATCATAACCACGAGGAAGTACTTCAAACATCATGGTACTTAGTCCTATAGGGAACCAAGTTAGACAACAACTACTATATGATCAATTTGTCTTGGTTTATTCCATTGCAGTAAGGCATGCAATTGGAGTAATTACCTGGGCAAAGAGTGGTTGTGTAGAATAGGATTACAAGGTAATATATACCTACTTGTAGTGTATAGCATTTAAGAGCCTTGGTACTTGAGATGTTTTACTCTAAGTACTCTTATTTCACAGGCTTTTGATGCATGAGTGATAACTGCATTTGGGATTTATTGCTTCTTATTTGGATCTTTGATTGACTAGATCTGTACATGAAGTTAGAACTTGATGTGCAAATGCATGTGCAAACATTGAGTTCTATCTTGATGTTACTGGTCTAGAGGGTACTGGATTAGAATGAGAGCGGTCTGAAATCTCAGCTGATTGAAGCAACTATCAAAGCTCTGGAAATCCTTGAAGTCAAGAAGGCAGAAATCAATAAAGCAGTGATGGGAATGGACCACATTCCACATCTTGTTTGGAATTGGTGAGCTACCACAAGTGATGCCAAGAGAATAACATGAGTAGTTATATCCTAGAAGGAAAAGTGTAGAAGTTGATAAATAAACTTATAGAATTGTCCCATAGAAGTCAAAACCCAAAGATATAGAAGGACCATAGAAAGTAACCAGTGGAATAGGTTATAAGCACCTATAGGGAAGAGTTAAAACTCGAGGAAACTCGAAGATATTTCTACTAATTAGAAGAGTCTAAGTTAGTGTACACTACTTTGTACAAGTTTCTATGAAAAATCTTTATCTTGAGGCAATTAGACTGAACCAAATGGAGTCTAAACCATAGATACTATCCAGGGTATCGGAAGAATATTATTGGTTATTCATCACCTGGTGGATGTACCAATTGTTCTTCAGAAAGTTGTGAGGGATAGGAAACCATACCTATTCATCGGAGAACGAAACTTGGTATCCACTATGTGGTGGAAATACCACGTGTTCTTCGTGAGACTATTAAGAAAGTCTAGTAACAAGACAGAGTTGTCCGAACAACTAGCATACTATTAGATCATAGTGCAAGATAGTGGAAAGTGAACAATCAAGACAAGGGGATACACATGACAAAGTCAACACAAGAAACAAATGTGAAGATTCAACAGTCTACAGAAGTTCTCTCTACCTATCTTTACGTGAGAGAGGTTGAACTTCGGGACGAAGTTCTTGTTAAGGGGGAGATACTGTAACATCCCAGTGTTTGGGAGGTTATAAGGATCTAAAGTTAATATGTGCATTTGCAAAGCATGCATCTAAAAGTACGGGAAATTTTGGCGCGAAAGTTTAGACGAATCAAAGTGACCAAAGTTTCACTTGACATGATGAAATAGGTCTAGTTCATCTAGTCAAGAGTACATTTGGAATGATCTTTATAACAAGTATCCTAAGAAACCAAATCATCTGATTACACAAACCATAATTGGTTGTGACCAACACAAACTCTCAACAACCTAAACGACAAGTCTTTAAGTGACTTGGAATGATTTACTAGATATCTAGAACTCAAAGAGGGGTGAGTATCCAAATCTCATAACTAATGACCACACATCCACAAGTTAGTAATGCTTGATGGAATAATCTCATCAACAAATATCCTAGGTTCTGTAAAACAATAACTCTTTAAGTTATCAACCATTCACACAACATCTTTCCTAAATTATTTAGGAACTACTAAGTGAACCATCACAAGTAAATAACAAAGTTTCAATAGAACACAAGTGATTCAAACAAGTATTAACTTAAACCCCACAAGTGGGAAATGACATAATAATTGTATTAACATATTTATCGAATATGTACATATCTCATCAAGTATAAAAGAAGTATATTAAAGAAGAAATAAATCTTCCTAAACTACTGATAAACCTTGATCATCACACATGATATTTCCAAACCTCTATATCTGCATTATGAATGCCAAAGTTAATAAAGAGAAGGATATAAAGTAACAACATGACACCTAAGAAAAACAACTAACAACTTTGATATAAGTCATTAAATCCAATAACTTTCACATGCTCATTGTTTTAATCATCTCATACAAGTGAGAATATGAAATCTCAACACATCATTAAACCATTTGATCAATTCACTGTTAAGTCATCATTCCACCAATATTCCACATTTCTATTCAACTCATCATTCAACCAATCAAGTATCCCTGGATACAAGTAATGAATAACAACAAGATATAACCTCTAGTAGAGGAATTGAATTGATAACTAAGTAAATAAATCCTATATGATATAATTACATACCTTTTGGGAAATAAAATAAAAAGGTTATGGAAGGATAATAAAAGCTTGAACTAACTCTTAATCTAGATCTTGTTATGTTGTCAAGACCATCCTATCTTGTTTCCCAATCTTCTCCAAGTTATTTTTCAAGAGAAGAAACCACAAGACAGGAGGAACTACCACAGGAAGATCTACAAGAAGATTAATTAGAGTGTGCTTGAAGTGCTACTCTAATCTTCTATAAGAGTACTTGGAAACTCTTATACCTTGATATGATTTTATTAACACTCTTGAAAGAGTGTGATACTCCAATGTTAGTGTTATATAGAAGTAGTTTGGTAACAAGACTAATTACCTTGTTAACAGATCACTTTTGTATACTCCAAACAATTGAGTGTCATACACAAACAAATAGAAGGTAGAATCACCTAGTACATCTTAGTCTCTTGTATATGAAAAGTAATTTGGGGACAAGCCTTGCAAACTTGTCAACAGATTCTTCTTATATGTATAAGGCTAAATGATGTCATAAACTACACCTACATTTCTTTTATCACCAACCAAGAGAAAGAATAACACCAAGGAAACAAGAAACCATTATATAATCATTTAAGTAAAATCTTTGCTTGGAATAACTGTTTGTTCTCACCACAAGGGTGAGATAGTTGAAGATTGAATCCAAGAGATGCTATTACTTGCAAAGTACCAAGGCAATGTCTGAAGACTAGGGGCAACTAGAGACAAGAACATCAAGCAACAGAAGACTACAAGAAGCAACACTGCCTCAGTAAGGAAGCATAAGAAATTATCTAGTGAATGATTAGGTATTACTAGAGAACCTATAATTTCTATTCCTTGACAAGCTCATCTGGGATGAGGAACTCATAATGATATCTTTAATGGAAACAATTCCCAAGTATGAAATAATAACTAAATCATTACATCCACATGTCTTGATATGTGGAGGCAGAGGAAAACAAGATTAATACCTTGTTTTCCAAATCCTTTTCATATGTAAGACTAACAGATGATAACAAAAATCCATCTACTTGTAACCATATAAATTATGACATGATCTATAACCAACAGAGCATAATAGCCATACTTAAAATTTGTGTGGAAAACAAACCAACAAGATTCCAAAGCCACACAGGTTTTCCATTTCATCAAGTACTAAAAACATCAAACATAGAATACACATACCTCAGTAAAATGCCAACCAAAATTGCTAAGAGTTGTAAATATGAAAATAACATAGTATTATAAAAAGAAAACAAGTTCATGCAACCATTATAGTCATTTGGTGTGACATGGAATAAAATTCCATATTTAAATGATTTTCACAACAGTGCATAGAATCGGTACCAAATAGTTTTACTAAATTATTTTCTATAAGGAATTGTATACAATATGGTTCACTTATAAACACACCACATGGGAACCATATGTGTGTTGTGAGAATGTAATACTCATGCATAAAAGAAAATTTAAGACATTTAATACTTAAATTGAGTAAAAATAGAAAAACCACTTAATCTAGCATCCTAAATAAAAAATACATAGATTCTTCAAATTCACCAAAACAAAATATGGTGAGGTGGAGAAATTGATAAGGAATCCAAATATATTTTTAAATAATTTTTATCTTCACAAAAAGCCCCTGAAAACAATGTTTTCTTCTATGTTTTAGTAACATAAGGACCAATATGGAAAATTCTGAAACTCCAGGGGGTTATCGAAAAGTGGCATTTTCATTTCTTTTCTTCCTCAACGCCGGCCAGAAGGCAGAGGAGGAGATTGGAACGGTGACGCCACTGCCACCTCCTCCGCACCGCCGTTCTGCGAGTATAAGGCCGCGGGAAGACGTCCGCATCTCTCTCACTCTACCTCGCTTGCTCTCTCTCTCTGTACGAGCTCGAAAGGAAAACCCTAACCCTAACCCATACGGCCACCGCTCGCCGCCGTCAACTCCGGGCATCACTGGAGGAGCTGAGGCCACAGAGAGACGCGCCATGTCCTCGTTGACCTCCTCGAGCACGCACGCAAGCTGGGAAAGCCAAGGGCCGCCGGAATCCGCCGTTCCCTTTCCTCTCCGATGACGGCCGCCGTGCGAAATTCTCCGTTCTCCGGCCGCTCCTTGCCTCCTCAACACCTCCACCGTACTCCTGGTAAGCCGTGGAGCACCAAGGTGCTCTCCGTTTGATCAATCGCTTCCGAAATCATCGTAGCATCATCAACCGCCGCCGTCCGCCGCGGTTGTGCTCGCCGGCGCAACTCCGGTGACCATTAGAGAGCGGCGCCACCTCCCGTAGCTTCCCAGTAGCATCCCCAGCACGACCCATCACTCCAATCGAACCAATTCGGGATAGATTCTTCGATTGAAACTCCACAGTAGAGATCTCCTCTGTTGCTGACGCAGCAATGACGTCATCGCGACGTAGTATTCCTTTTTCTTTTGTTCCTTTTAATTAAAACTGAATATGACAGGGCTGGCCCACCTGTCAATTTGAATTCTGGCAGAAAATAAATAAACCTTCATAATTCAATAACTTTTAATTCATTACTCAGAAAAATATAAATAAAATATGAAAATGATCAGAAAAATAAAATCTATTTGATTATGATATTTTCAAATGAATTTGATAAAGTTTAAAATTAAACATTTTCCTTAATTAATTAAATCATTTAAAATAAAGAAAAATAATAAATAATTCATAAAATCAGAAAAATACAAGTTATATACCAAAATGCTCCAAATGATTAATACAACTCATCTATGATGTTTAGAAGGTCATTTGACCAAGTTTTTATGTGTGCATTATTTGTCTAATCATTTAATTCATTTAAAATCAATAAATTAATAATTTATTCAAATATTGTCAGAAAGCATTGAGTGATATAACAAATTAAAGAGAAAAACATTTCCAATTCAATTATGTCAAACCTAAAACATTTTGTTGAACTTATAAACTTGTTATTCAAGGTATAATGGAATTTGATAATCGTCTACTATAACCATAAACAACTAACACAAGCATTATTTTATTTATTAATAAGACTCATGTTTTCACACGTACTAAAACCTATCATCACTAGTTATTAAGCAAAGTATTAAGATGATAGAGTTAGCTATGCTAGTTTATCATTTTCAACTAAACTCATTGTCATTAGCTCTACTCTTTTGGAGTATAAACTCAAACATGTTTGTTACCTTTTCATAATTGTTTACCATGTGCTATTGTCTCGTTGCCTAACCATGTTAAAACACTTCTACTTAAACATAATAACAATTGTTTGCCAAATAAAAGTGAAACCTATGTAAGTCTAAAACCAGTAAAAACAACATCACCACAAGTAATGAAACAATTCACCTAAAATATGTGTGATTGAGATATCGTATCAAACGTGGCTTACACTTGTAAGATGGGGTGTTTTCCAGGGTATTTCACGATGCATCTCATTACTATGCATGTATCATGTTGCCAGTGTTTTCTGTAGTCCTTACCGGGACTACTTTGCTATCTTTCAGATGTTTGGATTTCTCTACGCGACCTCGAACCCCGAAGACCTGGATTATTATTATGGTTATTTCAATCTCAGGCAAGTTCATCACTTGTTCATATCCTTTGCAGTACTTCATAACAAACTAATTGCAAAAACCCTATCGTCTTATCACCTACTCTCAAAAGAATGCATGATCCTATTTTTATAATAATATGACTAATTGAATGACTACCCGAGTGGTAGTGTTCTGTTTGGTGGGCGGATGGAACCATGGTAAGATGAATAGGTCAAAGGAAGGTTCCATCTGCATGGGAACGTATTACCTAGGAATTAACAACAACTGCCGTCAGGATTCTTGCGCCGTAAATTCGCGTTGACCATGGATCTTTTGTGGGGGGAGTAAGTCAGCCGTGATACTTTTCTCGTTCGCATGTCAACGGACGCGCCAGAGACGTACGCTGTAGGTCTTGCGGGACTACATGCACATGGGTGGGAGCCCTTACGTCCCACGGGCTCTGGGGTCTATGAGTGTCTGCCAGGGGCGCGTAGATCTCCATCGTGAGGGGTGGAATCAGGCGTTCAACCTGCTGGCAGAAATGGGTGGGCATGCGTTGTGCGGAGAAGCACGGTTTGGCTTGGACCAACTACCGGGCCCCACACCTGAGTGGGAGTGGACAGGATCTCGAGCCTGGTTGTGCAACATGGTCTTGGTCGTCCATGGGTAAAGTAACGCACCTCTGCAGAGTGTAAAAGGATGTGACATGTTACCCCTTGTTCCGGGAAGGAGCTGCGAACGCCGCAGGAAAGGCAACTCCATGAAAGTTCTAATCCTGTGAAGAATGGCGGGCATAGTTTTCAGAATTAAAAGCAACCTCTTGAAGAAAGTTTTACAAAAACTTGCATTACTTTATGACTCTTTCGAGTCTAAAGCTGTAGTTAGTGCATCAACCACCCACTATATATCATGAACTTGCTGAGTAACGCTCGTTACTCATTCTATCCCGTTTGACCCCCTGCTTAGAGTTGAAGCCCTATTGAAGTCGTCATCGAGAAGCCATCGCTGCCTAGCCGCGTGGAATGATTTACTACTTAGTCGATAAAGTATCATCATCAACAACACTGGTGGAGGACAAGATATCAAAGTGTAGGTAGAGTCCATTCTTGGTGTTAGCATTTACAAGCCATAGATTAGGGATTATATCAGCCGTAGTGGATTATGTTCTGAGCTAGAGTTCTTCTCCGGCTTGGAGCTTCGTATTGCTTCTTCTGATGTTTCTTTTGCAGGAGATCTTCTTGATTCATTAAGGAGATTCTCAAGATTTTGTAATGAGGTTTGTATCCTATAGCTTTGCTTGGACCCGCTGTGTTTCTGTTGTACCACTCTGAGAGATGTAATATTCACGGATAAGTCCTTCTGTGAGTATTATGTCGCCGACTTGCGCACTACACATGCAGTGGTGTGCTGGGTCACCACAATATGTTATGTTATTTATACGCTGGGGCTAATCAGTTGTGGACCCCAAAACTTTGGAAGTTACCTAGATTTGAAATATGTAATATAGAAAAAATTATTTGAGGTTTCGAGATATTGGTGGAAACTATTGGATTTTTAGGAAGCCTTGCTATATGATGAAGATTGGATTGGTATAGAAATTTCGATTTTTAGTTGGAGTAATATTGGATTGTCATTTATGGGAAAGAAATTGGTGGACATAAAAGAAGGATTTTTGGATCTTAGGAAAAATCAATATGGCTTGGAGATAGTAGATGATTATTCTTGGTGATATATTTTCGGAGCTTGTCACGCTCTGTTGAGATGGTTTTGAGGAAAATGATTTAGCATTGATGATGAGATAACAGTTTGTATAGCTTGAAAAGATCTATATTGTAGTCAGAAAGTGGATCAGATCCCAAAGTTATGGGTATATGATTATTGGATTTTTGGTTTAGCATTAGCAATATGATCATGGGGAAAATAATCTTTTGAGGGAGACAAATGATTTGAGGTTTGATTTTCTAGGATTATATTAGATTAAGAGGAAGATAGTGGACTTCCTAGATCTTTAGGAATGGAGCAATGGAAAACTCTTGTTTGCGAAAGATTGGTGGATATCCGATAGATTGAACCATATGATGATGAGAGAATTTATACCCCAAAGGAAGTTATAGTGGATTGATAATCTAGTTTGATATCTCAGTGATGAATCTAGTAACTAGTTGATAGTGGCAGACCTATCATCGATATGGATTGGAAAGTAGTAGATCAATGAATATCATGGTTTTTGAGGAACGATAAGTTCAAGGTTTAGAACATGGCACCCAAACCCTTTTGAAAGCTAACCTGCCGGTGGATGTTGGTAAGATTAATCAAAGGAGGGAAGCACTTGTGCTTAACATTACCAACCACTAACACCTGTTTTGGTAGACTAATGTTCTAACATTGTTGTATTGACCACACTCTCTTTTCACTTGCCTGCGAATCTCAGGACGAGATTCTTTTAAGGGGGAAAGGTCTGTCACACCCCAGTTTTTGGATTCTTGTCCTGTAGTTCAAGGAGACAAAAATGAGGGCCAACAATTTTTTTAACAACATGAGTGTTTGAACCAACATGTGTATATGACAATAGTAATATATGCAATGAAAGTTTTGTTTCATTTGAAAAACCAATACAAACAATTATTCTGAAAACACCTTTATGTTTTCTCTGATGTTTTTCATAATGTTACTTGAGTGATTTTTGTTCCAAGACTTGGATCATGCTTGCTTGAATATTGAAATAAACTTTTAGCTTTGTTGGATCCAAGAAAACAAAATTTCATAATGACTTATGGAAGTTTTCTATAGAAACTATTCCCTGAAAATATAGACAAGTACTTGTTTTCCACACTTGTTTTCACTAGGCTATAATATTCCATTTTGTGTTTTCTTGACTTGTATTTGTTCCTTGATCTATGGACTACAAATCCATAAGCTTGGTTTGGATTTTTGTAATAATAAAAACAATCTTTTGCTTGTTGTTTTTGTGGAAGAAAAATAAGACAGAAAAAGGCATTTTTAGAAAACAAAGAAATACAGAAAGTACCCCTTTTCCCACTTTGTTTTCATAGCCTTCCACTATTCAAATTTTATTTTCAAAAGATGTTTTCTGAAAGTTTAAAACATGTTTAACAATCTCCAACTTTGAAAACAAAAATTGGAATTTATTTGACCCTTGAAAATTGGAATTTATTTGACCCTTGAAAATTTTCTGGAAGTCTTTGCTAACTGAATTTTCTGAATTAAAAGAAACAAATTTTTCCAAAAGTTTAGCAGATGTTTTCAATAGGAATTTTTTCAAACTTGGAAATGCCACTTTTCCAATTTGATTCATTGATGTTTGGACTTCACATTGGATCCTTTTGTTTGCTTCTAGATGGTCAAGGGAGAGAGAGAGCAAGTGAGAAAGAGTGGGGGCAGAGGAGAGGAGTGGCATGGCATGGGCACAACAGTGCCACGGCCACTGTGGCCATGCCTTGGCTTTTCCACAACTCAAACGCCGCCACTAGCTTGCCCCCGACCCCTTCTAACTCCCTGACACCACCCATGCCGGATGCACGTCGCGGACATGCCCTAGAGCTCGCCCCCGTGATGTTTTAGACGTACCCTAGAACGCCCCCATGTCTCTCGACTCAGTGCCATGGCTATAGGCCAACCCTAGCCCAACCCTTGCGCCACTACACTCCCACACTCCCTCACCATCACCTCCCACCGAAGAAAACGAACCCAAGCGCTCCTGGAAGCGCCCCGACCGAGAAACCCGCCGCCGGCCACCGAGCCCCACTCGAGGTGGCACCGCTCGACCCTTCCGTCTCCACCTTTTATTTTCCCCTCCGAAGAGCTCCACGTACCCTGTAACGTGCCCCTGAAACCTCCCCGTCTCCTCCTTTGCGCAGGAGCCCCGCAGCCGTCGTGGTCGCCGCCGCGGACGTCCGGTCGTGCGCCATCGACTAGGGCCACGAGCGCCACCATTCTCTGCGCCCCTTCGTCTCCTCGTGTCCCTGGACCTTCACCGACACCACGCCGCCCCTCTCCGTTACCCCACGGTGAGCCGTCGTGCCCTCGCGTTTCTCCGAAGCGCGGTGAGAGAGAGAAGAGGGGTGAGGAAGAAGAGATGCCCGGGAGCGTTGATCCGCGGATCCACGGCTCCCGTTGAACCTGCCCGTTTCCCGCGCTTGGCCCGCGCGCGCTCGCGGTTGGGCCACTGTGATCTTAGTTGGACCGCGCAGAAGGAAATCTAGCCCGTCCGGTGTGATTTCTCTTTTCCTTTTAAAACTGACAGAAACATTATGTGTTACTTTTTCTCTGTGAAAAATAGATTAAGTGCACATAAAATCAAAAAAATTGTGGCATTAGAATAATGTTTTCTTAACCACCTCCAAGTGGTTGTTCCATGTTTGCATGTGTATTTTGGCTATAGTAATTAAAAAGCCACAGAGTATATGTGGTACCATTTGGGGCATAACTTTTTGTGTATGGCTCCAAAATGATCAAATCAAATTGTTTTGAGTAGCTATTGAATAGATATATCAGTAGAACTTGACCTCACATCAAGTACAGTTACCATTTGGAAATTCCATCCATTTTGGTATTTGGCCAGTAGGCTTTTGTAGGATTTTTAGAAGGAATTTAAAAATGATTTTTTAGCTGAATCCAATTGGATGAGTTTTTTTTATGACTAGATCTATGTAATACTATCTTGGATTAATTTTTAGAGCTCTAGATTAGTTTTGGTGAGCATTTCTAGAAAAAGCACATTTTCTGTTTTATTTAAAACTTGTTTATTTGTTTTTTATTAAATGTTTCATTGTTTGAAACTTCTTCCTAGCATGTATATATGTGTTTCTACTTGTTATTAGGTTATTTTCTTGCATTACTAATACATTATGAAGTGTGTACATGATTGGAAATCAAATAGAAATGGAAATAGCATTTTATTATTTTCTAGATTTATTATTGAATAGATTTTGTGAGCTAGTTTTGTTATGTTGGATACCTAGGTTTTTGATATGGTTATTCTGAGTACAGTACCATTTTGGTACTTATGTTGTGATTTTATCATCACTGTTAGCTTGCACTTTATTTTATAGCTAGGCATGTGTAACAATTGTTTGTTTATTTTCACTAAGTGGTTTTCACTAGTATGAGTAGTGATGTGGTAATTGTTTGGTAGATTATATTTTTATCAAGTGTGACCTGAGGCTTTGTTACCTCTTAACTCCTTTTTCGGGGGTCTACCCCCGAGTAGGGGTAAGACTGGTGGCAAACAGTGCTTAAAGTATGGTTTTGCCGGGTAGGCGGCTACCCGGGTACTCGTTGCCCGGTAGGCGCTATTCGGTGGGAAGTATTGAAGGCCAAGAGAAGATAACAAGTGATGTTCTGGATCGACCGGGTAGAACTCAGGTGATCCGAGTAGATGGGAAGCTATCCTACTCGGGCACAAAGTCAATGGAGCCGTTGTGGGAGATCCCGTGTATCCCACTGTTGTACAGGCGTGCGGTTCAACTTACTAGGAGCATGATTATCCGTGCTGAGGCGTGGGCACAGTACGGGTAGGCGCCTGTCAAGTCCTGTCACTGACAGGGGGACAGGACATGTCAGTGACCTACCCTAAGGGACTGACAGGGTGGACAAGACCTGTCAGCCGGACGGCGCGGCGACTTTCGGCACGACGTCAGCGGGAACACGGAGGCGTGCGCCATTTGCACAATGGTGGTGTCACTTTGTGTACTTTTAAGTGTAGTTTACTCGCTGGCCACCAGTATATAAGGTGGCCAGCCCCCTCCTGCGCGAGGGACGTTGGATCCAGGCGCATTTGTTGCGAGTCTTAGCAACACACAGAGAGAGAGCTAGCGGCTGGCTACTCGGTTGTGAGTTGGCCAGAGAGAGTTTGTGACTTCGCTACTCGGTTGAGCTATATACAGAGAGGTAGGCAGGAGTAGGGGTGTTACCTCCACACGAGGGCCCCGAACCTGGGTAGATCTTGGTGTTTGTAGTGTTCTTGAGCGCGTCTACTCGACGTGCGATCCCTCCCCGAATACCTAATAATACATCCTTGGTATTAGTGGGCCTATAACCCACTGGTCCCATTGCATTTTGGTTAGGAATACACATTCCCTACCACACAGTTGTTTGCTTGTAGCATATATTTTATTACGAGTGTTTAGCAATTTCCACAAAGGAAAATAGATGTTTGCTTTACTTGTTTTGTGGAAGTTTTTAGTAATACATTGTGAATGTTGGCATGTTTAGTTGTGGTGCATTTGTTAACAAAATGTTCCCTTGGGAATATCATGTTAAGGAATGATTGGCTATTGTTTTGCTTAAATTGAATATTGTTTGTAAATAGGAATATTTTTCCTAGTGTTGGTAAATTATGTGCGAATAGAAATTCCTTGAGTGTTTTAGTTTTAGAAATTATTTGATTGATCTTGTATTGAGTGCATATCTACTGGTTGTATAGCATGTCACTTTGATACTTGTTCTTTGGTTATTAGAAAAGCATGTATTATTAGGCATGGTTTGTTCTTGATAAGTAGTTATTTTCATAGAATTATTTTAGTATATTTGCTTACTAGCATGTGTAAGGTGTATGTGCTGTTAGTAGGTATTTACATTCATACATTGCTTGTTTAGTATTATGCATCCTTGTAGTATTGTTTGCTTCTTTAGTGATGCATTAGTGTCACCACTAGACATTATGAGTTTGTTTTATGATGTTGTCTTTCTATTATATGATAGTATGTTTCTCCTAGCATGTTTAGCTTGTTTTTACTTCTGTTATTATGACATGACTTTGTGATTTTCTAGATGATATTGGTTGTGCAATACATTAATTATCTTATAGCATGCTTGTGTAGTAATCTTTTCACACTAGTACACTATTAGTGCACTCCTGTTATTATGCTATTTTCTAGGTTTACTATCTCTTGTGATGATTGTGTTTTAGAATGTGTATTATGACTTGTTACCATTGGTTTAGCCACTGGTTTGTTTAGTTATATTTATGGTTGAGTGATTCCTTAGTCATTGTGTACACATAAGCATAGTTAGTAATTATCTTATTCTTTTGTGTTTGCTTTGTTGATTGGAAATTGTCTGATTGATTACCTTAGCATGAGTATTGTACTAATAAGTATTGTTGTGTTTAGTAGTACCTTGTTATCTATGCATTGAGTTAGTGGTAAAATTGTTTGGTAACGCTTGCTTGTGTTGTTGTTAATACCCACTACCATGGGTATTGCTTTGATCGAGTGACATTAGTTTAGCAGTCTCACCCTTGTGAAGAGAAGCTAATTTTTAGCTTCTAAAATATCTTGGTATGAGAGTTGTGCACCCACCCCATCTATGATATTTAGGATGTGGAATATGGTTTCCCAACCATATATATTTTTCTGGTGATAGTTTTGTACCATGAGTGTTTGTGAGATAGTTTCTCGATAACTTTTTGAGTGATTACGCTAGTATAAGTTTGCTCGTTGTATGTGTTGTTTTGTTTTATTGATTGTTTCATTAGTTATGAGCGTGTGTCTTTTACTCTTTTACGACGTTAGAAAACGAAGAAGAACAAGCAGTTGTAGAGCCGTGTGTCAAGTTCAAGCTACTTCAAGGCCATGGACACAAAGACTTTTAAGGCAAGCCATCCTGATGCTTGCTACTACACTTATCATTATCTATCATGCATGTTTTACTTCTGAAAGTTTTACAAAACTATGTTTATCAAAAACTATTTTTGAGTGACTACTACTACTATTAATATTATATACATTATCATTATGCGAGTAGTTGAAACTTGGTGTTACCAAGCCCATAGCCACCATATGGTATTTATTACCACCAAACATATTAGTCCCTAAGTGGACACCTTAAAAATCTGTTTTTGCAAAACAAAGGCTTTATGGAAAACCCGGTAGAAAGGCGAAGCCTTATCCACCGGAGAAATGTTGAAGCGGTCATTTTAGGGGGGAAATGTGTTTTCAAAAATGACACATAACCTAGTCTTAGCCGGACAACCTTTACTGTACTGCCACTCTACCCCAACGTGGGCATGGGGCTTAACTTGAAGTTTGTTTTTGTTAGAGTGTGTTCTATCTCAATTTGCTATAAGGGTCGTCGTGCCCTCGAACCGATTGTCGCCAGGAGGGGAATACGGGACCTAAAAAGTGTGGGATTAATTTCTCCTCCGGTTGTAACAGTTGGGTCCCCTGCCGTGGCGCTGGTGGACAGGATGCCGGGGGAATCATACCCAACTGAAGAGATAAGCATATTCTTGCTTGAGCATAGTGGATGGTTAGTATCAGTTATCTGATGTTTGCATACTGTTGTTACAATCTGTGGTTGTTCACGGCAGATGATCTGGATCTTGTGGAATGTGTACACCTTTGCAGAGTCAAACTATTCTGAATAGCTGTGTCCTCAGATATGGAGAGTTGAATGGCCATGTAGCTAGCATTGTGTCAATGTTTTCAAAAAGGATTTTTTAATAGGAGTTGGAACATGGGAAGTATTGAAAGGAAAAACTTTGTACCGTGGAGGTACTATTTAAGAAAAGCCGGAAGTTGTTTTGCAAGAAGTTTTGCAAAGAAAAAGATTTCTTTTCTAAAACAAAGTTTTACAAAACTCGTGGACATGCAATATCTACAAGATAAATAAAACTATATTATTTTTATTTTGAAGTATCTTCTTCAACAAAGATAAAGAGATTTTCAAAATCAACTGTGATATATCTTTCATATATCATGGATAGTGAACCCTATGTATAGCCTACCTATTCCACTATATAAGCATACTTTCATTTGGTAAGCTACATGATGTGTGTCTTGCTGAGTACATTCAAACGTACTCATATTGGCTTCGTCCCTGGTATTTACTTGTCATACTTCGAGAAGTAGCCTCTGGAGGAGGACACCAAGGAGGAGTACTGCACTGATGGCCTTGTGAACTAGGATCATCTCCCGGTCAGCAGCATGTAGGTTAAGGCGTGACTTGGGCTCTACTACGTTTTTTTGTGTGTTGTCTTCTGGTTTGTGTGTTGTGTGTTTTCCCTATGCGGCAGTTGTGTAGACTTGGTCATGTGATCATGTCTCTTTATTAAGTGTTTCTGTAATCGTGTAATGGATATTGTATTTGTATGCCAACTTGATATGTTGTTCACGACTGGTGTGATCTGGGATCGTGAATGTATGCATATCGGAGGTGTCCTTGAACAGTGGTTCTGGCGGACCTTACACTCCCCCTATGTCCATGCCTACACCTAAACCCAAACAGGCATCAACTATAGGGGTGTGTGCAAGATCTTCAAGTCAAACTCCTCGAATCGATGATATTTAGCTCTCAAGAACATGAATCTTGCACCGTCAAGTGGCTTCGTGAAGATGATCGCGATATTATCCTTGGTGGGGACATATGCTAGCTCAATATCACCTCTTGCCACATGATCCCGAATGAAATGATGACGAATCTCAATATGCTTCGTCGTCGTGTGTTCCACGGGGCTGTAGGCGATCTTGATGGCACTTTCATTGTCACACATGAGAGGCACATTATCCAAGTGAACATCATACTCTTTGAGGGTTTGCCTCATCCATAGCAATTGGGTGCAAGCACTAGCGGCCGCCACATACTCGGCTTCGGCGGTGGAGAGAGATATACAATTTTGCTTCTTGGAAGACCAACTCACCAAGGACCTACCAAGAAATTGGCAAGCCCCAAAACTAGACTTCCTATCATCTTGATCATCGGCCCAATTCGAGTCTGTGTAGCCCTTGAGAAAAAATTGTGCCCCCTTTGGGTACCACAAACCAAACCTTGGGGTATGAACCAAATACCAAAAGATCATATGGACCTCCACTAAGTGGTTTTCCTTAGGAGCCGCTTGATACCTTGCACACACACCTAAACTCAAAACAATATCGGGCCTAGATGCACAAAGTTAAAGCAAAGAACCAATCATAGAACGATACAACTTTTGGTAGACATCTTTACCATCCGGATTGCGCTTGAGGTGGCATTTGACTTGCATAGGAGATTACTTCTCTTTTGCACCTTGGAAATTAAACCTCTTGAGAATGTCTTGGGTGTACTTATCTTGAGAAATGAAAGTCCCACGAGCCCATTGCTTGATCTCAAAGCCAAGGAAGAATTTAAGCTCTCCCATCATGGACATCTCAAACCTGTCTATAATAAGCTTTGAGAACTCATTATTAAAAGCTTGGTTAGTTGAGCCAAAGATAATATCGTCCACATAGAGCTGGAATATGAAAAGCTCTCCCACGATCTTCCAACAACTCTCTAAGGTGCTCATATGTCACGACCCCGGACCCAGAGATATACATACTGTTATGTGCTCCTAGACATGGACCCACAAGGGCTTCAGGGTTACCAGCCCCGGCCGCAACAAACAACGGCAGGCAGACTGGATTCATCGGCACGTAGTCCGGATCCCCAGTCTACTACTCCTTGTATCCATGCTAGTCATAACCAACTATGCATATCAAAGCGTCCACGAATCGAATGAAACTGAAGGAAACGGGACCAAAGCTATACAGAGATGCTATGTGTCCAGAAAGTGCAACAACAATCGAGGGTTACTGGGGTTACCTCGCCCCAGGCCGATCACATCGACAGGCGGGCTCGGATATGGATCATCGGCTCCACAACCCCTCGACTGCGGCAACTATGCAGGCATAGCCAAAACTGCATAACAATGAGCTCGAAACCAACAACCGATCAAAGCAACACTCTAGACATGAAACTTATTAAACAGGTGTTACTAGAGTATAGCTTACAAGCAGAGGTCACACGACCCAACATTACATCAGACAACGGAAGGCAAATTATGTTGCTAATCAACAAGAACCAAAAAGGCCTAAGAGGCCGCAACATAAGGCGACGTCCCAGCCCATAGATTCCAGGCTGCTACCTGGGAACCCCAAACTACTCGTCGATGTCCACGTTGAATCACCACCGATGGAGTTCTTCTCCTGAACCAAAATTAAGCAAACCTGAGTACGGGAGGTACTCAACAAGACTTAATTAACCTATTATATATCTGTTATTTCGAAAAGGGTTTCATGAAGGCTGATTTGCGTAAAGCAATCTTTGTTTTGCAAGTTGAGGAGGGAATAGCACGTCTCATAGAATATTTTGAAAACAGATGAGAAAGCTACTCAACTACTGATATCATCATCTTCTTGTATTCCACCAAGTCCTTCTCATTCCCATACTATCTCATGCTACAAGGATCACCCCTCTCGGCATCTCCGGGGAGGCACCCTTGAATCATGGTTAACAAGTTTTAGTCATTCCGTTGAAGTTATCTATGATCACAGAATCCTTTGCCAAGTCGTCCGTAACCGTGGACACGGCTTCTCGAGGAGATTTATCCCTGCAGGGGGTACACTTTACCCACACGTACCATCCGACTCTTAACGCCACATGTACGCTCCTCCATGGAGCGCGGCAGAGGGTGGCTGGCCACGACCTTTACCTTTCTCGACCCTATCCATGAGTCAACCCAAACAGGGCCACCCCGTCAACAGGGAGTTGGCCACCTCCTGACGGCACCTGTTCTGTGAGTCGGGATCAAGATCCGAGTACGTCCATCACTTGTCCCGGTCACGCCCTAAGTTTTCTCCAAATCATTTTCTGACTCACACGCAGATGGAAAGATCAAACTACGTGACTCATGGACGTGGCCAAACAAGTTAGTTAGTCGAGCGCGGTCTGTTAGGCCCCGCGTGTGGTTGCACGCTCAGTCTTGGCTTCGAAGGCGAGAACTCGCTCCTAGGGGCATGAACAGGACAAAACGCCACAACCCATTGTGGCCTCACATCCATGCCGTTATTTAGTCAAGTTATCAAAGATAAACCAAAACACAACAACCTATCATAGTAGATTCACGCAAATGACCAGATCCATCAACCGGATGTATCAGATCACAACTAGGCATGGCTAAGCAAGACGCACAAGGTTTAGCGGATCGCACACAAACAAACCTATAGCTGCTAGGAGCAGTGGATCAGGATATCTAGGTTATGCAGTATATAGGGGAACTCTATCTACTGACATCAAATAGTTTGGAACAGAATGCAAAGTACGAGATTCAAAACACGTTGAAACCATATATGAGCAGATAAGAGGTTATGCTTGCCTTGGTTATAAGAAAACCAGATAAAGATCTTCTGGAATAAGTGCTTGACTTGTCGGTTAAGATCAAGTATTCGCCATTGGATTGCTGGCCTTCTCTTCGGAGTCACGTTCTACCGAGGGGGGGAACAACACCGAAAGAGAAATAACAATCAACACATGGCATCGATGCAATGCACAACATGTATGCATGAGCAAGTTAATGCAATGAAATAAAGCCCTAAGCATGCTCGATGAGTTGCTAGGGTTCGTATGTCAGTTATGCAATTTTAGTGAAATTATCCCGAAATAGACCCCGGAGGGGTACTTCGGGCAATTCTGGAAGTGAGTATAATTTTAAAAGCTCAAATGGGTTTAAAAACATCATAAACAGGTTGCATTTGTCATTTTGAGCAAAATGGTATATAACTTTTAATTTTCTAATTTTATTGAATAAAAACTTATTTTCTCTATTTTAAATGAATTAATTAAATTCAAATAGTGTTCAATTTTCAACTTTGGCAAACATGTATGAAAGTGACATATTTAGGTAGAGAATAATTTTTTGAACATTTTAAATATTTTTCCATATTTTTCTGAGGTACAGAAATAAAGTTATTAATTATGCAAATTTTATTCATTTTTTGTAATTTAAATACAGGTGGGGCCCACGTGGCATATTTTTTATTCCTTTTAAAACATAGAAAACCCATGCTGACATCAGCGTGACACAAGGGTGGCATCATCCTACTCTGCTCCTCATGGGTGCACTCGAAATCCATCGAATTCGCGCGCAATTCGCGAATCCGAGCACACCACGAGGGAGAGGGGCTCGAGGGAAGCCCAGGGGTGGCGTCGGTGAGCCAAGAGGTCACCGGAAACCTCGCCGGCAAGCGACGGCGCGGCGGCGGCCATAGTTGCACGGCGACCGGGAGTTCTAGAGGGAGAGAGAGGAAACGGAGGGGTCCATGAGGACCGTTAGCTCACCAGGAAGCTAATGGAGGGGACGGTGAGGCTCGAGGGGGCCTCCATCGATGGCGCCACGCGGAGGAGGCCGGCGGCCATGGCGGACGGCAGCGCGAAATCCCGGCGGATGGAGGCTTCCCGGCAAGCGAGGTTGGAGGGGGGTGAAGGTGGACGAGGCACTCCTCCTGGTGCTTTCCGTTGGGCCGGAGATGGCCGGAGTAGACGGCGATTCGCCGGCGGCGACGGTACAGAGAAGGGCTAGGGTTTCGGTATGAAGGTACAGAGGAGAGGAGGGATCTCGAGAGGGAGGGAGAGCGCCCGGTCCTTATCGTCCTCGCAGGAAACGGCGACGGTGGGGATCCCCTCGCGAGATCGACGGCCAGTGCAGCGCCACAGAGCAGCTCCTACTGGCAGAGGTTGAAGATGACGATTTTGCAAAAACCCCCTAATTGTTTTGAGTTTTACAGTCTAGACCTTTTCCATTAAAAAACAGAACAGAAAACTAAAATTTGAGGGCCTTTTTGTGAAGATAAAAATTGGCAAAAATATATTTTGAAAACCTCACAAAATTTCCAACCTTGCCATGTTTTTCTTTGAGGTATTTGAATTATTTTCCAACACAAATTTTTGGGAACCAAAAGAAGTACTTTTTGTGGGATTTTCTTAAACCATTTAAATTCACAATTTAAATTGGTTAAAACATGGTTTAAATTTTTGTTTCATGCATGAATGATATGAACACAACACCACACACCTTTGGTAGCAAAAGTTGGGATGTTACAAATCTACCCCCTTACAAGAATCTCGTCCCGAGATTCCCGAAGGAGAAGAAAGAAGGAACACCGGTTTTGAACGATCTTCTCGAACCTTACGGTTCTCTTCTTGAAGAGGTTGATCCGTAGCATCTTGAAGTATTGAACGGATACACCTTAGGTAAGAGGGAAACTCTTAGGGTTTGATCTTCACGAATATCGAGTATCTCATGGATAACTCAGGACAAGAATGTTCGTAACGAACTTTTGAGTTAACGTACATGAAACACATCAAGATAACGGAGGGAATAGAATATGGTTTCAAGTTTATGGGCGATGGTTCTTGAAAGGATTTAGAATATGAGCTTTGTACAATACTTTAAATCCTTTTGCAAAAGAAAGGTTGAACAACCTATGACATCGAGGTTTCTTCAAACGGAATACCAAGATGAGAAGGATTGTTTTGGATATCAAAACATAGTATCCGTAGACGAGGGAAAACACGAGAAAACACCGTAACTCGTGCGTTCGAGAATTTGATACAGGATCATGTTCACTCTTCGGAGTGGACACAGAAGATAACGAAACTTCCATTCCGTTAAGGTTTGTCGAAAACTTTATCGAAGATCAGGAGGTTACTTCACAGCAAAAGATGGGTAACCAAAAGATGTGGAAACACCGTAACAAAGGAGGAATTATTGATCACACCATAAGGATGGCCAACCAACGAGGATTGGAACACCAGAAGAAATAGGGAATCTCTTTCTTATTGTGGATTTGACATAGCAATACGTTCACCACATAGTTGAGATCCCCCGGCTGAAGTAACTGACAAATTCACACAATGTGTGAGATGAACAGAACTCCAAGTACAAACAACTTGAGAAAGGGAACTGATCAACAGCGGTTAAGAAACACCAAGAGATGTTCTCCTGATGAACTTGTTTCCACTGAAACGAAGGTTTGGAGGATCAACGAAGAGACATTGGAAGAATCAACTTCCAGGTTCTGCTGGATATTCTAGATACCGACAGCAGGCTCACGACAAGTCTTCTATAGGTCATCAAGTCAAAGTAAACTCCGGTTTGGAAGTACAGAAGGGGAGACTTGTTAGAACGAGTCACACAAGAATTCTCACGGGGAGCGATTGTTCTTACGGACTCAAAGAGATATGACATGTGACGCCCCGACATCGGGCACTATGCAGATTTCAGCATTCCCGCCAAAATCGACATAATAACCGATTCCAGGTTGCCACTTGTGATAACATTACAACAGTTCACGAATATTCCGCAACAACAACAGAAAATATATATACAAGAGGACTCAAACGAGTCAAGGATACAACTGATACAATACAAAGATCCAAATAACAGCGGAAGAAACAACATAGCGTCCGACTACGGACAAGATACCAATCGGACTAAGAGTCCTGAAGATAACCGAGAGCGTCCAATCCCTGCCCAGGCCAAGCCGGAGGGATTCCCAAGCTAACGTCGTCAGACTTCAAACCTGTTGACTGCAATGTTGAATATGCAGCCACGAAACAGAATTCGTGGGTCAGTACGGTTAAGTACTGGCAAGTGAATAAACCATACTCACAAGATACCGGCGTAGCCAGTCATCACAAGATACAAATACTTTGGGTTCAACGGAAAGGAAGGGATTATTGCAAATAAGCGGCAGCGGGCTGCACTAACCAACTACAGAGACTCGATACAACATCCGGCTAAAAGAGGGGGATAAGATAGCGTATCGTAACCAACTACAACTACTCACCAAACAATAACCATCCAATGTCACCCCCTACTAAGGAAGCAACCCAAGGATACTCACACTTTTGGATTAAGGATGGATCAAGTTATTGTGTCAATAAGACTATTACTAGTCAAGTTATTATCATTAGGTGTAAGTTGTCTGAGTACTTGTTAGCCAGTACTTTCACCAGGTAATCCATAACCGCGGAAAACACGGCTTCTCGAGAAGATTCATCCCTGCAGGGTGTGCTCCAGTACCCGTACACACTCGATCCACCAACTGAAACTCAGGTGGACTCAACACGACTCGAACCATCTCTACAACCCATCCTAGGAGCCACGGAGCTATAAGGTCCCAGCCACGCAGCCGAATACTCAGCGCAGGTGTGCAAAACTCCCGCGGGACACAACACCCCGGCACTACAGGCCTCGTCCTATATGCATCATCATCATCAGTAACCATGGGGGATCAACCCATTATGCAAAGGAGCAAATGGAACACCCGAACTAAGTGTGGCTCTTCGGACAAGCTGCAGATCAGGTCTAAGTCGAGGGGGGTTCCATACCACCACCCGGATGCGGTGAGCACGCTCATCATGAATCAGTAGACAAGACCCTTTTCCTAATTAGGGTCGACACTAGCAGGCTTCAAAACCCTAACCCGGGCCTCCTGCCGGTGCCTTATCATCAAATTATTATTACCCAAAAACATTAACAGGTTGTTGATTAATTGAAACCCAACTATCAACTACAGGTGATAAGACGGACAACAAGACTCGAGCGCAAACAACACTAAGCATGCAACTACGACACGAGGGCCAACAGGGTAAACAAGCAACAGTTAATAGGAAGTGGAAGGAAGGCTATATCATGGCTGCAAGGTAAACATATAATAGGATCGAGACACAAGCATCGAATCAAAAGGCTAGCATAAGAGCAACGGAAAGAATCTGTAACAAGTGATGAAGGCAGCCATTTGGCAGCAAGTGAGTATACTTGCCTGGAATCCAGCAAGTAGAGGTACATCCACAGAACTTGTCGTTGCTCACATTATCTCAACGTCCTATCCGGGAAGAAGCAACGAACCTCGAACAAACACCGGATGCAACAATTACTACTACGGCAAAAGATCCAGCATGATCAAGATATGGATGCATGACAAGTTTAAAGATGCATCAAGATATAAACTAGTTGACAAGTTAACATGTTTAAATGGACCCATATGCAATTTTGGATTGCATATGGTAAACCCATGAATTAAGGTTGAAATAATTGTTTTACAACTAGCCAACAGGTGAAGGTGGATTAGCATGATGCATGGATGATGAAAACAATAAGAAAACAACATTAGCTTCAACTTGAGAAGGGGTTTACCAAATTTGGAATTTTATTTATTAAGTTAGGAAATTTGGCTTCTTAAGTGAGTTACACCAGCATTTATTGTTTTCACCCATTTTAATTGTTCAAAACAGATAACAAAATTTATATTTGGAAAGAACACAAAATTTTAGATGGAAACATAGTTCATTTGTTGAAAAAGGAATTAAAATGAATTAGTTATTAATTTGACAATTTTAAATGCATTAAATAAGAAACAGTTGTTTTCAGCAATTTAAATTATTCAAAACAGCAAACAAAGTTGATATTTGCAAAGTTCATGAAAAATGGGATGGAAAACATATTTAACATGTTGGAATTGGATTTGAATTGCCCAAGTTATGAATTTTGCAATTTAAAAGGTTTTAGTTAAAGCATTGGATTATTGCACCACTTTTAATTAGGGAAAAAAATAAACAATTTGCATTGAAAAGGTTGAAAACATGTATCAAATGTTTCATTGAAAATTTAGAGCTATCAAACATAATTTTTGGGTTATTAATGAATTTATTATGCAAGTTTTTATAATCATTCTTATTGTGCCCATTTTAGTAAACAGAGGGAAACATGCTCAAAATTAATTCAATTGTGTCCAAATAAAATACCAATGTGTAGAGTTTGTTAAGACAAATTTTTAGAGCCCAAGTTTGCTCAAATTGGATGAACAGAACTAAAGTTATGAAATTCCAAAGTTTCCAACTTTTATTGCATTTTCAGTAATTAATTATTTAGTGCAAAAATTGTTACAGAAACATATTGCAAACTTGACATTAATAGAAAGGTCTCAAGATTATGAATCCACAGGATTTTGAATCATTCAAATTGGAGCAATATTCAATTTATATTGATTTTAGATTTAATGCCTCAGATCTGAGTTTCTGAAATTTCGGGCAGAAAAAGAAAAAACAGAAAATAAAAGGGTGGCTAGGGGGAAATCGAACCCAGGACCTGGGTATTGCGCGCAAAGGGGCCTAACCAGTGCGATGTTGTCATGTTTGTGTATAGGAGTAGGGCGTGGGGGGTTATGAGGTGGGCTAGGTTCGCGAATCTGAACTGAAACAGCGTTCAGTTCACCTGTTCTCGATCGGAAAGGAAACGGAGACGGCCGGCGGCCTGCCGCACAATGGCGGGGGATCACAGAGCAGCGGGAGGAGGAGGGAGCCCTAGGGCCTGGGAGGGGGGCCCTCACCTCGTGGCGTCGTCGGTCGTCGAAGGGAGAGGCTCAGGGGCCGTCGTTGCCCTGCTCGCAGCAGCAGTTGGCCGCCGCGCGCGCGGTGAGGAAGGGGCCCTTGGCGGGCGCCTTCCCCGTTGGCCTCCCGGAGCGGGCGAGGAAGCGAGGCCGGCGAGAGATGCAACGGGCGGTTCCATTCCCGCGCCTTGGAGGAGGGATCCACGACCCCAGCGGCCCCTTGGGAAGCTCCAAAATCG
Source organism: Alopecurus myosuroides (assembly GCA_028641055.1). Classification (NCBI taxonomy): domain Eukaryota; kingdom Viridiplantae; phylum Streptophyta; class Magnoliopsida; order Poales; family Poaceae; genus Alopecurus; species Alopecurus myosuroides. Next base: position 291,367,842 of record CM054057.1, read on the forward strand.
CCATGGAGGCTCTCTCTCTGTAGCATAAAATTCAGAGGAAAAGGAAAAGAACAGAGAGAGGAGAGGAGAGGTGGTGGCGGGAGGAAGAGGGAGAAGGGGGGCGGCTAGGGTTTGGAGGGGGAAGGAGGGGAGAGGGGATTTGTAGGGGAGGGAGCAGGTAGGAGGGGAAAAGCTTGACAGCGACCTCTCCCCCCCCTCCTGTACGGACAGAGGTGGAAGATGGAGGTGTGGCTGCAGCGAGGGGTTGTAGTTGGGCCTCTGGGTCTGCCTCCCCCTAGCTCATCTGTTTATTTTTTTTTTCTTCCTCTCTTTTTTTTTTTTGGTAAATGATGGAAGAGAGAGGGAGAGAAAGGAAAAAGTGTTAGGGGTTTATTTTATGAAATATTTTTATTAATATTTTTATTAATTTTCAAACAGAAAATAAAAGCAATGTTAGCATAGATTTCAAAATTTGAAATATTAATGTGATTTTAATGTGTTAGTTGAATTTCATATAGGGTTTTCAATCGGAGTTTTGAAATAACAAATTTTACTTAATAAAATCAAACACTATGAGAACTTAGTGGGTTTAAAAAATGTTTGGAAGATTTTAATTGTTACACCATAATTGGATCATGTCAATTATGAATGGATTTGCTTTGAATTTGAAATTACCATGTGGATGTTAATAGAAAGGAATTTTATTAACAAGCAAATCAACTTCAAACTATTTGAAAACAAGTTGAGTGGTTTAGTTTGCACTTTTTAATTGGGAATTTTAGACAATGTGTGAAAGTTTAAAGTGGTTTGAATTTTGAGTTGTTTTGAAAAACATGGTGCAATGCATATGATGCATGTGATGCAAAAGAAAAAAAGAAAGCAACCAACTTCTACCTAAGGGGAACACCCCAGGTGTTACAGACGACACCACTAACAAGGGATTGCGCCCTCGCAATCCACCTGATAACCCGGGAGGGGAAAGAAGTTCGACTATCGATTCTTCGTGCTTCCACCTGATCTCCTCGACACCACTAACAAGGGCTTCTCGACACCACTAACAAGAGATTCTTGCTCGGAGTGACGACGATGTTCTTCCACCAGGAATCTTCCGATGATCGAACCTATTAGGTTAAAGGCTCAGAAAAACGTCCACCCACGTAGGATCCTAACACTTTGAAAGATAGACAAGGGGGGAGACTCCAAAACAAATAAGATGGGAGGGGAAATAGAATAGAGGTAAGGAGAAAACAAGAATCCTATTGAGATGTTTCCAAAATAGTTTAGCAGAAATAGTTTTGGACACTCTAGAAACAACGACCGTTAGCGAGGTTATCCTACAGGCTTTGCGGACCCGTTGCTTCGATAACCATTCGTATCGAAACAATATCGGGAATCGGAACCAAGGCTCTGATACCATTTGTGACGCCCCGACATCGGGCACTATGCAGATTTCAGCATTCCCGCCAAAATCCACATAATAACCGATTCCAGGTTGCCACTTGTGATAACATTACAACAGTTCACGAATATTCCGCAACAACAACAGAAAAGATATATACAAGAGGACTCAAACGAGTCAAGGATACAACTGATACAATACAAAGATCCAAATAACAGCGGAAGAAACAACATAGCGTCCGACTACGGACAAGATACCAATTGGACTAAGAGTCCTGAAGATAACCGAGAGCGTCCAATCCCTGCCCAGGCCAAGCCGGAGGGATTCCCAAGCTAACGTCGTCAGACTTCAAACTTGTTGACTGCAATGTTGAATATGCAGCCACGAAACAGAATTCGTGGGTCAGTACGGTTAAGTACTGGCAAGTGGATAAACCATACTCACAAGATACCGGCGTAGCCAGTCGTCACAAGATACAAATACTTTGGGTTCAACGGAAAGGAAGGGATTATTGCAAATAAGCGGCAGCGGGCTGCACTAACCAACTACAGAGACTCGATACAACATCCGGCTAAAAGAGGGAGATAAGATAGCGTATCGTAAACAACTACAACTACTCACCAAACAATACCCATCCAATGTCACCCCCTACTAAGGAAGCAACCCAAGGATACTCACACTGTTGGATTAAGGATGGATCAAGTTATTGTGTCAATAAGACTATTACTATTCAAGTTATTATCATTAGGTGTAAGTTCTCTGAGTACTTGTTAGCCAGTACTTTCACCAGGTAATCCATAACCGCGGAAAACACGGCTTCTCGAGAAGATTCATCCCTGCAGGGTGTGCTCCAGTACCCGTACACACTCGAGCCACCAACTAAAACTCAGGTGCACTCAACACGACTCGAACCATCTCTACAACCCATCCTAGGAGCCACGGAGCTATAAGGTCCCAGCCACGCAGCCGAATACTCAGTGCAGGTGTGCAAAACTCCCGCAGGACACAACACCCCCGGCACTACAGGCCTCGTCCTATATGCATCATCATCATCATCAGTAACCATGGGGGATCAACCCATTATGCAAAGGAGCAAATGGAACACCCGAACTAAGTGTGGCTCTTCGGACAAGCTGCAGATCAGGTCTAAGTCGAGGGGCGTTCCATACCACCACCCGGATGCGGTGAGCACGCTCATCATGGATCAGTAGACAAGACCCTTTTCCTAATTAGGGTCGACACTAGCAGGCTTCAAAACCCTAACCCGGGCCTCCTGCCGGTGCCTTATCATCAAATTATTATTACCCAAAAACATTAACAGGTTGTTGATTAATTGAAACCCAACTATCAACTACAGGTGATAAGACGGACAACAAGACTCGAGCGCAAACAACACTAAGCATGCAACTACGACACGAGGGCCAACAGGGTAAACAAGCAACAGTTAATAGGAAGTGGAAGGAAGGCTATATCATGGCTGCAAGGTAAACATATAATAGGATCGAGACACAAGCATCGAATCAAAAGGCTAGCATAAGAGCAACGGAAAGAATCTGTAACAAGTGATGAAAGGCAGCCATTTGGCAGCAAGTGAGTATACTTGCCTGGAATCCAGCAAGTGGAGGTACATCCACAGAACTTGTCGTTGCTCACATCATCTCAACGTCCTATCCGGGAAGAAGCAACGAACCTCGAACAAACACCGGATGCAACAATTACTACTACGGCAAAAGATCCAGCATGATCAAGATATGGATGCATGACAAGTTTAAAGATGCATCAAGATATAAACTAGTTGACAAGTTAACATGTTTAAATGGACCCATATGCAATTTTGGATTGCATATGGTAAACCCATGAATTAAGGTTGAAATAATTGTTTTACAACTAGCCAACAGGTGAAGGTGGATTAGCATGATGCATGGATGATGAAAACAATAAGAAAACAACATTAGCTTCAACTTGAGAAGGGGTTTACCAAATTTGGAATTTTATTTATTAAGTTAGGAAATTTGGCTTCTTAAGTGAGTTACACCAGCATTTATTGTTTTCACCCATTTTAATTGTTCAAAACAGATAACAAAATTTATATTTGGAAAGAACACAAAATTTTAGATGGAAACATAGTTCATTTGTTGAAAAAGGAATTAAAATGAATTAGTTATTAATTTGACAATTTTAAATGCATTAAATAAGAAACAGTTGTTTTCAGCAATTTAAATTATTCAAAACAGCAAACAAAGTTGATATTTGCAAAGTTCATGAAAAATGGGATGGAAAACATATTTAACATGTTGGAATTGGATTTGAATTGCCCAAGTTATGAATTTTGCAATTTAAAAGGTTTTAGTTAAAGCATTGGATTATTGCACCACTTTTAATTAGGGAAAAAAATAAACAATTTGCATTGAAAAGGTTGAAAACATGTATCAAATGTTTCATTGAAAATTTAGAGCTATCAAACATAATTTTTGGGTTATTAATGAATTTATTATGCAAGTTTTTATAATCATTCTTATTGTGCCCATTTTAGTAAACAGAGGGAAACATGCTCAAAATTAATTCAATTGTGTCCAAATAAAATACCAATGTGTAGAGTTTGTTAAGACAAATTTTTAGAGCCCAAGTTTGCTCAAATTGGATGAACAGAACTAAAGTTATGAAATTCCAAAGTTTCCAACTTTTATTGCATTTTCAGTAATTAATTATTTAGTGCAAAAATTGTTACAGAAACATATTGCAAACTTGACATTAATAGAAAGGTCTCAAGATTATGAATCCACAGGATTTTGAATCATTCAAATTGGAGCAATATTCAATTTATATTGATTTTAGATTTAATGCCTCAGATCTGAGTTTCTGAAATTTCGGGCAGAAAAAGAAAAAACAGAAAATAAAAGGGTGGCTAGGGGGAAATCGAACCCAGGACCTGGGTATTGCGCGCAAAGGGGCCTAACCAGTGCGATGTTGTCATGTTTGTGTATAGGAGTAGGGCGTGGGGGGTTATGAGGTGGGCTAGGTTCGCGAATCTGAACTGAAACAGCGTTCAGTTCACCTGTTCTCGATCGGAAAGGAAACGGAGACGGCCGGCGGCCTGCCGCACAATGGCGGGGGATCACAGAGCAGCGGGAGGAGGAGGGAGCCCTAGGGCCTGGGAGGGGGGCCCTCACCTCGGGGCGTCGTCGTCGTCGAAGGGAGAGGCGCAGGGCGTCGTTGCCCTGCTCGCAGCAGGCAGTTGGCCGCCGCGCGCCGGTGAGGAAGGGGGCCATGGCAGCGCCTCCCCGTGGCCTCCCGGAGCGGGGCGAGGAAGCGAGGCCGGAGAGGATGCAACGGCGGTTCCATTCCCGCGCCTTGGAGGAGGGAACCACGACCCCAGCGGCCCCTTGGGAAGCTCCAAAAATCGGCCATGGAGGCTCTCTCTCTGTAGCATAAAATTCAGAGGAAAAGGAAAAGAACAGAGAGAGGAGAGGAGAGGTGGTGGCGGGAGGAAGAGGGAGAAGGGGGGCGGCTAGGGTTTGGAGGGGGAAGGAGGGGAGAGGGGATTTGTAGGGGAGGGAGCAGGTAGGAGGGGAAAAGCTTGACAGCGACCTCTCCCCCCCTCCTGTACGGACAGAGGTGGAAGATGGAGGTGTGGGCTGCAGCGAGGGGTTGTAGTTGGGCCTCTTGGGTCTGCCTCCCCCTAGCTCATCTGTTTATTTTTTTTTTCTTCCTCTCTTTTTTTTTTTGGTAAATGATGGAAGAGAGAGGGAGAGAAAGGAAAAAGTGTTAGGGGTTTATTTTATGAAATATTTTTATTAATATTTTTATTAATTTTCAAAACAGAAAATAAAAGCAATGTTAGCATAGATTTCAAAATTTGAAATATTAATGTGATTTTAATGTGTTAGTTGAATTTCATATAGGGTTTTCAATCGGAGTTTTGAAATAACAAATTTTACTTAATAAAATCAAACACTATGAGAACTTAGTGGGTTTAAAAAAATGTTTGGAAGATTTTAATTGTTACACCATAATTGGATCATGTCAATTATGAATGGATTTGCTTTGAATTTGAAATTACCATGTGGATGTTAATAGAAAGGAATTTTATTAACAAGCAAATCAACTTCAAACTATTTGAAAACAAGTTGAGTGGTTTAGTTTGCACTTTTTAATTGGGAATTTTAGACAATGTGTGAAAGTTTAAAGTGGTTTGAATTTTGAGTTGTTTTGAAAAACATGGTGCAATGCATATGATGCATGTGATGCAAAAGAAAAAAAGAAAGCAACCAACTTCTACCTAAGGGGAACACCCCAGGTGTTACAGACGACACCACTAACAAGGGATTGCGCCCTCGCAATCCACCTGATAACCCGGGAGGGGAAAGAAGTTCGACTATCGATTCTTCGTGCTTCCACCTGATCTCCTCGACACCACTAACAAGGGCTTCTCGACACCACTAACAAGAGATTCTTGCTCGGAGTGACGACGATGTTCTTCCACCAGGAATCTTCCGATGATCGAACCTATTAGGTTAAAGGCTCAGAAAAACGTCCACCCACGTAGGATCCTAACACTTTGAAAGATAGACAAGGGGGGAGACTCCAAAACAAATAAGATGGGAGGGGAAATAGAATAGAGGTAAGGAGAAAACAAGAATCCTATTGAGATGTTTCCAAAATAGTTTAGCAGAAATAGTTTTGGACACTCTAGAAACAACGACCGTTAGCGAGGTTATCCTACAGGCTTTGCGGACCCGTTGCTTCGATAACCATTCGTATCGAAACAATATCGGGAATCGGAACCAAGGCTCTGATACCATTTGTGACGCCCCGACATCGGGCACTATGCAGATTTCAGCATTCCCGCCAAAATCCACATAATAACCGATTCCAGGTTGCCACTTGTGATAACATTACAACAGTTCACGAATATTCCGCAACAACAACAGAAAAGATATATACAAGAGGACTCAAACGAGTCAAGGATACAACTGATACAATACAAAGATCCAAATAACAGCGGAAGAAACAACATAGCGTCCGACTACGGACAAGATACCAATTGGACTAAGAGTCCTGAAGATAACCGAGAGCGTCCAATCCCTGCCCAGGCCAAGCCGGAGGGATTCCCAAGCTAACGTCGTCAGACTTCAAACTTGTTGACTGCAATGTTGAATATGCAGCCACGAAACAGAATTCGTGGGTCAGTACGGTTAAGTACTGGCAAGTGGATAAACCATACTCACAAGATACCGGCGTAGCCAGTCGTCACAAGATACAAATACTTTGGGTTCAACGGAAAGGAAGGGATTATTGCAAATAAGCGGCAGCGGGCTGCACTAACCAACTACAGAGACTCGATACAACATCCGGCTAAAAGAGGGAGATACGATAGCGTATCGTAAACAACTACAACTACTCACCAAACAATACCCATCCAATGTCACCCCCTACTAAGGAAGCAACCCAAGGATACTCACACTGTTGGATTAAGGATGGATCAAGTTATTGTGTCAATAAGACTATTACTATTCAAGTTATTATCATTAGGTGTAAGTTCTCTGAGTACTTGTTAGCCAGTACTTTCACCAGGTAATCCATAACCGCGGAAAACACGGCTTCTCGAGAAGATTCATCCCTGCAGGGTGTGCTCCAGTACCCGTACACACTCGAGCCACCAACTAAAACTCAGGTGCACTCAACACGACTCGAACCATCTCTACAACCCATCCTAGGAGCCACGGAGCTATAAGGTCCCAGCCACGCAGCCGAATACTCAGTGCAGGTGTGCAAAACTCCCGCAGGACACAACACCCCGGCACTACAGGCCTCGTCCTATATGCATCATCATCATCATCAGTAACCATGGGGGATCAACCCATTATGCAAAGGAGCAAATGGAACACCCGAACTAAGTGTGGCTCTTCGGACAAGCTGCAGATCAGGTCTAAGTCGAGGGGCGTTCCATACCACCACCCGGATGCGGTGAGCACGCTCATCATGGATCAGTAGACAAGACCCTTTTCCTAATTAGGGTCGACACTAGCAGGCTTCAAAACCCTAACCCGGGCCTCCTGCCGGTGCCTTATCATCAAATTATTATTACCCAAAAACATTAACAGGTTGTTGATTAATTGAAACCCAACTATCAACTACAGGTGATAAGACGGACAACAAGACTCGAGCGCAAACAACACTAAGCATGCAACTACGACACGAGGGCCAACAGGGTAAACAAGCAACAGTTAATAGGAAGTGGAAGGAAGGCTATATCATGGCTGCAAGGTAAACATATAATAGGATCGAGACACAAGCATCGAATCAAAAGGCTAGCATAAGAGCAACGGAAAGAATCTGTAACAAGTGATGAAAGGCAGCCATTTGGCAGCAAGTGAGTATACTTGCCTGGAATCCAGCAAGTGGAGGTACATCCACAGAACTTGTCGTTGCTCACATCATCTCAACGTCCTATCCGGGAAGAAGCAACGAACCTCGAACAAACACCGGATGCAACAATTACTACTACGGCAAAAGATCCAGCATGATCAAGATATGGATGCATGACAAGTTTAAAGATGCATCAAGATATAAACTAGTTGACAAGTTAACATGTTTAAATGGACCCATATGCAATTTTGGATTGCATATGGTAAACCCATGAATTAAGGTTGAAATAATTGTTTTACAACTAGCCAACAGGTGAAGGTGGATTAGCATGATGCATGGATGATGAAAACAATAAGAAAACAACATTAGCTTCAACTTGAGAAGGGGTTTACCAAATTTGGAATTTTATTTATTAAGTTAGGAAATTTGGCTTCTTAAGTGAGTTACACCAGCATTTATTGTTTTCACCCATTTTAATTATTCAAAACAGATAACAAAATTTATATTTGGAAAGAACACAAAATTTTAGATGGAAACATAGTTCATTTGTTGAAAAAGGAATTAAAATGAATTAGTTATTAATTTGACAATTTTAAATGCATTAAATAAGAAACAGTTGTTTTCAGCAATTTAAATTATTCAAAACAGCAAACAAAGTTGATATTTGCAAAGTTCATGAAAAATGGGATGGAAAACATATTTAACATGTTGGAATTGGATTTGAATTGCCCAAGTTATGAATTTTGCAATTTAAAAGGTTTTAATTAAAGCATTGGATTATTGCACCACTTTTAATTAGGGAAAACAATAAACAATTTGCATTGAAAAGGTTGAAAACATGTAGCAAATGTTTCATTGAACATTTAGAGCTATCAAACATAATTTTTGGGTTATTAATGAATTTATTATGCAAGTTTTTATAATCATTCTTATTCTGCCCATTTTAGTAAACAGAGGGAAACATGCTCAAAATTAATTCAATTGTGTCCAAATAAAATACCAATGTGTAGAGTTTGTTAAGACAAATTTTTAGAGCCCAAGTTTGCTGAAATTGGATGAACAGAACTAAAGTTATGAAATTCCAAAGTTTCCAATTTTTATTGCATTTTCAGTAATTAATTATTTAGTGCAAAAATTGTTACAGCAACATATTTCAAACTTGACATTAATAGAAAGGCCTCAAGATTATGAATCCACAGGATTTTGAATCATTCAATTTTATATTGATTTTAGATTTATTGCCTCAGATCTGAGTTTCTGAAATTTCGGGCAGAAAAAGAAAATACAGAAAATAAAAGGGTGGCTTGGGGGAAATCGAACCCAGGACCTGGGTATTGCGCGCAAAGGGCCTAACCAGTGCGCTGTTGTCATGTTTGTGTATAGGAGTAGGGCGTGGGGGGTTATGAGGTGGGCTAGGTTCGCAAATCTGAACTGAAACAGCGTTCAGTTCACCTGTTCTCGATCGGAAAGGAAACGGAGACGGCCGGCGGCCTGCCGCACGATGGCGGGGGATCACAGAGCAGCGGGAGGAGGAGGGAGCCCTAGGGCCTGGGAGGGGGGCCCTCACCTCGGGGCGTCGTCGTCGTCGAAGGGAGAGGCGCAGGGCGTCGCTGCCCTGCTCGCAGCAGGCAGTTGGCCGCCGCACGCCGGTGAGGAAGGGGGCCATGGCGGCGCCTCCCCGTGGCCTCCCGGAGCGGGGCGAGGAAGCGAGGCCGGAGAGGATGCAGCGGCGGTTCCATTCCCGCGCCTTGGAGGAGGGAACCACGACCCCAGCGGCCCCTTGGGAAGCTCCAAAAATCGGCCATGGAGGCTCTCTCTCTGTAGCATAAAATTCAGAGGAAAAGGAAAAGAACAGAGAGAGGAGAGGAGAGGTGGCGGCGGGAGGAAGAGGGAGAAGAGGGGCGGCTAGGGTTTGGAGGGGGAAGGAGGGGAGAGGGGATTTGTAGGGGAGGGAGCAGGTAGGAGGGGAAAAGCTTGACAGCGACCTCTCCCTCCTCCTGTACGGACAGAGGTGGAAGATGGAGGTGTGGGCTGCAGCGAGGGGTTGTAGTTGGGCCTCTTGGGTCTGCCTCCCCCTAGCTCATCTGTTTATTTTTATTTTTCTTCCTCTCTTTTTTTTTGGTAAATGATGGAAGAGAGAGGGAGAGAAAGGAAAAAGTGTTAGGGGTTTATTTTATGAAATATTTTTATTAATATTTTTATTAATTTTCAAAACAGAAAATAAAAGCAATGTTAGCATAGATTTCAAAATTTGAAATATTAATGTGATTTTAATGTGTTAGTTGAATTTCATATAGGGTTTTCAATCGGAGTTTTGAAATAACAAATTTTACTTAATAAAATCAAACACTATGAGAACTTAGTGGGTTTAAAAAAATGTTTGGAAGATTTTAATTGTTACACCACAATTGGATCATGTCAATTATGAATGGATTTGCTTTGAATTTGAAATTACCATGTGGATGTTAATAGAAAGGAATTTTATTAACAAGCAAATCAACTTCAAACTATTTGAAAACAAGTTGAGTGGTTTAGTTTGCACTTTTTAATTGGGAATTTTGGACAATGTGTGAAAGTTTAAAGTGGTTTGAATTTTGAGTTGTTTTGAAAAACATGGTGCAATGCATATGATGCATGTGATGCAAAAGAAAAAAGAAAGCAACCAACTTCTACCTAAGGGGAACACCCCAGGTGTTACATGACATTAGGCCTTCCGGCTAATGGTGTCAACCACAACATCAACCATGCCGGATTCTGAAAAGACCTGATTCAATACTCTTGAGGAACACTAACCATCGTTGCTGCTTGAGATTCAGCTCTGGTTAGTGGGTTGAATAACTGAGACTCAGTATATATGATCAAAGAGATTGCACCGGTTATCAACGAGATACATATGCTGGATTCTCAAGATATGGACTATGATGCCACGCTCAAGAAGATGAGCGAGATTGTAGAACTTATGTATTAGCAACTTGTGAAAGACGGTTGCACCTACATGGACTACTTGCAAAAGAACATGTCGGAGTCTTTGTTGGGAAGACGGTCACAAAGATAACAAAGTTCTAGGACTTCTTCTCTTTCACGAAAGATCAGTCAGTGGCTTAGCGTGGATGCAAACTTCTTTAAGTGAATGGAGGTAAAAACCAACTATCTCAAGAATACTCCACACATGCGTGACCGACTGGGGATTATTCCCGAAGGAACAAGAAAACTATTCTCGAATCCACGGCGACAACTTTCACCAAAAGCACATGGACCGGAGTAGGTTACTTCGAACATTTGGAACCCAACTTCGTGATGACACAAAGATGGTTCTCGAAAGTTTCCAACATTAGTGCCAAATGTTCAACATGAACCTCTTGCAACTTGGAGAAAATAGGGATGCCATCGATGGGATCGACAACACCCTTATCATAACATTCCAAGAAGAGGGATTCATATGATACATAAACAAGGCAAAATATTGGTCAGACTAAAGGACATGAAGGTGTACTCGGCGGAACACCATGAGTGAAAACACCGTCAAGATAATCCTTGAATCTGCACTTGATCTGACGATAGCCTAAATCAAACCAAAGGCTAGGACGATAGCATGTCCACTGAAGGGATACTATCATGCTTCAACACAGAAGGAACTAGACATCCCTTATCAAAGGATCAAGTTATGCGGAGCTTTTGCCTTTCAACTCTCCAAGTTGTTGTTTTAAGCTCAACCAACTAGTCCAGGATATCCAGCTTAGTTTTCTTGGAGGAAGGAGTAGTTCAAACTACCCCTCGTTTATACATCACGGTCAGGTAACAAACCTAGTGATACTTCTAGAAAGACAACCAGAATATCACAACCTACCGGTATGTCTTAGAAATCGAAAGGAGGCATGCTTTTCAAAGGAACCGATATGATCTTGAGAGCTTTGGTATAAACCTAACTCTATGACCAAGAATGTGCACCGGAGTGAACGGATTTGTTAACGCAGTCAACTTCAAACAGAGGCTGGGTGACCAGTAATGCTAAGAAGGATACAGATGTTTCTTAAATTTTCCAAAGCAATAAGAATTGCTAGGAATAACTGATACACACATCAATGCATAGACCCATCATTCTCAAGCATTCAAGCTTGGAGGAAGGGGGAGTGAAAATGTGTAAGAGCATCACTTCATCGGTAAGGCCATGAAACTCAACACGACCTCTTGATATAAAGGAGTGTGATACTCGAAGGTAGAACAGAACAGAAACTAATAAAACTTCTTTATTCTGTGAATTACAAAACTTTGACCTGGTCCTGGAGATGAACGAGGTTCTGGAGTTTGTTTCTCCTGACATTCCACGGTGGAATGTTTTGACAGAAAACAAGAGCAAATGCATTGGAAGAATCCAACACCATATGTAACTTGGTTTCCAAACAACGGACGAAATTCGGAAAGCAACTAAAGAGTAGGAATGTGCTTTGGAAAATCCTGAGATCTCGTTGATTGCACAGGGTAGTACTCAGTTGTAAAACCCATGCTAAAGGAGAGGTATAGCTGAATCAAGAACAAGGATATGGGAATCATAAAGAACACTCTTGTTATGATTCCTTTTGGTTCCAGAGGAAGGCCTACGACTATTGGATCTGAGATTACCTAGCCATCCCGAGGTAGATCAGATTTTTCAAGATCCAAGGAAACAGAACTTGGGTTAAAGGTCAGCATCATGTACTGATAGCGTGAGCATCACATGGTTAAGAAACCACACGATCCAACCCACTGCAATTCAGCACATTCCGGGACCTTCGGTTCAAGTCCAAGATTAAAACATCGAGAACGGAATAACTACTATCTTAGAGCCTTGAAGGACACTATGAGTAGCAATCATGAAGTATCTTTCAAAAGAAAACATAGCTCCGGAAGAATTTGCACAGAGGATAAAGGATACATTCGAGATGAAAAGGAAATCTCGAGGTTCAGGATTTAAGACTTTGGAACATGAGTATGTGGAACCCACACAACTCTGAGGTATTAGGATGGAAAGGAAATCTCCCATTTGAAACGAGAGATAACGGAATACGGAACACACACGACTCTAGAAACTAAACACTAGGTCAACTTGGGTAACAACGTCCTTGCCAAAGGAGGCACCTAGGTTTTGAATGAATAGAAGAGATAGCAAAACCTTTTCAAATCAAAACAGGTAAGGAGACCCAGAGTTAGAGCGATACCAGATAAGGAGTAAAAAGAATCCTAAGAAGGTTTTTCACAATCCATTTGGAGTTTTAAAGTAGTTTTCACAAACACTAGACTCAACATCGACCAAGCAGTAAGGTTTTCCTACAGGCAGTCCTGCTCTGATACCAAGACTTGTCACGACCCCGGACCCAGAGATATACATACTGTTATGTGCTCCTAGACATGGACCCACAAGGGCTTCAGGGTTACCAGCCCCGGCCGCAACAAACAACGACAGGCAGACTGGATTTATCGGCACGTAGTCCGGATCCCCGGTCTACTACTCCTTGTATCCATGCTAGTCATAACCAACTATGCATATCAAAGCGTCCACGAATCGAATGAAACTGAAGGAAACGGGACCAAAGCTATACAGAGATGCTATGTGTCCAGAAAGTGCAACAACAATCGAGGGTTACTGGGGTTACCTCGCCCCAGGCCGATCACATCGACAGGCGGGCTCGGACATGGATCATCGGCTCCACAACCCCTCGACTGCGGCAACTATGCAGGCATAGCCAAAACTGCATAACAATGAGCTCGAAACCAACAACCGATCAAAGCAACACTCTAGACATGAAACTTATTAAACAGGTGTTACTAGAGTATAGCTTACAAGCAGAGGTCACACGACCCAACATTACATCAGACAACGGAAGGCAAATTATGTTGCTAATCAACAAGAACCAAAAATGCCTAAGAGGCCGCAACATAAGGCGACGTCCCAGCCCATAGATTCCAGGCTGCTACCTGGGAACCCCAAACTACTCGTTGATGTCCACGTTGAATCACCACCGATGGAGTTCTTCTCCTGAACCAAAATTAAGCAAACCTGAGTACGGGAGGTACTCAACAAGACTTAATTAACCTATTATATATCTGTTATTTCGAAAAGGGTTTCATGAAGGCTGATTTGCGTAAAGCAATCTTTGTTTTGCAAGTTGAGGAGGGAATAGCACGTCTCATAGAATATTTTGAAAACAGATGAGAAAGCTACTCAACTACTGATATCATCATGTTCTTGTATTCCACCAAGTCCTTCTCATTCCCATACTATCTCATGCTACAAGGATCACCCCTCTCGGCATCTCCGGGGAGGCACCCTTCAATCATGGTTAACAAGTTTTAGTCCGTTGAAGTTATCTATGATCACAGAATCCGTTGCCAAGTCGTCCGTAACCGTGGACACGGCTTCTCGAGGAGATTTATCCCTGCAGGGGGTACACTTTACCCACACGTACCATCCGACTCTTAACGCCACATGTACGCTCGTCCATGGAGCGCGGCAGAGGGTGGCTGGCCACGACCTTTACCTTGCTCGACCCTATCCATGAGTCAACCCAAACAGGGCCACCCCGTCAACAGGGAGTTGGCCACCTCCTGACGGCACCTGTTCTGTGAGTCGGGATCAAGATCCGAGTACGTCCATCACTTGTCCCGGTCACGCCCTAAGTTTTCTCCAAATCGTTTTCTGACTCACACGCAGATGGAAAGATCAAACTACGTGACTCATGGACGTGGCCAAACAAGTTAGTTAGTCGAGCGCGGTCTGTTAGGCCCTGCGTGTGGTTGCACGCTCAGTCTTGGCTTCGAAGGCGAGAACTCGCTCCTAGGGGCATGAACAGGACAAAACGCCACAACCCATTGTGGCCTCACATCCATGCCGTTATTTAGTCAAGTTGTCAAAGATAAACCAAAACACAACAACCTATCATAGTAGATTCACACAAATGACCAGATCCATCAACCGGATGTATCAGATCACAACTAGGCATGGCTAAGCAAGACGCACAAGGTTTAGCGGAGCGCACACAAACAAACCTATAGCTGCTAGGAGCAGTGGATCAGGATATCTAGGTTATGCAGTATATAGGGGAACTCTATCTACTGACATCAAATAGTTTGGAACCGAATGCAAAGTACGAGATTCAAAACACGTTGAAACCATATATGAGCAGATAAGAGGTTATGCTTGCCTTGGTTATAAGAAAACCAGATAAAGATCTTCTGGAATAAGTGGTTGACTTGTCGGTTAAGATCAAGTATTCGCCAGTGGATTGCTGGCCTTCTCTTCGGAGTCACGTTCTACCGAGGGGGGGCAACACCGAAAGAGAAATAACAATCAACACATGGCATCGATGCAATGCACAACATGTATGCATGAGCAAGTTAATGCAATGAAATAAAGCCCTAAGCATGCTCGATGAGTTGCTAGGGTTCGTATGTCAGTTATGCAATTTTAGTGAAATTATCCCGAAATAGACCCCGGAGGGGTACTTCGGGCAATTCTGGAAGTGAGTATAATTTTAAAAGCTCAAATGGGTTTAAACACATCATAAACAAGTTGCATTTGTCATTTTGAGCAAAATGGTATATAACTTTTAATTTTCTAATTTTATTGAATAAAAACTTATTTTCTCTATTTTAAATGAATTAATTAAATTCAAATAGTGTTCAATTTTCAACTTTGGCAAACATGTATGAAAGTGACATATTTAGGTAGAGAATAATTTTCTGAACATTTTAAATATTTTTCTGAGGTACAGAAATAAAGTTATTAATTATGCAAATTTTATTCATTTTCTGTAATTTAAATACAGGTGGGGCCCACGTGGCATATTTTTATTCCTTTTAAAACATAGAAAACCCATGCTGACATCAGCGTGACACAAGGGTGGCATCATCCTACTCTGCTCCTCACGGGTGCACTCGAAATCCATCGAATTCGCGCGCAATTCGCGAATCCGAGCACACCACGAGGGAGAGGGGCTCGAGGGAAGCCCAGGGGTGGCGCCGGTGAGCCAAGAGGTCACCGGAAACCTCGCCGGCAAGCGACGGCGCGGCGGCGGCCATAGTTGCACGGCGACCAGGAGTTCTAGAGGGAGAGATTAGGAAACGGAGGGGTCCATGAGGACCGTTAGCTCACCAGGAAGCTAATGGAGGGGACGGTGAGGCTCGAGGGGGCCTCCATCGATGGCGCCACGCGGAGGAGGCCGGCGGCCACGGCGGACGGCGGCGCGAAATCCCGGCGGATGGAGGCTTCCCGGCAAGCGAGGTTGGAGGGGGGGTGAAGGTGGACGAGGCACTCCTCCTGGTGCTTTCCGTTGGGCCGGAGATGGCCGGAGTAGACGGCGATTCGCCGGCGGCGACGGTACAGAGAAGGGATAGGGTTTGGTTCTCGGTATGAAGGTACAGAGGAGAGGAGGGAGCTCGAGAGGGAGGGAGAGCGCCCGGTCCTTATCCTCCTCGCAGGAAACGGCGACGGTGGGGATCCCCTCGCGGGATCGACGGCCGGTGCAGCGCCACAGAGCAGCTCCTACTAGCAGAGGTTGAAGATGACGATTTTGCAAAAACCCCCTAATTGTTTTGAGTTTTACAGTCTAATCCTTTTCCATTACAAAACAAAACAGAAAACTAAAATTTGAGGGCCTTTTTGTGAAGATAAAAATTGGCAAAAATATATTTTGAAAACCTCACAAAATTTCCAACCTTGCCATGTTTTTCTTTGAGGTATTTGAATTATTTTCCAACACAAATTTTTGGGAACCAAAAGAAGTACTTTTTGTGGGATTTTCTTAAACCATTTAAATTCACAATTTAAATTGGTTAAAACATGGTTTAAATTTTTGTTTCATGCATGAATGATATGAACACAACACCACACACCTTTGGTAGCAAAAGTTGGGATGTTACATCATACCACACACGTGGTGCTTGTTTAAGTCCATAGAGCGCCTTATCGATCTTGTAGACATGGTTAGGGAAGTTGGGGTTCTTGAACCCCGGAGGTTGCTTAACATATACCCCCTCTTTTAATGGACCATTTAGAAAATCACGTTTGACATCCGTTTGTTGCAATTTGAAATTATGCGAAGATGCATATGCAAGAAGGATACAGATGGACTCAAGGAAAGCCACGGGAGCATAGGTTTCATCAAAGTCAATGCCTTCCACTTGAGTGTAGCCTTGAGCAACCAATCTTGCCTTGTTCCTTATGACAATACCATGCTCATCCTGGTTGTTCCTGAATATCCACTTATTGCCAATAACATTGTGGCAATCCTTGTGCTTCTCAACTAACTTCCAAACTTTATTGCGCTCAAAGTTATTGATCTCATCATGCATAGCTTCAACCCAATCGGAGTCCTCAAGAGCTTCAAACACCTTCTTTGGTTCCACCATGGATATGTGAGCTTGATGCCCACTAAAGTTTGAAAATTGCCTTCTTGTGTATCTTTTAGCTTGAATATCTTCCAACACTTTGTTGTCGGATGCATCAATACGCTTAAAAGCTCTTCTAATTCTTTTAGCACGACGGGCTTCGATCTCCTCATTATTGTGAGGAGGAATCAGTTAATCATCTTGATCATTTGGGTCCCCGTCTTGACCAACTTGTTGGCCTTGATCATCATCATCATAACTTGCTTCAACTTGAGGAGAGGAGGATGAGGAAGGTTGATCTAGGCCTTGACCTTGACTAGCATGAATGATAGGAGTGGTTGCATCTTGCATAGTAACTTGGTCAATGAGAGGAGGGTCTTCAACATGTTCTTGGTTAGGTGCATCACTTGTCTCCTTAGCTTGTTCTTCTATTGTAGAGGCGGGATCCACTTGAGTAGAGCATAGTCCTTCTCGATTTGCCATAAGGTGTCCCTCAATGGGGCGGAAAAATCCCACACCCATCCTTCCTGTGGCTTCTTGAGGCATTTCAACATCTACATTAGAAACATGAAATTGCCCCACTTGGGAGCCATCATTTTCCTGGAAAAACACACTACAAGATTCTATGACAATCCTTGAGGTTTTGTCAAAGACTCTATAAGTGTGGGATTCAGCACCGTAACCAACAAATATACCCTCAATAGTTTTAGATTGAAATTTAGACAACCGAACACCCTTCATCAAATAGAAACACTTACAACCGAATACCGGAAGTAGGAGACGTTGGGTTTGTTGCTGGTGAGGATCTCATATGGAGTCTTGTCCAAGCCCTTGCGGATGTAGAGGCGGTTGGAGGAGCGACATGTGGTGGATATGGCCTCAACCCATAAATATTGGGGAGAAGAATAATCCACCAACATGGTCCTTGCCATATCAAATAGAGTTCTATTCTTCCACTCGGCTACACCATTTTGTTGAGGCGTGTAGGTGGCGGAATATTGATGACGAATCCCCTCTTCACTAAGGAATTCATTCAAAGTGTAGTTCTTGAACTCGGAGCCATTGTCACTCCTAATAGCCATGATTTAGACATTGTGTTAACGTTCCACTTGGTTGGTGAAGTCGATGATAGTTTGTTGGGTCTCACTCTTTCACTTGAAGAAATAAAACCAAGTGTTTCTTGAGTAGTCATCGACAATCACCAATCAATACTTCTTGCCTTCAAGACTTGCCTATGGCACGACACCAAAGAGATCAACATGGAGAAGCTCCAAGATCCTCTTTGATGAGATAATAGTCTTGGCCTTGTGGCGGCATCATGCATCTTTCCTTCAACACACGGCCTACAAACGCAATCTTTGGAAAAGGAAACATTTTCTTTTAGTCCAAGGATAAGGCCATCTTTGTGAAGACTTTGCAAAGGTCTCATGTTGACATGGGATAAGCGGTGATGCCACTACCACCCCACGTCTGCCTTTCCGAAAAGACACATTGATTGAGAGTTGGTAGACTTCAAAAAGTTCACCACGAACAACTCATTTTCAACATGTCCCGCGTATGCGACGTCAAGAGTCTTGCTCCTCAAAAGGACCACAATATCGGGATCAAAGAAGACGGATAAGACATCTTCCCTAATGCACGAACTGAAAGTAAATTGTAACCAAGGGATTCAACAAGCATGACGTCCACGATAGTGATATCAGGAGAAATCACAACCTTGACAAACCCTAATACTTTAGACTTGGACTTGTCTCCATAGGTAATGGTTGCATAAATAGTATTTGGGCGCAACTCCGTCACAAGTTTTTTGCTTCCGGTCATATGACTAGTGCATCCACTATCAATTATCCATTTAGACCCATCGAAAGCATAGTCCTGCAAGAGATCATTGACTAGAGTTAGGACCCGAGGAAGGTCCCCTCATGTTAGCAACAAGGGTCTTTGGAACCCAAATACTATAGTCAATTAAACCTTCAATAGGACCAACATATTTAGCTTGCACAACACCATAATAATAAACATATAAGAAATGGTGTGGGTTGTTAGTTCCCGCGAAAATGCTACGTGTAGTGTTGTCCCTCATGCCACTACCACTCGAAGCAACATTGTTGGCTTGTGCAGGAATGCTACGAGTAGTGTTGTCCCTAATGACAATACCACCCGGAGCAACGTTGTTGGCCTGCTTCCTGTTATTCTTCTTGGCAACATAGCCAAGACATTGCTTGCCAACTTGTGGCCTATGAGCACTTACTTGTGGTCTAGAAGCAACCACTTGTGGGCTTGAGGCCACAACCTTCTCAACTTGAGGGCTCTTGCCCTTGAGCCTTGCTAGCTCATCCTTCAAACTAGCATTTTTGTCAATAATATTTGCTTGATAACAAGAAGAAGTAGAGGTGATAGGGGTGTTTAATTGATTAAGTTGAGTTTGAAGTTGTTCATGTAACTCTTTGAGGGTAGAGTGTTTACTCTCCAAGTCCTTTTGAGCCTTGGTGAGCTTTTCAAACTCCTCGGTTAGTTTATCATGACCAACCCCAAACTCAACCTTATCCTTTTTTTTAGCCTTTTTATACTTAGAAATAGCATGGTCACGTTCTTTAGTGATATTAGCAACAAGTTCATTATGTGACTCTTCAATAGATTCAAGTTCCTCCTCAAGAGAAACTCGACCCTCATGCTCTTCCTCAAGGGTCATAGAGAGATGCCTTTTCATCCGCATCTCTTGTTTCAATCTCACCTTTCTTCTCAATCGCTTCATGGGCCTCTCCCAATTGGCTCATGAGGAGATCAAAGTACATATTGGTTTATCCTTGCATGTTAGACATAAAATGTTCCAAAGAGGCAATTTCGTCTTCTACTCTAAGACTAACATGGTTAACCAATTCATTTGGAGTCTTAGAGTTGGGAGAAGGTGATACCTCCGAGGATTTAGCCATGAAGCACTTAGCATTGGGTTGAGGATGATTCTCATTGGGGGATTCAAAGAGTGATAAAGATGATGGAGTTGTAGAAATAGCAAGAGTGGCCACTTCACTTGTGGTTTGTTCTTCTTCATCACTTTCAGAATCATACTCCTCTTGAGTCACAAGCACAAACTTAGTAGGAGTCTTCTTGTTGAAGGTTTTCCTCTTGAAATGAGGCTTCTTGTACTCAACCTTGGACTTTTCCTTGCAAATGAGCTTTCCACCATGATGTTCCCTATTCTCAAAGGGCACTCCACAATGAAATGGTGATTGTCTTGACAATTGAAGCAAGACCTCGCCCTTTGAGTCCCTTCGTTGCCATAGCAAGACTTGGTATTCCCCTCAACATATGCCTTGGCCTTGGATGGATTCTTCCAAAACTTATGCACGGTAAGGGCAATTACATCTTTGAGAACGGGGTCATATTCTTGATCCTTCAACAGAGCCAAGTCCTCAAAGCAAGCTTCTTCATACTCAACCTCTCTTAACACAACCTTGGCCTTCAAAGCAACCGATGATCCTTTGTGCATGCCTAGGGCTCTAGCACGGTTGTCAAGAGCATTTTAGGTTTGCACTTGATAGGAACACACTTCTTGCATCACTTGGGTTGAGGTCAAGGAGGAAAAGTCATGTCTTGCTTGAATGCTCTTCAAGTCCGTGGGCTCAAAAGGCGTGAGAGCAATCATGTACTTACTCTTGATCCATGCATCATCAATATACTTGGCACCAACATTGTTCAATGCGGTGGCAAGATTCTTGAGCCTTCGGTACATGTCTGCATGGTTCTCACCATCATGCATATAGAATCCTTTGGCCTCATTGCTCAAGGCATCATACATATTCCTTTGCATACTCTCATTGCCCACAAACATGATGACAAGAGCGTCCCATGTTTCCTTGGCGGTGGAATATTGTTGAAGATGAGGCATGTGGTTAGGACCCACGGCTTGTTGAATGATGGACAACAGGACAAGGCGGTGCAGTTGAGTTGACAATCTACGGCTTCTCTTCTTATCAAGTTCATGGGGTCATGTGGCTTGTATCCATCTCGAGTGACCCTCCAAAGTTCAATTCAAGAAGAGTTCAAATGAGTTTCCATGTAACATTCCCACTCACCAAAAGAATGTGCATAAATTTTAGGAGTTTCTCCTCTAGGAAATATATGAGGATGTGGGACGAGAGGATCGTGAGAATAGTGCCCTTCGACAGCGTGAAATTCTCCTTTTCCTTCCGTACCCTTATCGCTGGAGTTCTTAGCGGAAGCATCTTTAAGTGATTCACCATTTGCCCCATTCTTGGCACCCTCCGGAGGTTCAACCGTAGGAGATGAAGTGGAGGTCTCCGGTTCCTTGGGTTTCATGAGTTCCAACAAGAGTGTTCGCAAATCATCATTTTTTTCCTCCATGGATGAGGTCAAGGATTTTTTTCAACTCCTTGAGATCGTCCATAGTGAATTGCTCCATGGAACCGGTGACATCCGGATCATCGGCCATACTAAACTCTTAGGCGGTTAAGCCCGATAAAAGAGCCGAGGCTCTAATACCAATTGAATGGATAGTAAGGGCACCTAGAGGGGGGTGAATAGGTGCTACGACCAATTTTTTTTCAAGATTAGGCTTGACACAAAGGTAAATTCTCTAGATAATGCAACTACGGTGAATTCACCTATATGACAAGAATCAACAACAAACACGATACACGCACAAGTAAACGGAAAGGGAACGAGGTTACCGATATGAAGCACGCGGAGACACGATGTAATCCCGAGTTCCTCCTTGTTAAGGGACTACGTCTCGTTGGAGGGGTGTGAGCTGCACCACGAAGGCCTACTCAATGCCACAAATGCCTCACCCTATTCTCCGATGAACCCCGCCACAAAGGCCTAGTCCACCTTCCACTATTGATCCCCTTTGAGGCGGGAATCGAATCCTTTACAAACAAGCTTGGGGCACACACACTCACAACCGAATTGGGGGCTCCCAACACCAAGAATCACCAAGTGTAGCAAGAGGTCTAGATTTTCCACAAATGGAAACCCTAGACTCAAATACCTCAAGTGAATGAGGGGGAAATGAAGAACGGCTCGGTGAAGATGTAGATCGGGGCCTTCTCCATCAATCCACCGAAGATCAACAAGTTTGGTAGGAGGGATTGGGAGTGATTGAGGATTTGGTGAGCTCAATAAATGGTATTAAATGCAATGGACGAACTAGAGCTCAAGGAGGAAAAGGAGGGGTATTTATACCCCCTCCCAAATCTAGTTGTTTGAGCAGAAAAATGCAACCAGAATATCCGGTTCAAACTTGAACCGGAATATCCGGTTGGCTTCAATCCTTCAGATCTGGATTTCGACTTCATTGACTCCTTAACCTACAGGCTGCTGACCGGGAGAGGATCCTAGTTTGCAAAGCACTCCTCTTCATATATCTCCTTCCGAGACTCCTTCTCGATGTCTGGCAAGTAAATACCAGGGACGAAACCAATATGAGTACATTTGAATGTACTCAGCAAGACATCCATCATGTAGCTTACCAAAATGCAAGTATGCTTATATGGTGTAATAGGTAGGCTATATGTATGGTTCACTATCCATGATATATGAAATATATATCATAGTTGATTTTGAAAAAAAATCTTTGTATCTTTGTTGAAGAAGATACTTCAAAATAAAACAATAGAGTTTTTCTTTCTCTTGTAGATATCACATGTACAAGAGGTTTTGTAAAACTTTGTTAAAAGAAAATTTTCTCTTTGCAAAACTTCTTGGAATCAACTTCTAGTTTTTGTTTAGAAAAGAAAGATTTTCTTTGCAAAACTTCTTGTAAAAAAAACTTCCGGCTTTTCATCAACGGTACCTCCACGGTACAAGATTTCCTCCTTTCAATACTTCATGAGTCCAACACCTTTTTGAAAACTCCTTTTTGAAAACATTAACACAATGCTAGCTACATGGCCATTCAACTAACCTTATCCGAGGACGCGGCTACTCCGAATAGTTTTACTTTGCAGAGGTGTACATAATCCACCAGATCCAGTACATCCGCCGTGAACAACCACGGACTGTAACAACAGTATGTAAACATCAGATAACTGATCCTAACCATCCACTATGCTCAAGCTAGTATATGACTATCTCTTCAATTGGGTTTGTTCTCTCCGGCACCATGTCACACATCGCCATGGAAGGAGACCCAACTGTCGCATCCGGAGGGAAACTTAATCCCACACTTTATATGCCTATTTTATTCATGACTGTCGGCATTTCGGTTCGAGGGAAGTCACATCCCTTATAGCAAATTGAGATAGAATACACACTAACAAGAACAAAATTACAGTTAGGCCCCGTGCCCATGTTGAGGTAGGGTGGCAGTACGGTAAAGGTTGTCCGGCGAAGACTAGGTTATGTGTCATTTTTGTAAAACATCTTTTTCCCAAAAATGACCACTTCAACATTCCTCCGGTGGTTAAGGCTTCGCCTTTCCACCGGGTTTTCCATAAAGCCTTTGTTTTGCAAAAACATATTTTTAGGGTGTCCACTTAGGGACTTATACTTTGGTGGTAATAAATACCATATGGTGGCTATGGGCTTGGTAACACCAAGTATCAACTACTGGCATAGTAATAGTATAATATTAATAGTAGTAATAGTCAATCAAAAATAGTTTTTGGGTAATCAAAGTTTTTGTAGAACTTTTCAGAAGTAAAACATGCATGATAGATAATGATAAGTGTAGTAACAGCAAGCATCAGGATGGCTTGCCTAAAAACTCTTAGTGTCCCTGACCTTGAAGTCGCTTGAACTTGATGCACAGTTCCACAACTGCTTCTTGTTCTTCCTCGTTTTCTAACGACGTAAAATAATATAAGACACACACTCATAACTAAAACCAAAACAACTAATCAAAACAAAACATACAACAAGCAAACTTATACTAGCGCACTCACTCAAACGTTATCGAGAAAACTATCTCACAAACTCTCAGGGTACAAAACTTTCGTCAGACAGACATATGGTTGAGAACATCCATATATGGAGTTCATGTACCACTCTCATAATAATATATTCAAGAAGCTAAAAATATAGCTTGTGGGCACAAAAGATGAGGCTACTAAAATAATAACAATCAATCAAGGCAATACCCAAGGCAGTGGGTATTAACAACACACAAGAAATCATCACCAAACAAGTTCATTACTAAACTAATGCATGGATAGAAAGATACTACTAAGCACAACCAAAACACTAGCACATCAATAGCATAAGTACAATACTCATGCTAAGGCAAACATTTAGACAATTTCCAAACAACAAGCAAACATAACACCGATGAATAGGCTAGTTATAGACTATGCTTATGTCTACTCGAAGTTATGGAACCCATCAATCATGAAAATAAACAAAACAAACCAGTAGCTCAACCAATGGTAGAAAGTCATAAAACATAATATAAAACACAATCCTCACAAAAGATAATGCTCCTAACAAATAACATAAAAACAGGAGTGCACTAATAGCATACTAGCATGGAATTCTACACAAGCATGCTATAAGAAATAAAGTATTGCACAATATAAAACCACTAGCAACTAAAGAAGTCATGGCTTAATAACAGAAGTAATAACATTCTAAACATGCTAGAATAATCATACACTCATAAAATAAAAAAGACAACAATACTAGAGCAACTCAAACAATCTAGTGGTGACACTAGTTTATCACTAGAGAAGCAAATAATGCTACAAGGATGCATGATCCTAAACAAGCAAGGTATGAAGGTAAAAACCTACTAACAACACACAACACCTTACACATGCTAGTAAGAAAAAACAATAAAACAAATCTATGAAAACATCTGCTAAGCAAGCATCAATCCATTCTAGTAATACATGCTTTTCTAATCAATTAAATAGCAAGCAATCAAAGTACATGATATAAAACCAGTAGCTTTGCACTCGGTACAAGCTCAACTAAACACTTTAAAAAATCCAAGCACTCAATGAAAATCAATCACAAATAATTTATCAATCACAAGGAAACATTCTAATAGCAAACAATATTAAATTTACCCACAACAGTGAAACATTCCTTAACATGATACCCCCTAAGGGAATATTATGTTAACAAATGAACCACACCTAAACATACTAGGATTGACAAATAAAACTAAACACCTCACTTACATAAGTGAAATGACAACCATTTTCCTTGGTGGAAAATACTAGACAAACATATAGTAATGCATGCTATTTTCACACAAGTGTATGGTTGGGGATTTGCATCCCTAACCAAAATGAAAAGGGACCAGTGGGTTATGGGCCCACTAATACCAAGACATTTAGAGGTAACAAAACCTCTGGTCACACTTGAAAATATTAGTATAACAAAGTAATCCATACAAGGCTACTCATACTAGTGAAAACAATACTAGTGAAAATAAATACAAATATTACACATGCTTTGCTATAAAATAAGGTGCAAACTAATAGAGATAATAACTTCAAAATAACAGTACCAAAATGGTACTGGACTCAACTCAAGCATACCACAAACCTAGGTAAAAAAATCTACCAAGATTGGTTCACAGAACACTTCAATAATAAAACTAGGAGAAATAACAAATGCTACTTCTATGTTTATTTTATTTTTTCAAACATGCACACACTTTCTAAGGTAGACATACTGCAAGCAAACAACCTAGTAACAAGGTTCAACACATCTATGCATGCTAGGAACAAATACCCACTCAACCAAACATTTTAATTCAAACAAAAACACACATAAATAGGAAAACAGAAAAGGTGTTGTTTCTAGTTTTGCCCACCAAAATTAATCTAGGGATCTAAAAAATAATCCAAGCTAGGATTAGATAGATCTATTCATAAGAAAACTCATCCAATTGGATTACCTCAAAAATAAAATTTAAGATCATTCTAAAAATCCTAGAAAAGCCTACTGGCCTTTTACCAAAATGGATGGCATTTCCATTTGGTAACTCACCTTGATGTGAGGCCTAGTCCTATGGACATATCTATTCAAAGGATACTCAGAAAAATTTAGTTTGGCCATTTTGGATACATATCCAAAAAGTTATGCTAGAAACATGTTTCAGACACTCTGTGGCAAAACAGATCTTGTGATTAAAATATAAGTAAAAAGTTAGATCTACCAATTTTAAATGGTTAAGAAATCATATTACTAGTGTCAAGATTTTTGGTTGATTTTATTTTGCACTCTAGGTATTTTTCACAGAGCCAAAGCAAACTAGTACAATCTGTAACAGATTAAAAGAAAAAGAAAAACAGAAGGGCGGGCTGGGGTTCTGCGGGCAAGGCCCAGCTAAGCAGCTGGACGGCCCAACGCCACTCTGCACGCGCGCGCGGACGCGGGAAGTGGCCAGATTCAACGGGAGCCGTCGATCTCAGGATCGACGCTCTCGGCGTCCTCTTCCTCCTCTCACCTTCTCTCTCACACTCAGGACGCGATGGAAGTACGACGAGGGCTGAGGGGCTCACCGTGAGGCACGGCGGGGACGGCGCGGGGTTGGGGGAGTGTGCAGGCCCTAGGGGGAGTCGAGGGGCGCTGGTTGTGGCATCTTCTGTGGCCCTAAAGGGCGGTGCCAGCACGGAGCAGCTCCGGCCGCAACGGCGACGACGGGAGCTCTCCTGCACGCAACAGAACACGGGAACCCGTTAGGGCGGGCCTACGCGGTGCGGAGTGTTCAAAAACGGTGGCGACAGGTGCGGGGAGGGGTTGCAACGGGGCATCACCTCGAACCAGAGCACGGTGGTCGGCGGCGGATTTTCGGCCCAAGGGGGCTGCGGTGAGCTCGAGGGCTCGTGTACTTGGCCAGAGGCGAGAGTGAACGGGGTGGGGAGGCTTGTGGCGAGCGGGGGCGGTGCGAGGCTACTTGTAGACGTGGCGCCGAGGGGGTTGACGAGGGCGCGCTCTCAGGTTGACCGGAAAAGGCACGGGGTGAGCTCTAGCTCGTGCCCTCGACAGAGCAGGGCATGGGAAGGGCCCAGGGGATGCCTTGGAGCTAGGGGCAAGCCAGGGGGTGGCGATAGAGAGCTGGAAAGGCCACAAGATGGCCACACTGGTCAAAGCCAGGGGTGCCCATGTCATGCCAACACTGTTTCTGCCACCTCTTTTGCTCTCTAGAAAATGCCCTCCTCTCATCCTTCTAGAAGCAACAATGGGACCCAATGATAAGTCCAAATACCCAAGAACTAATTTGGCAAAGTGGGGTTTCCAAACTTGAACAAAATCCAAAGGAAAACATCTTCCCAAAATTGGAAAAACAAATGTCTGTGAAAAATTCAGAAAATTCAGTTTTAAGGACTTAGAGAATTTTCTCTAAGTGTTAGAAAACTGTTAAAAACGTCAGAAAGTTCACACTGGTTTCAAGGGTCAACTAAATTCCAATTTTTGGTTTCAAAGTGGGAAATTGTTAACCATGTTTTAAAATTTCAGAAACAACTTTCGAAAATAAATTTGAAATAGTTTAAGGCTATGAAAAACAAAGTGGAAAAAGGTGTACTTTCTGTTTTTCTTTGTTTTCCAAAAATGCCTTTTTCTGCCTTATTTTTATTCCACAAAGACAACAAGCAAAAGATCATTTTTATTAATCCAAAAATAAAACCAAGCTTATGGATTTGTAGTTCATATAACAAGGAACAAATAAAAGTCAAGAAAACATAAAATAACATTTTATAGCCTAGTGAAAACAAAGGTGGAAAACACGTACTTGGCTATATTTTCAGGGAATATTTTCTATAGAAAACTTAAAAGAAAACCTTCATAAATCATTTTGAATTTTTTTTTCTTGGATCCAACAAGGCTAAAAGTTTATTTTAAGATTCAAACAAGAATGATCCAAGTCTTGGAAATAAAATTCACTCAAGTCACATCAGAGAAAACAACAGGGAAAATATTCTAAAAGTGTTTTCAGAAAAATTTGATATTGGTTCTAAAATAAAACAAGACTTCCATTGCAAAAAGGATTAAGATCATAAACACATGTTGGTTCAAACAATCATGTTGTTAGAAAAAAAAATTGTTGGCCCTAATTTTTGTCTTCTTGAACACAGTACAAGAATCCAAAAACTGGGGTGTGACA
Organism: Alopecurus myosuroides; assembly: GCA_028641055.1. NCBI lineage: Eukaryota > Viridiplantae > Streptophyta > Magnoliopsida > Poales > Poaceae > Alopecurus > Alopecurus myosuroides. The sequence goes on from CM054057.1 coordinate 291,396,029, forward strand.
GTGAAGCTGAAGGCGCGACGACGTGGTTAGCGCGAGTTGGCATTGTCGATGTGCTAAAACACGAAGGAGTTTGAAGCAGTGGGTAGAGAGCTCGACGGCCTTGCGGAGGTGTCATCGACCAGACTTCTCGCCCAGAGGTAGCGCCGCGCGGGTGAGTGCCCATCATTGTCGCCCGTGCCCGGAGGCCTGGATCTAGGCGGCGGAGGAACAAACGTGAGAGAGTCAAGGTGGATGCTGCTGTGGAAGCTCGTCATCACCGGCGGTATGAAGGTGAGGTTGGCCAGTGGGTTTTCGTCGATGATCTCCTCAGAGACAGCACAGAGGGACAGCTTGCCGACGCCCTGCGCGATCATAGTAGGTCGATAGGCACCACCTTGTGAATGGTGTTCGAGTTGTGCACCCAGGCGTACACAACAAAGTACGACATGTCCTCCTTGTCCAAGGAAAAACGACAACAATGTGAAAGTGCCATGATGGAAGAGTCTTACACGTCGTCGCAATGGTGAAGGCTTGAAGAGGGAATCCCTCGATGAAGATGTGCACCTGGTAGCGCGGCGTGACGTTCTCCGTCGTGAACAACCGACTCCACCGCCGCACCTGCAATGGCGTGCCCTGGAGGTAGAAGACGCCCTGGTCAGCCAGTATGTCGCGCCAACGCTGGTCAATGCAACGGACATGGAAGGTGGCATTGATGTACATGCTGGCGTTGAAGGCGTTGGCGGGGATGTCCTTGAACTCATCAAGGATTGAATCATGTGTCCTGTCTGGCCAGAAGTCTGCCCGGTTGCCAATGACGGTGACAATCACGACCGTGTTGAGGAGGTCAATCTCGTCAATGATGCACTCCGAGGTAAGCTCCAACCAGAAGTACCCGATCTTAGCACGACGCATCGCCGCACCAAGCGTGTAGGGATGCGCCAGCGGGAGACTAGACGTGTCCATCTGGGAGGAAATGATGGCTAACATGTCGAAAGCAGGCGGTGCGGTGGGGGCGGTGTGATGCTGACGTGATCACACGCTCGTTGGGAGACCCCAAACGGAAGGTATGATGTAGTCTAGCGGAAATCTTCCTCCGGTGGGGAACTAGAGTTTATCGAACATGTAGGACTTCGTAGTCTTGAAGAAGGTTGCTTGTATCAACGACGCCGTTTATCGATGTTGACCAAGCGTGGAACCTACACACAAACACAAACTCTCTCTTCCCCCAACTTTCTAGAAGGTTGTCAATCTTCAGGTCTTGCTGAAAACTAGAGAATTAAACGTATAGAGTATTGAAAGTAATAAAAGTAAAAACGGAACAACAAGGAAACAATTATGAAAGTGCTTGAAAGAAGGTTGCAAACATGAGGAAATAGGACTAGAGGCCACATGTTCAGTAGTGGTGTCTCTCCAAAGAAAACAAACATGTTGGGTGAACAAATTACAACTAGGCAATTGATAAATCATGAACGTATAACAATACTATTATGATGCGATATAGTTCACGGTTCTAATATTGTCGGCATTACGTCAAGGCATATAGACCGCTATCTGATACGTCATAAACGTATCTTAATTTCTGATGTTCCATGTTGTTTTCTTATTGTTTCCCACATGTTTGTTGTACACTTTATGTCATTTTTATCGATTTTCCGGACTAACCTATTGACAAGATGCCACAGAGCCAGTTCCCTGTTTTTTGCTGTTTTTAGTTTCAGAAAAGTTGTTCTAGAAATATTCTCAGAATTGGAAAATTCGAAGCCCGGAAGTCTTAGAATTCTTGAAGGTTCCACGGAGTCTCGAAGAGACCCGGAGGGGGGCTCAGGGGGCCCACACCATAGGACGGCGCCCCCAGGCCGCGCCATGGGGTGGTGTGGGCCCCCCGGCCTCCACCGTCATTACCCTTTCGCCTATTTATACCTCCCGAAACGTAAACCCTAAAGATATACCACTTCGTCCCTAAAAGCACCTGAGGCCGCTATCATCGTCATCCTGAGATCTGGAGGGTTCTGGAGCTCTCCCCGGCACCCTATCGGGAGGGGAATTTATCACCGGAGGGGTCTACACCACCATGCCCTCCTCCGAAGTGATTCGTGAGTAGTTCATCCCTAGACTACGGGTCCATAGAAGTAGCTAGATGGTTGTTCTCTCCACTTTGTACCTCATGTTTAGATCTTGTGAGCTGCCTAACATGATCAAGATCATGTTTATGTAATGCTACATGTTGTGTTTGTTGGGATCTGATGAATGTTGAATCCTATGTCTTCTGATTATCAATGTATCATGTTATCTTCATGCGTATGTTATTTATGATCTTGCATGCTCTCCGTTATTAGTAGATGCTCTGGACAAGTAGATGCTAGTAACTCCAAGAGGGAGTATTTATGCTTGATAGTGGGTTCATGCCTCCTTTGCATCTGTGCTCGAGTGACAGAAACATGACAAATGGAAGATGTGTTGTTTCCATTAGGGAGGAAACAACGATGTTTACCTAGTTTACATTACACACTTTGCTTACGGCGACAATCTGTTGCTTGCAACTTAATACCCAATGTTTGTTCGGATGATATTCGGAGGGTGGATTATTAGTCATAGATGCAGTTGGATGACGGTCTATGTATTTTGTTGTAATACCCGCATGAATCACATAGTAATCTTTATGTCTTGCATATGCACTACGGTGCAGCCTTCATTTCTGTCAATTGTCGAGCTGTAATTTGTTCACCACACATGTTATTTATCTTTCACGGAGAGACACCACTAGTGAACTATGGACCCCGGTTCATTTTCCTCATACTAATAAAACACCTAATTCTTTCATATTGTTCCTACTGTTTTCCACACCATACGTTTAACCTCTTTGTGTTCATAAAAACCGGTGAGATTGACAACCTCACTGCTTCGTTGGGGCAAAGTGATTTGATTGTGTTGTGTAGGTTCCACGTTGTTGTTGAACCGGTAGTGCGCCCTGCCATCTCCGCTGCATCAACCTTCTGAAGTTACTTCTTCCTCCTATTGGTCGATTCAACCTTGGTTTCTTTCTGAGGGAAACTTGCTGCTGCACTCTTCATACCTTCCTCTTGGGGTCGCCCAACGAATGTGTGTTCGCACGCATCAAAGCATTTTATGGCACCATTGCCGGGGAGGAAGAGAATTTCTGCAAGGTGAGTCTCTCACTTCCAATCTCTTTACTTTGGTTTTGTTTCGCTTAGTTTATTTTATTTTGTCTTGTTTGCTTCTCTTTTTCAAAAACACAAAAAAATAGTTCTTATTCTAGTTGTTACTTTTGTTACTTCGTTATTGTTTTTAATCATGTTGTTCCCTAAGTTTACCCTTAAAGATTTGCCGGTAGGAAGTGGTTCTATACTTGGAAAGGATACCATTAAAGAGTTCTTTGATCATGTTAGTAAGCATGATAATTTTGAGGAAAAATCCATAGTAGAACTTGCCCCAAATTATGAGACTGCTGCAACTTCTTTAGTTCACATGTTAGAAGCTAGGTTTGTTAACCTTCATCCCATATTACAACATATGTTCCTCAACTTGAATAACGTTGAAGATGTTGAGAAAAGGAACTTTATCTTAGAAACCATGCTTAAAGAATTTGGAGATGTTGCTATAGAAGCTAGAAATCCTTTGATCGTTTCAATATGCTTGGATCATGTGTAGATATTGTTGGTTCTTTAGAAAAAACAGAATCTAATAATGAAAAGGAGAGTAACATACCAATCCCCTTTAAATTGATAGCACTACGTGAAGCCGAAGAAAAGAATTTTGATTGGATTGTTCCTGAGAATCTATTTGATGAAAATAGTAAGCCCAAAAGTTCTAAGAGAGGAGGCTCTGAGACTCACTTAGATAAAATACAATGTATTATTAAGGAATTGCCAAATCTTGATTTGAAGGCCCCTCCACTTGAAAATACTTGATTTCACTTTCCTGGGCCTAGCTAAAAGGCGTTAAAGAAAAGCACTTTCTGGGAGATAACCCATGGTTTTATTTTTGCTTTGTGTTTATCTGTTTTATTTGAGTAAATGGGTTTTATACTTCTGTAGAAACTCCTTTGTATCTTTATTTTCATATTTTATTAGTGCCAAGTAAGGTTTTTAACGAGAGCTGGAGTTGGTTTTAGGATTTCTGCGCAGAAAACATAATTCTACTGTCCACCGTAAAATATAGTAAAATTCACATAAAAATAAGAATAAGATAAAATTTCTTGTTCTTATTCCTTGGATAATTACGCAACTTTTTCATTCTTTAAGTTTTCCGATCTGAGCAACTTAAGTGCCCGAACAAATTCATCTTTACAGACTGTTCTGGTTTTGACAGATTCTGCCATTTTTCTTGCATTTGCTCTTTTGCGATGTCAAGTGGATTTCTTTGCTTCACGAAACATCAGTGGCTATAGCAAATGTTTAAAAGTATCAATAGCACTTATTTCATACAGAACCAATGGATTTTTAATTGTTGCACTAATCCTCTAATGCGAGTTACTGTTTGAGTGTGGTGTGAAGGAAGTTTTCAAGTGTCAAGAGAAGAGGTGATATATGTGATCAAGAAGAGTGCAAGGTCAAAGCTTGGGTATGCCCCCATGATTAATCCAAGAATAATTTTAGAATACTCAAGCATCTAAGCTTGGGGATGCCCAAGGCATCCCCTTCTTCATCAACTATCTATCAGGTCACTTCTCGTGAAACTATATTTTTATTCGGTCACATCATATGAAGTTTACTTGGAGCGTCTGTTTGTTTTTATTTTGTTTTCTTTTGTTTTTTTTGCTGCAATAATATAGTCGGACCCTAGAATTATTTGTTCGGGAGAGATACACGCTCCGCTTTTTCGTTTGAATACTTGTTATGCTAGTATTCTTAGTTTTTCTTCTAGTTACTGCAAAAATTCTTGTTAGCTCTTGTTTTCATTGCATCTCTTATTCAGAGCTGTTAGTTTTCGTAGTGTTATGTGAGTCCTCCCATGTTTGCTTTCTGTAGCATTTAGAGAGTTTTGTTAAAGTATGTTTTGTATGGTGCTTGTAGAAGCTTGTATAGACTGTGGCTAGACTTTTTCATATCATGCTAGATGTTATTTTAGTTCTAAAGTCTTGTGGTTATTTAGTAGCATGATTAACCTCAAATAACTGAGAGTGTTTAATGTGCCATTGAAAGAATCATGAGTTTTTCTTGCCATATTGAAGCATAAATTTGTGGTGTTCTCCTTTGAATGTTTTATTTGGTTGACTTGGCGCATGCTCACACCATGTTTATGACTATGAACCAGTCACTAATAGCCTCTATGATCATTTAGTTTTTGAACTTGTGGTACCACTTATGCTTTGAATAATGATGTTTATGTCGCTATGCATGATTATGGCTCTTGTGCTCTCTTGATTTGTCGCCCCCAGTCTTTCGCTAGCCTCCACCTGTACTGAGTATGAGCTCTACTCGTGCATCCAACTCCCAAAAACCAAAGTTTTCCCATTATGTCCACCATACCTACCTACATGTGGCAATTAACCGCCACTCTTAAGTAAATTTCTCATTTGTCGCCTTTAAAAACTTTCAAAATTACTCATGGTTTGTGCTCCTGTTTTAGCTCACGAGGACGTGAATAGAGAATCTTTATCTCACTTGTTGATTGGACTTTCACACCCTGGACTAGTGGCTTCATCCTCTTATCCAATTGATAGAAGAGCTGGCCGTGGGGTGCCCAGCCCCAAATTAATAACACAAATTCTCTTCACTATTTTCCCCCTGATTTATCAGTCAAAGCATAATTGTGTAAATAAAAGAGAACGAGAGATGAACTTCTACCCAGATGCGTCCTTCTATGGGAGCCACTCTTATGAAGTCTAGTTGGCTTGTGACGTACTGTATTTTATATTTACCATTCGTTGACATAAGCATACACCTCTCTTAAAATATAGACACTCCTCCACAGTATGTGATTGTTGGCAGGCACCCGAGGATTCGGTTAGCCATGGTTTATGTAAGATGGTTGGGAGGAGTGTCAATTTTTGTATACCTCTGTTTAAAAAAATAAAAGCTCTAGCACATGAGTGATCCCTGCTTCCCTCCGCGAAGGGACTTTCTTTTACTTTTATGTTGAGTCTCCATCTTCTAACTTTATGCACAGTTGAGAGAGCATAGTTGTCATTCTGAGTTTTATGTGCATTTATCCTAGAAACATTATTAATTGATTCATGATGTGTTATTGCTTGTTCTCTAATTATTTGTTCTAGTCTACCTCATGAACTTTGAAGGGGTCCTGGCATTTATGTTTTGCCCCACTCTTAAGGACTAGCGAAATATCACTTTGACATGTTTTCTCTATACTTGAAACAAACGTATATCTTTCGTTGCATTGTTATTCATGATCTATTATTTCTGTTACTTCTCATGATGCTGGGTGATTGCTATGCTTTATTATTAAAAATTTATTTATTATGCTTGTGTTTAAGTTCTATGATCTCAACTTACTTATGCTTTTACATTATTGATGATCAAGTTTATGTTGGTAGCATGTCACCTCAGAAATTATGTGTTTTTATCGTTTACCTACTCGAGGATGAGTAGGAACTAAGCTTGGGGATATTGATACGTCATAGACGTATCCTTAATTTCTGATTTTCCATGTTGTTTTCTTATTGTTTCCCACATGTTTGATATACACTTTATGTCATTTTTATCGATTTTCCGGACTAACCTATTGGCAAGATGCCATAGAGACAATTCCCTGTTTTCTGATGTTTTTAGTTTTAGAAAAGTTGTTCTGGCAATATTCTCGGAATTGGAAAATTCGAAGGCCGGGAGTCTTAGAATCCCCAAAGGTTCCACGGAGTCCCGAAGAGACCCGGAGGGGGTCCTCAGGGCAGTGGCGATTCTAGAACAAAAATAGAGGGTGGGCTCAAAATGACAGACCACTGAAACAAAGAAACTCAAATTTATTTTATCGATACATGCAGATGTAAAATCAACAATTAAAAAGCTAAATACAATAAGGTACATTGCTAAGTCGCTAACATAAAACACAACAAAAGTTTAGGGTAAAAAATAAATATGCCAGTCAACTATCAATTGACCTTCATGGAGAGATTAGACACATTAGTGAAACAACGGTTTGATAAAAATCACCAAAATTCAAAATAGTTATATGTGTCACTAAGGTGCTAAGGTTATTTCTGTAGGGAGATGACCATTGTGGTTTCATAGCTCGTGATCTTAGCATTCTCAATACTTTTGGTTGCATCGGCTAGTAAATGAAACTCGACACCGGCATCAGTTGAAGGAGTACTTGACTTAGTTGTATTGTACTGATGCAAGTCACCTAGATTTTTGTCGCGCGATGACGGTGTTCAATTATTTTAATTTAGAAATCTGGTGAGAAATAAAAGAAGGTCACGCTTCCATCATGTACCGTATTAACCCGTGACAGATAAATCAATTATTTTGGTACGTACTTAAATTAGTTAATTACTTAATGGTGGAGTCTGGAGGCTACATCCGAGGAAGAAGTAAAGAACCCGTGAAAAAATTGGAGAGTCGCTGTCGTTGAGGCCATGAATGTGGGATACTCTGAAAAGCTCCAATCCCTAGCGATCCAATACTATCTTCAGGGCAGGACCACTATAGGGCCAATATTAATGCACCATAACTCCATAAGGCCCAGTCGGGAAAGCACTAAAGGAAACAGTTCGCTCGCTTCTTCTTTCTTCTTCATCCTCGTCGAACATACGAACAAAAAAGGATAAAATCCATGGCTAAACATGTATAGTACATGTATTCGACATCTTTTTCGAAAAATTATAGGGTAGGCTCGAGCCATACGAAGCCTGCCCGGTAAAATCGCCCCTGCCTCAGGGGGCCCACACCATAGGGTGGCGCGCCCCGTGGCCGCGCCATGGGGTGGTGTGGGGCCCCCGGCCTCCACCGCCTTTGCCCTTTCGGCTATTTATACCTCTCGAGACGTAAACCCTAAAGATATACCTCTTCATCCCGAAAAACACAGGCCGTCGTCATCTTCATCCCGAGATCGGGAGGGTTCTGGAGCTCTCCTCGGCACCCTGTCGGGAGGGGAATTCATCAACGGAGGGTCTACACCACCATGCCCTCATCCGAAGTGATGCATGAGTAGTTCATCCTTGGACTACGGGTCCATAGCAGTAGCTATATGGTTGTTCTCTTCACTTTGTACCTGATGTTTAGATCTTGTAAGCTGTCTAACATGATCAAGATCATCTTTATGTAATGCTACATGTTGTGTTTGCTGGGATCTGATGAATGTTGAATGATATGTCTTCTGATTATCAATCTATCATGGTATCTTCATGAATATGTTATTTATGATCTTGCACGCTCTCTGTTATTAGTAGATGTTCTGGCCAAGTAGATGCTAGTAACTCCAAGAGGGAGTATTTATGCTCGATAGTGGGTTCATGCCTCCTTTGCATCTGTGCTCGAGTGACAGAAACATGGCAGATGGAGGATGTGTTGTTGCCATTAGGGAGAAAACAACAATGTTTACCAGTTTACATTGTTTACATTACACACTTTGCTTATGACGATAATCTGTTGCTTTCAACTTAATACCCAACGTTTGTTCGGATGATATTCATAGGGTGGATTATTAATCATAGATGCAGTTGGATGACGGTCTATGTATTTTGTTGTAATGCCCGCATGAATCACATAGTAATCTTTATGTCTTCCATATGCACTACGGTGCAGCCTTCATTTCTGTCAATTGTCGAGCTGTAATTTGTTCACCACACATGTTATTTATATTTCACGGAGAGACACCACTAGTGAACTGTGGACCCAGTCCATTTTTCTCATACTGATAAAACACCTACTTCTTTCATACTGCTTTCAGACGGTTACTACTGGTTTCCACACCATAAGTTTAACCTCTTTGTGTTCAGCAAAACCGGTGAGATTGACAACTCACTGCTTCGTTGAGGCAAAGTGATTTGATTGTGTTGTGTATGTTCCACGTTGTTGTTGAACCGGTAGTGCGCCCTGCCATCTCCGCTGCACCAACCTTCTGAAGTTACTTATTCCTCCTACTGGTCGATTCAACCTTGATTTCTTTCTGAGGGAAACTTGATGCTACACTCTTCATACCTTCCTCTTGGGGTCTCCCAACGAACGTGTGTTCACACGCATCACTATCCTTCATGCATCCATATCTAAAAGTCCACCTCAAGAAAGATATCCGGCAAACCTTTATGGTATTAAGTTGCAGCAACGAAGTGATTGCTTTGTGTGCAGCAGACAAATGTATTCAGAACAATACGTAATGTAAGCAGTGGTCCTCGTCCGTACACAATAGCACTAATGTTTTCTCCCTAGTGGCAACAACACATCCTCCCACCGCATGTTTCTATCACTCAAGCGCAGACAACAAGGAGGCATGAACCCACTATCTAGCATATAAACCCTCTCTTAGAGGTGAAAATAACTACGTGGCCAAGGTAATCATAAACACCCGAGAGCATTGCAAGAGAAGATTAAAATTCTCTACAAATATAAGTGAAACATCTCAGATTGACATGAACAAAATAATCATAATCTCATGGCTCGATGGATCCCAGTAAACACAACATGCACAAGTACATAACAGTGGTCTCGATCATGTGAGGCAGCTCACGAGACTCTAAACATGGAGGCATAGGGGAGAGAACAACCACCTAGCTACTGCTATGGACCCGTAGTCCCGAGATGAGCTACTCACTCATCTGTCCGGAGGCGATCATGGCGATGTAGAGGCCTCCGATGACGACCCCCTCTCCGGCAGGGTGCCAAAGAAGGACTCAAGAAGCCCTAGATTGGATTTTCGAGGTGACGACACCTCTCTATATATTTCATGGAAAATAACTCCGTCCCCATGATTTTTAGGGTTGAGGGCAATTTATAAGCGAAGAGGCAACGAGAGGCGGTGACCAGCCTCCACCGGCTCTTCTTTGTACTCTGTCTCCATTCTGGATAAAAAATGATCTTCGTGGATTTTTAGCCCTTTCTGAGAATATTTCCTTAAGAACTTTTTTGGAATAGAAAAATATAAGAAAACAACAATTGTCCTGGGGCATCTTGTTAATAGGTTAGCCTGTGAAAACATCCAGAAAACAAAGGAAAACGGAAGAAAACATGTGGAAAACAAAAGGTATTGGGTGGAAAACAAGCATGGAGCATAAAAAATTATAGATATGTTTGCAATGTATCACAATGGGAGTAGTGATTTGGACAGGAAAAGTTAGTCGCGCCTGAAAGCTTGAGACGAGGTGGACGGCTCGGAGGCGGTAGATGCGACAGGGGATGAGGGAGCAAGGAACACAAGGCGTTCAACCACCGGGCGTCTTGCCGGTGGGACAACCTTTAGCAACAGGGAGCGAATGGATGTTCTTGGGCGGGAGCATGAGGAGATGATGCGAAGATTCTACTGGGAGAGTATGGCGCTTGGTGGGAGGCTGCTGGCTCGACACTCCTTTGCAATGTGACCTGCTTGGAAGCAGTGCAAGCAACAAACGGGACCTTTGCAAGATGCTACGTGGCGTCTGGGAGAGAGGCAGCAGAAGCACAAGCCATGGAGTCCAGATTTAAGAAGCGGGATGCCAGTGAGGGCTAAAGGTCGCAGGCGGGCACCCATGCCACGGCGGCGCGAAATCTGCCTTGGTTTCTTGCTTTGCACATCAATCCACCCCTCCTGCTTGCCACTAAGGATGGCAGAAGGATGAGACTCGACCTGCGCAATATGGAGAGGCTGGGAAGTCTGGCGGAGAAGGGACGGAAGGACGGTTCCAGGTTCCTACCCATAGGGGAGTGGGGGCAGGAACGCGGAGAAATCTCAAGGTCGAATGAGTTCGCGAAAAGATCCACATGCTCGGCCAGGTCACAAGGGGTGACTGGGGTGGTCAGCAGATCCGCATGCTCGCCCATACCAATCGGCGCGACGGGACGGCACAACGCAACGGGGCAGGCGGCCTTGCAGCGGGAAAGCGGCGGCCGAGGGTGGGGAGGGAGCTAGATCTACGTGGGGGTGGGGAGGGAGCTAGACCTGGGTGGGAAGGGAGCGGGGAAGACAACTTTCACGGAGATAATAACACATGACAAGTATATTCTCTCGTGGCATAGAATTTCCGGGCATGTGTATGAACTTTTTTAGGGTAATTTTACTACCGAATGCGGACCATTTACACTTTTTTCAGATTATCCCACAAATCCATTCATACTTAACAAAATACAGTACATATTTTCATTACGATATGGTGATGAAATACATATACATATGCATGACGTATGGGCTCAAGAAACATATACGAACATACAATACAACCCGTAGGTACGTATATGTACCCACGCTGTCGCATCACGCGACAACTTTATTATTCAGCCGGTCATTGTAGCGATGCGTGGAACAAAGATAACTCAGTGCTGCCCGCCGGGAAGCTTCTCCTTGATCTTCTCCATGACGCTCTTCTTCTCGCCGCCGGTGGCCTCAGTGGCGGTGCCCGTACCTTGTGCGCCGGTGGTTGTTGCCCCCTGCTGCTCGACCATGTCCTTGTGCCCCCCAGGCAGCTTCTCCTTGATCTTCTCCTTCATCCCCTTCTTCGTCCTCCCGCCCTCGCCATCGTCCTCGGACTACAATATAACCAACAGCATAATTCAGCATAAGAAGTTAATCAGGATCGATGATCTATATACATGGTATTAGACGACGGAATAAACGTACGGAGCTGGAGCTAGAGCTGCTGGAGCGGTGCAGCACGCCGTCGGTTTTGTCGTGGTCGACCTTCATCGCCTGTACCTGCCCGCCGGTAGCAGCTGCACCGTGTGTTCCCGTGGGGCCTCCGGTGACGCTGCCGTGTCCGGCCACCGGCTTGCCGTACTCCTCCACATTGTTCATCTGGTGCTCGTGCTGCCCCTGGTTCTCCATTGTCGTCGGACACCGATCGATCTACTGGTATTATGAAGTGGTTGTGTCAGTAGAGTATTTGAGCTAGGAGTTGCGATGCAGAGAAGAGCAAGTGGGAAGGGCTATTTATAGCGACGAACAGAAATGGTATTGGAGTTCAAGATGACCACTGTCTTTGCAGGTGGAAGGAGTACGTGTTCATGCACGTATATATGGGGCCGTTATCATGGAGTGGTTTAACCGGTTATCTCGCCAATAAACAAAGCCGGCCGGGACACAAGCTTCGTCAGCAGCGCCACGTACGTTTTCGGGTTCTCTCGAAGGACATGACTCGATGGATGGATGGATTGAAGATGTTTTCTTCAGGGCGATGCATTCAAGATGTTGGCTACAGCGTGTGCTTATGGCTACTTGGCTAGTGAAACATGTGTTTTCTATCTTGATTGTAAACATGGGAAATTTGAAAAAAAAATGTTCGGATCTTCAACAACGTGGCGTCAACACCAATGGTGTTTTCCCAAAAGATTAAGAACGAGAGTAAGAACTGGATCTTAGCGGGCGCTAAGCACTTAGCGGAGATATCACCTATGTGGTTGGGGAGATTTTTTTCGTTTTTCTGTGTGGCTTAGGTCTACCCATGTTTGCTTCTTCTGTATCAGTATAAAAGGCAAATCTTCTACATGTTTTTTCAAAATCTTTGATTGTAAACAAAGGATGAACTTTATCAGTGAATTGATTGGTTATGAGATCACCATGTCTTAATCAATTTCTCTTACTCCCCGGTACATCTCGGTTGCTACGGCCATGTCCTCAAATCCTATTACTCGCCTAACATCATCGGCGACCATTGAATTGCCAACATTGTGTTCCGCTTTAGCATTGGTGAATCTGAATATGCACGTACTACCTCACATCCGCGTTAGATCCTATAGAATGGGGAATAAAAACTGTCTACTCTAGTACGGGAGGTAGGCAATTACTCGATAAGAAGATAGTAACAAGATTTTTTTTCCAACCGGGCTTCGCACCCATTTCCATTAATGAAAACGGAAATACAAGTGTTCAACATAACATGAAGAAAGGGACGGGGGTAGAGAAGCGAGTTGGAGCAGCGGTAGGAAACCCAATGTGAGTTCTTCGCCTCGAAGAACCCACTATGGGGCGAAAACCTACTGCCACCACTACAACAGAAAAACAAAACAGGGAACCACCCACACAAGTTTCAGGCGAGTTACAGCAAATGCCCTACAGCCAAGAACACGACTAGCAACAAGCTTGGATAACCGAGACAAAAAAAAAACACCAACATCAACTTCACAACCTCCTGTTGCACTCCACACTTCAAGCTCCAGAGATCATCAGTGTGGCCCTTGGTGGAATTCCAGCACCAGCACCTGAACCAGATTGTGGAAGAAGGTTCGCCGCCACTTGCATCATCTTTGCCGCTTGAGTTGTCAAGACCTCCTTGCCACTGCCCTTCTGTAAACCTGCCCAATAAGTAAGCAAAGAAGCCACCAAGTAAATCACCTCAAAAGGGGAATGCATCTTATGTTCCTCAAAAGTGACTCTGTTGCGAGTTTTCCAAATCCCCCAACACATCGCGGCAAGCCCTATCATATAGAAACTTTCACCACCAGGAAGATAGGAGTAGAACCAAACAAAAGATTGCCACAGAGAATTGGGACAGGTATTGGTATTCATCATCCGCCCAATAACCCCCCAAGTACACTTTGCAATGGGACAAGCAAAGAATAGAGGATCCGCAGTCTCGACATGCCGACAGAACGAGCAGACCGGGCTCCCCGACCACTTTCTGATTTTCATGTTGTCCCTAGTTACCACAGCATTTCCAAACAATTGCCACATAAATTTTTTAATTTTCAGGGGTAACTTCGCCTCCCAAATGAGCTTGTTATTGGAACCTGAGAGGTTACTCTCAAGGAACTTGTAAACTGATTTCGTGGAAAAGATACCGTTCTTATTCAGCCTCCAAGATATTGAGTCAGGGGAGTCCGAAAGATGGATACCCAGAATGAAGTTCTTAACATTATTCCACTGTTCCAAAAGATCACCACGAAGATTTCTTCTAAAGGGGAGCTCCAGGTTACAATTTATAGCTTCCTGAATAGTACAGTCTTGCTTTTGACTAGTAGAGAATAAAGAAGGGTACTGCTCACATAGAGGAGGATTGTTATCGATCTCATCCAGCCAAAAGCGAACCAGATTACCACAGCCCAATGAAACTTTTCTGCCCATAAGGTAGGAGTCTTTCACTTTCAGAAGAGCCTTCTAGCAAGGGGAGTCCGAGAACCTGGCTTTTACATTAGCCACAGACTTATTACGAAGATATCTACTTTTAACAATTCTTTGCCAGATGCCATCGAACTTTTCAAGTTTCCACCAACATTTGGTCAACAAACTGATATTTTGCTTCCTTAAATCTTTTATTCTCAAGCCCCCTTTGGATTTAGATCGACAGACTTTGGACCATTTCACCATATAGTATCCTTTCTTTTTCTTTTTACCACGCCAAAAGAATCGTCTACGATGCTTATCAAGCCTCTCAATAAAGGTCTTGTTAAGGAGGAACATCGACATAGTATAGGACGGGACGTTCGAGAGGCTGGCATCCACAAGAATGAGTCTACCCCTGAGGACGCGGCATTACTTATCCAAGCATCAAGCTTATTCACAAACTTTGTATTGATAAATTCCAAGTCACATATCTATCAAATTTGTAGTTATACATGGTATACTTAGATATAATGTAGTACTTGCTGCATTGGATGATATATTGCAACTTTTTTGTTTTTGAAATGTTATTTCAAATTTACACAATCGACAGTCATATAGTCTTTTATTTTATTATACTGTACAAAGCAGCAGAATTGTGAGCGATGAATATGGTTTACCAACTTGTTAGGGAACGATCGGGATTTTATTGCATAATAACAGTTAAGAGAATACCATAGTGTTTTGAAGGGTGAGTTGATTGAACTCGAGGGTGGACGAGGCGTCCTTGAACATGTGCTATATTTTTTTCATGAAATGCGTGACCGGGCAACTCACGATCAACTTTAAAATAATTTGGTTTAATATGTATGGCCTCATATAGAAATTAGTAGTTAGTTTTTTCAATATATTTGCTAGTGTGAACAATGTTAAATTTCTTTGGTGGCAGACTATATTACTTAAGATTGTTGTGTAAGCAAATTTCATTTTGTCTAATCGTGTGAACAACTTTTTTTTTTTTGCAAAAGCAGACCAAAAGAAATAAATGGGTCGCCCCGTTCGGTGTCAGGGTCAGTAAATGGTAGATATAAAACCGAACGCATGCCTGGCTAGCTATCCAAACAGACCGAAATGGACACGACAGGTCGTTTTGGGTCGTTCTGTAAGAGCTGCCCTAATACACAACACAACACATTTTTCGAAAAAGAAGAATAACTCTATGTTCTATGCGAATGGCATTTGTATGTTTTGATTTGCTTGCATCAACTTTTGTAGACTAACGACCCTGTGACATGGTAGCTGAACATCTGCGTGTTAATTTATATTATATCCTCCTAAGTGCAGCTTATATTGCCTCATGCTAAGTGTAGCTTCTTCGTCTGGCTGGAGGTTCAAAACGGGATTTCTGGCCGTTTGGCCATCAAGGGGTGGCCTCACCATCCCACTTGCCAGCTTTGTACATATCAGCCGGAGACGGGAGCTATTTCAAGAGCATCTGGTTGAAGATGGTTGTTTGGCTAAAGTGTGTAAAACTATTGTTTCAGCTTTGTGGAAACCCAATTCTTTTCCTCAGGATCTCTTAAATGAAATTAGGGAACGAAATAAGTAGATTAGATAGATTTAGATCGAATGGCTTGCCTTGTGGTTCGGTTAGACCCACGGTCTGCAACTACGGAAACCATGGCTGCCATGCTGTCAATTTCAGCTCAAAACGGCGATCATTCTCATCACTTGGATATCTGAAAGGAGATAAACGTGAGAATCTTCAATAACAATTTCTCTATGTCCGACATTCTCATTCAGCGCATCGAAGGGGCAACAACTGAATCCTGGCTCAGTATTGGGGCGACGGCTTAGGCTTTTTCTATTGCTTGCTCCATCTATATATCGACGTAAAAGGCGGAAGCTTTTGCCTTGTTAAAAAAAAACCTTAGATCGTGATCCAACGGTGCCCAGTCCCTGCCACTTCTCCCACATAAGGCTTTGTTTGGTAACACGGGTTTTGAGGGGGTTGGTGGGGATAATCCCCACAGGGATTGGGTGAAACCCCTCCCTTCACCCAATCCCCTCAAAACCTCTTCTAGTCTAATCCTCTACAACCCCTTTGTTAAGAAAAGCCATTTGGTAGACATGGTTCAGTACACCAATTCATATCGGCATATTAAGCAGCAACTAAAGCAAAATAAACACTACGTGTTAAAGATCAAACTTTTACGGTAGCACATGAACGGATTCCAGTTCTATCCAATAATGTACACCATGTGAAAAATGTCAATCTCCACAGTCGAACAGATTGGGTGGGCAATACAGACTTGTGGCAATCACACAAAATAAAACGCAAAAATAATTTAGATAACAATTTCGATCTCCACTTCTCCAGTTCAATGTACCATGCCTTGCATATAGACTTGACCTTAGCTGCCACCTCTGAAAACAACAATAACAGATGCAAAATTATTATTAGGCTGAGGAGAGAAAATCTGAAAAATAAGCATATACAGTGTTCTTTAATCTGAAAAATAAAACATATATGGTATCCCCAATGTGAAACTTGGTGATACAGTAACAAGCAGACCAGAAACTTGCTAAACAGAAGATATCTCATTATTTACCACAAAACTGGAACAAACTTGACAGGCTTACACATATGGAAATTTGTTTTAGTCAGTTATAACACAAAGGAGCAGTAAACTAGTCTACTGGTGAGAAGATATGTAGGAAGGTCTATCGGACGAAGTCATTATTTACCACAAAACAGGAACCTCTTCACATAATATGAAAATAAGAACCTCAAAAACATGTGAAACCTATTATGAGTCTGCTGCTCCTACCAAACAAGTGAAACCTACTATGCATGTACATCATTAGAAATTATTGGAAAGCAATCAATGTACCACATGATCTGATGCAACCTGAGAAGATAAACTGCTGATGTATTTCAGAACTCCATCATTACATTGTAGGACAACACAAGAACAATTATAAACTCCCTCCATGTATTTTAGGACAGAAAAATCGAACTTTTCAGAGGAAACAAATACAATACTAGCAACTAATATTCTTGGGAGAAAACAAGTAAGTGCCTGACGGCAAAAAAAGACTGATTTCAGAGTCTATTTATTAATCAGGATAACCATCACATTACAGAATAAGATTCAGTTGACTCACGGCAAAAAAAAACTGATTTCTCATAAATTTTTAAGAGGCAACAAATACAATACTAGCAACTAATATTCTAGGGGGGGACACACTGGATCATAAAGAAACTAGTCATGTGTGGGCTAAAACAACAGTTCCATGTTATATTCAGAACAGAAGGCCACATTATGTCAAACAGTTGTAAATGTACAGAAAAAATTCTCCGATGAGCCATGGAAACTGAAATGCATCACTGAGTTGACGACGGCTAATGGATAGTTATCGTACTGTGAGGCATAAATTAAGTTCTAAAAATGCATCATTGCATGCTAGATCACAACTACACCATCAGCACAATATGTATATAAACAGGCAATATCAGAAGCCAATAATACTAGAAAAATTTGATGCATCAAGTTTACAATCCAAAAGTCCAGTCACTTTAACAAATTCAAACAAGATATCATTATAAATTTGTCACATGGTCAAATGACAACTACAGGGAATCAATGACGGAGTAACGGATAGCATCAATTAATGAGACAATTCAGAAAATGACATACTCGATGCTCATGGTGATTACTGCAGTATGTTTTCACGAACTCAGGGCCCGGATTTTTTGGTGTCATGTCCTCATTTATTAGTTGAGGAAAACAATAGCATGTACAACTATTGCCTAGACAAGTTAACAGTTGACAGAAACCAAGAATTGTGAAAGTTGTATGCTCAATACATCTTGGAAACTTTACAGCTCTTGTCCACAATAAGAAACTGAATTTTCTAAAATACAAAAAGGAGGCAGTATTTAAGCAACACAAGTATAAATTGAAGGGCATAATATAAATGGCGGTGGTCTCTAAATTGAAGGGCACCTATTCTTTTTTTATTTCTAGGTAGATCGATCGATCAACCCAAAACTAGGCCATGGCAAAAGTTTTAGACAAATCTAGGTTACATGGCAAATTTCTTGTCAATTTTTTATCAATTCGTTCTCAGTTTTTTATCAATAAATCCAACATGAGAGCAGACTACTAAGTGAATCTACACAACAGAAGTATAGAACAATGCCCAAATCTGGAACTTCATAACCGTGCCAAAGAAAAATTAAAGATTCAGGAAGCCATTTGAACTACCGCCTAACCATGGGCAGAAAACTACTTTAATACTTGAGCTGAACCAGTTCATGCATTAAATCTAGAACAACTAGAGCTGGCTGACTCCAATCGTAACAAGAACAAACTGCCCAAGATGGGGGGTTTTTGCATTAAGATTCATAGTTCGGTCTAAGGGTTTGAGGAGAAGGAGATGTCTCACTGGTCGTCGACGACAAGAGGCGCTGCGCCAGCCTGGTTCGACGGTGGAGGAGGAGTGCCCGTGGATGGAGGTCGCCGCAAGATCTCGCGGCCACCAGCGCGGGGAACTTGGCGGGTAGAAAGAGGCGGCACCCAGCGACAGGGGAGCAGGAGGCGGCGCGGCGACCGCCGATAGGAAGGAGGAGGCGGAGTCCTGCGACAGGGGAGGAGGAGGCGGCGCGGCGCCTGTCGAGAGGAAGAGCGTGTCGTCCCCGGTCAATCCGCGAGGCCTGGCTCGAGGCGGCTAACCCACGTGGAAGGAAGTGGAAAGGGGTGGTTTGTCCGGCCTGGTCCAACCCCACCCCGGTGAATCAAACGGAAAGCCCGGTATTTTTGGGGGTGTTTAGGCTAGCCCCAGTGGGAGTAACTTCACTAGTAACATCGATGCCACGTAGGATAAAAAGCTGATGTGACAAGTATTTAATAAAGAGAGAGAATATTGTGGTAACTTAGGCCTTCCGTAATGGGGGTATCTTAGCGCGGGATCATAGCCAATTTACTTACGTGGCACCTTATTTAATGATGAAAGAGAGTGTTGTTGTATCTTATATAAGATACAACTCTTGCACAAGATCATAGGTAAAAAAGATTGCTAGGCCAATCATAAGCAAGTATTGAGCCAAGATCATTAAATGCTACTTGACTTAGATACATCATATAAGATACGATGCATTAGGCTAGTTGTTTCTTAGATTTTTCTTCTACCTAGGATAGTGCGCTAAGACACAATGCATTAGAGCAAGTATAATAAGGTGACATAAACAGGCTATAAGGACTTAAATAATATATTCTTTCTTACGTGGAGGAGAGAGAAGCAAAGCGGGCTACTAGTTAGTAGCCAGCTGCAGCACGTGCTTCTAGGCACTATGTAAGATTGTAAAGTGAGCCATATGTTGATAAAGTAGATCATGCATATAGCCAACTATTGTACAAGTTGACTATAAGCTAACTATATGTGACGTGGCAACGACATATAGCCAGCAGCCAGCTGTATTATTAGCCATGCTCTTACGAAAGGCCTTAGAAAGTAGCATCACACTTTCCAATGCAATATGAGTCTACAAGCTAATAAATGCATCTTTGCATGACACCACTTTTATGTTACTACCCATTGTGGAGGTAGTAACCTAGTCTAGAAAAATGTGTATTGTGTATGTTACTACTCTATGTTACTCCCCGTTGTTAGACTAGTCACAATGGAGAGTATCATATACTAGTATCATGTATATGATACTAGTCTATGTTACCACCTCCACAATGCATGATAACATATTTGTGGTATCATATACTAGTATATTTATTAGGCTATAGACTCATCTTGTCTTGGCCCCCGTGGAAAATCCCTTCAATTCCCAGCCCACCCCTGCCCACCAAACGAGGCCTAAAGATTGCCTCCCAAGCACAGACCCCGCCGCCGCCGCCGCCGCCGCCATAGCTAATCCCCGTCCTTCACCTCCTGCACACCCCGCCTCGACCCGCCGGAGACGGTGATGGAGCACGGTTCGGTGACAGATTCGACCGCGTCGACCTTCTCCATCATGGAGGAAGACCACACCCTCGCCAACTCCGTCAGATTCGTCCTCAACCAGGAGTGAGTGATGTTTCTTCATCTTTTTTCCGATCCCGTCTTCTAAAAGAATCGAGTTCTACTTGTTAGGTGTTTCTAATCCGACCGTAGAAAGCGTGACTAGGGAAAAGAAATCGTGTTCTTGTATTAGTAGCTGTTTTTCTAGCCTCTTGCAATGTTGGGGGATACGATGAAGACAAAGATTGGCATGGACTTGCGATGGGAAATATCGATTTCAGTGAGAAACTTGCTTGGATGGAGCAACTGAACATCCGGTTCTGCACTAACTCCGAATATCATGCCATCTGTTCACCAAGGTTTTGATCTTCGGTGAGCAAAGGGAAAGATGGCCAAGTATGCATCTTTATAGGAGTGTGGTCACTGCTCCAATGTTTCTTTACCATTTCAAATACTAGCACAAGGATTCCAGGAACTGTATTTGTTAGATCTTGGCCAGTGTGCAGCTATATGAGTCCTACTGTAATGAGCCTTCAACAGAAATAACTCGTCTTGTTAGCTTTTCTTTTGCTCAGTAGCTATTGATGATTATATTATTTTTATTTAATTACCTATGCAGGATGATATGTACTCTAGTTTCACCCACATCGTGTTTGGTAGCATTAGAGTTCAGCTTAGCATTTTCTTTTCCCCCTCATGCTCGCAGACAACCCTTATGAAACTACCCTGACATTAATGGAGGGTTTTGGTATGTGCATGAAGTTTACCTCAGCAGAAAACACTTCTTCCAGTTGAATGCGTTAAGGGCCCCCTAGGTTTAGTTCAATTCCTAAATAAATAGGAAACATCTATGACTTCCAAGTGGAACTCTTAATATGTGTAATCAGAAGTATTATTGCTTTACTCAATTGTTTGGTAGCATTAGAGTTCGCAAACGCATCAAAGGTCTTCAGTTATACTTCTACCAGAAGCTAAAACCTCAAAAATACTACCTCCGTTTCACAGAAGAAGGCATATAAATTTGATCAGAGGTCAAACCATGTGAAGTTTGACCAAAATTTTAGAAAAAAGATATCAACCTCTACAATACCAAATAAGGTTTAGCTACTCTTATAACAAAGCAATCCATATTAACAGTGAAAATTTGGCCAGACTGTTTTATGTGCGATTTAAATATACATACATTTTCACAAATAAATTTTCCAAGGTGAATTATTGCCGATGTCTCCTCCCAAGAATCATGATACCCCTTCGTTCCTAAATATAAGATGTTCTAGGTATTACCCATGTTTACTAGATATGGACTAATATGAGTGAACATATACACTAAAAGTTGTCTAGATACATATGCATATATGTGAATGTACAAAAAGGCTAAAACATCTTCTATTTAGGAACAGAGGGAATACATTATTAAATATATTTTCATGGTATATCAATATTATAATTATTGATAGTTTTTTCTATAAGTTTGGTCAAACATCACATGATTTGACTTTTGACCAAATTTATATGCCTTATTTTGCGGAATGGAGGTAGTGCCATTCAATGTCTAGAAACTAGAAACATGTGTGAATATATCAATTCAGTATTCTCATTTCTCTCTTTCTAATTCCATTTTGTACTCACAGCCCAAGGGTAGCATTTTGTGGATATAGCATCCCTCATCCTGCTGACAAGAAGGTCAACATAAGAGTTCAGACTACAGGTATTATATTGTTTCATATTATCCTGGTATTTCATTTGAAAATCCCTGTGGACTTAACTGTTGCTTTTAGACGTGCTTTACATTGAATGTGCTTGTTGAATGAAATTGCAAGACACATTCGCTGTGCTACTTCCTACAGTTGTATCTTGAGTAGGTAGTTGGTTTCTAATACCTAGGCCCTGTTTGGTAGAGCTCTGAGTCCTTATTTTCCAGCTCCCCGCTCCTGATTCTCAAGGATCCACTTCTTCCAGGATCAGATCCAGCTCAAAAAAAAAATTGTCTACACATTGGCTCCATAATTACAAGAAAACTTTGCGGTCAGGTGGACCATGCTACCTTTGGTTTTGTCTTCACAAAAATGTTGGCAACAACGAGACATGCATATTCTAACAATTAACCTATTTTAACTAGATGATATGATCATTTCTTTTGCGTGTGACTAGAAATGAACAAGTGTGATTCAGTTGAACAATACTCCGTAACTATATTGAGATTGCACATGCATTAGAAAGTAGCAGGTATGGTAGTCTAGTTAACGAGTTTAACTGATCAAAGCAATATACATAAATCTCAATAACACATTAGGATACATGGACCTCATCAATCAACAACAATTCAGCACATAAACAGCCATTGATCTGACAAACATGTGAATGCAAACGCAAACACACAGATCTTATGAATCTACAAAACACATAAATATACGTGGATTTCATGGACACACACGGATGCCCTGATTCATTCAGATCCACAAAAATAAACTGCAGGCTACTCCGCTCCTCGTGTGATGTGTATATTCATGAAAACACAGAACCAAGAGCGTTTGGTTTGACTCCGGCTGCTCTGGCCCGGATCCTGGATCAGTAGTCGAACTGAATAGGCCCCTAGTAGTAAACAATCTTCATACAGGATGTTACAATGCGTTTGAGATAGCTTGCTAGGTCTACTGTACAGCTAAATTGGTGTTTCTGTTTAGAGCAAACTAGTTAGTGTGCACGTGCAACGCACGTCTTAATTAATTAGTGTAACCAGCAATGCAAAATATAGACCACAATCTCTCGGGCCATGTCTTATCACTACATGAGATCACATATTCTTTTTTTCTTTCTCTCAGTCAAATTCACATGTGTAATTCAAAACTATATATATATTAATGTACGGATATTTCACTGAAATGTAACATGCGTTTGAAGATAAAAATGATTTTAAATCAATAATTCTCAAAACCATCCCTTGTTAATTGTTGACAACACTAGCCTATTAGACGTTGAATATGATAACAATCTAATTAGTGACACTGAGTTCTCTCTTCACCTTAAAGTTACATGCCAAATAAATATTATGATTACATATAAATTTGCACGGCAAGAAAATAGTGAAATATGTGAAAAATTGGCCCGCGGGTAATTCTTTGGCTTCTATATAGGAACTCAAGACAAGTTCTAATACTAAGATGTCCTTGAGTGATGGAGGATTGCTTCCCTACGCGGACACTGGATGAGTATGCCTTTGATTCATTTCTGATCTAGGTATGGGTTGCAAATATACCTCTAGGGATGTTGAATGCCAAGGTTGGTGAGGACATGGGAAGTGAAATTTGTGAGTTCAACGAGATGCAAAGCATTCTATTTTTAACACTTTCTTCTCCTTCCTTTGCTACATTGATAATCATCATTTTCTTTGTTTTAAAGTATCATGAGGGTTCACGACGAAATATCAAAATTATCTGCAGAAACTATAATCAAGCGGAATTTCTGGTATTGGTACCTTTAGCAAAATTGCAGTACCGATGTTAGCTCACAAGATATTCCACTTGTATCACCAATTAAAAAGTCTATGTAAAAATTGGATAGCCCAGATAATTCAATAGTCCGTGCGAACAAGGATATGTTGCAATTTCTTTGAAACGGCAAAATTACAAAATGTGAGAAGATTATAAGAATTTTCTTCTAATATACACTATAAGAGAAAAAATAAAATCTTCGATCACCAAAATTTTCCAAGTGTAATCTAAGTACATATCTGATGTCCATTGATCTTATCATAAAGTGATAAAAATAAAAGGCTCTCTGAGACTTTTTTAAAAGCAAGGCTCATAAAATGAAAGGGTACCTGCATGTTTAGATGTATGAGATCAACTACTTATACATAATGTAACAAGTGTAGAATCCGCATCTACTAATTCAACGCCAGATGTCAAAGACAACATATACAAACTCAGCATTTGGTCGAGCAACTAGCGTACCTGAAGCTAAGCGAGTTGTACCATGACAAGCCAGGACCTCGGGTTCAAGGTTGCACTGCCGGTAGCGACGACATACTTGATGCCCTGCTGCCTTTTAGTGTGGCTATGGCTGCGACCAAGCATTTGGTCACGTCCTCTATGAATGCCGCTAGGCATGGTTTCCCCCTTGACACTTCCTGTGAGAATGCGCTATGATTAACAATATATATTGGCCACAATGGGAAGCTATAAACCTGACTGTATTTATCTCTCAATCTCCCACAGCCTCAATTCATCAACACAACATCTGCGATATAGCAATCAGCGGTAAAGAGATAGCATTCAGCACGGCAGATAGATGGCAAACAGCTTGATTGAGAAGCTTCTTTGACACACCGAATAAACATGTCTGCAAGCTCCTCTTTTTTCAGCAGGTACGAATACATCATTCTGCCAGCTGCAATAGTACGTTTTGCAGCACATAATAAGAACTACAGGTAAGAAAATGCTTGTTTCAGTAAACAAAAAAATGCAAACGATACCTCAATATCCTAAGTTCCTAACCAGTTGAATCCTTTTGAAGAGCAAGATCATAAATTGCACCGTTAGATTTATAGAGGCGGAGCACACAAGCTGCCTATCAATAGACTCTGATTCAATACTGAATCGTATTGGTGATTCAGAAGCATGGGAAAGGATGTGCAGCCCCATGATTAAAGAAGGAAGAGAGACGAACCCAGACTAATCGGCTGCGGTGTAAGGTTTGTGCAGTCAGCGGAAAAGAGATGTCAGGTAGTTAAGAAGGTCGCCGCCGTCTGTGTTCGTGGTCTCTGGTAGCATGTGTGGCCAGAGGAGCTGAGGACGCAACTTGAGTCACAGCCGCGAGGGACATGACACGTCACCTTGACAATCCGCTCACGCCGGCGGGCGGCGGCCTTGCCAAGTTCCGCGTAGCGCCAATGGGCTGCGCCCCACTCTCCAAGCAACCCGCAGCGGACCGGTGCAGACGCCGGCTGCGAGCGCGTCGGCAGTGCCGTGGTGGCCGTGGTCATCCTCGCTCGACCCACGGCCTGAGACGGGGAGTTGGTGGATGCGGTTAGAAAATCTATGAAGCACAACAATTTCGTTCTGTAACTTTGGGGCGTGGGCCATCTCCAGCGGATCAGGACGTGCGCGAGGGAGGAGTCTGCTGGGCAGAACATTGCTTGTGAGCCGTTCGATCGTGCGGCAGACCATTGAAGTAATATAGACACTTGGATCTCGTCAAATAGATTAGTAGTGGATTGTCAAGTAATATAGACACTTGGATCTCGTCAAATAGGCGGGCGGCGGCGGCGGGCGGAGGGTGCTTATTGGTCTGTGTACACTAACTTTGGTGTACATAGGAAAGTTCAAGTTTGCTCTTTTATTAGTAGTGGAGATTTAAGTTGAGTACCAAAACTATTGATACCGTCTCATTGCCCACTAACCACTTCCCCTGTTTTGTTACTCTTATAATCCACCGAAGAAAGTGCTCACGCTCTTCTGACGTGTCTTGGTTATTTTGTCAGGAGATCCAGCAAAGGATGTAATGAAAGACGCTTTACAGGACTTGATGGTGATGGGCCAGCATGTCAGAGGAACTTTTGACAAAGCAGTGGCAGATTTTAAATCAAACATACCTGCAGCTGCAGAACAGATGGATGTTGATTCGAACCAGCAATGAAGTGTAGTGGCACCCCTGTTTGTCGGCATCAACATGACTTTGTAACCAGTTTATCACCAGAAGGCGTTGTGATTTTGTTATTTGAGGTGTCTCTCTACGTGGATGTCTAGACATTGGTTATTAGAGCTGTATCTGTCCTGCGTTCCTTAGTAGAACACTGAAATATTGCAGCTTGGTATGGATTTATAATGAACTCTCTAATCCAAAATAAGTGTCTCAGTTTGAACCGGGGTTCATTCAAAACTGTGGCACTTATTATTGATTGGAGGTAGTAGATTTTCTGGATCGTATTGAAAGAACAGTCTCACTGAAATGTTATCGTTGGATTCAAGAATGATAGATAGTACAACAGCATCCAATCAACGTGAAAACAGCTGAAGCCCTCTTTGAACTGCAGTAATTCCATACAATTTTTGTAGCGTTATGATTCTGAGGAAAATTTTGAAATGATGACAAAAAACAATAGAAATTTTCAACAACGCATCATTGTAGATATTGTATTCCACTAATTCGCATAGGACCGGCGCACATATTTCCTGTCAGAAAACTGATATTTGTTTTTCCCTTGCGACAGTGCCAAATTTCAAGCTATGTGTTTCTCATTACCAGCAACATAATCTAGTTATTTACAAAATTTCAAGACAAATTTCATTTTATCCGAGGATTGATAAATCAGACGCAAAGAGAAGAATTCCAGATGAAACTTGTACCTTTTGTTTCTTCCAGCTGACCGTGAATTTTTAAGTTGAATTCAGGTACAAAAAAAATATCAAGTACACTAGATATTAATTCGTTCTGAAACGAGATATGTCTGCAGGTCCACTAACAGGAAACGTATTGAATGAGACGAGACAACACAATCAACAGAATTTCATAGTGAAATTGCAGCATGTCAACATCAGACTTAAATCTGGAGAATGCTAATACTTCATCAGTTCATCTGCACTAGCTTATTGAATTACCGACGACACAACATACAGTTCTCAAGGATGAGGCACATTTAAAAGCATCTGTATGAGATACTGACTAGTGCTCCACATTCCATTGACAAATTAAGCGGACTAAATGCAAATATAGCTAACATGCACGAAGAAGACGGCATAGGGAAAACAAGAAAACACAGGAACGAATGAGAACCCAGGGATCCGAAATGGTACAACGATGCAAGAAAAGCATCCGACTACAAAGAAAACCCTAAAACACCTCCGACTGGTCGAGCATCAACAATGGCAGTGAGCTGAGGATGACAGCCAGGTGCATATTCCGATTGAAAGAATGAAGATCAGATCCACAGTTATTAGCCTTTCCACCAAGTGACGGGGACACGATTCCAAGTGTGTTCCTCCTTTTCCTGATGCTTTTTTTCTTTAAGGTTTCTTGGTGCAGATTCACAGCCACAAGACAGGTGGTCTAGGAGGGGTGCCAACTGATGTGGAACACACAAGAACAAAAGGCTGAAAGAACTAAGTACGAAGAGGGCCAGAGACAGAGTCGCGCCCAGAGTTGGTGTCTTTGTGTTTCAAAGACATGTTTGCAAACTGCGAGTCAAGGTCTCTACTGTTACTACGACCAAGAGTAGGAGGTTGAGGTGGCTGTTGCTGCTGCTGATACAACGACCTGAGACGACCAATTTCCCGCTCAAACATCTCCTGCTGAACTGCAATGTTTAAGGAAAAAATGGTCAGCCGGTATTCAGCTTTCAGTAAAGAAATCTATTAGCCCCATTAAACTGAATCTTGCGCAGAAGATGTTTGCATAATCTCATAAATTTCGCACTAAGGTTAGCAATTAGTCTTTTAGCTAGCAATTCGCTATTTGAAATAAAGAGTTACGACAAGTTTGTGTATTGGAAATTTGAATGGGCCCATGATGCTATACAAATCATATAGATGAACATACACAGTTTAACTCAAAATCTCATAAAAGTGTACTTATGCATTTAGAACTTCAGCAATCAATGGTTCAATTGGTGTTATCATGACGCTGATGTTTGAGAAACTATCAAAGAAAGATGAACTATTTGTATCCTCTCCAAAGCTTACTCTTTTCTTGATCGTATGTGGTATTCGCCAATATCTTGGTCATCTGACCAAGAAGCATCACGTTGGCTTTGAAGCAGCTGCATGGTCCACATACCGGCCTACTAAGACCAAGCTGCAACCTTTGCTTGGAAAAGTGGTAGGCAATTTTGTTTCTAACTTGTAAAATGCAAGGTTCATTAGGTCTTTGTTTGAGTTCATTTAGAACAATAATGTTAGATATCAACCTTTTCTGAGACTACTTCGGTTCAAGCACATACTTACAGACAGAACAATACAAATTAAAGAACACCATCTATATTTAACAGTAGTTCCATATTTCTCGTATCCAGAAGAAATCATATAAAAAATTCTATAAAATAAGAAAATAAAAATATAAGTCGGCATACTTACCACGTTTAATTACTTGCTCCTGAGCTATGCTCTCCAGCCTTTGCTTCAAGGCTTTATTTTCCAAGTCTAGCATTATATTTTGTTGATTAAGAAACTCCATTTCAGCAGAAACTTCTATCCCTTCTGACTGCATCATTCAGACATGAAAATTTCTATTTGTCAAAATAACAATGAATAGTGGAACAAAAATCAAAATCCATTTGTTACTGTGAGCTCACCTGTAATGATTGGACTTTACCCTCAAGCTCTGCAATATACTGGAGCTTCCGAACACGAGACCTCTGAGCATATTGCCTGCAAGGGATATGATTATAAACATAGATGCATCAAAATATGGAAACGTTCAACCCAGCTATTACAACTTGCAGATTGGGATTTGGGAATATTGAAAATGTATTCCTAAGCTAAATTGAATAAAGTAATATAAATCATAGTGTCTTAAATCCAATCAATATAGTGATGAAATGAACATACCATTCTTCTGTTAAGGATTTTTGCAAATGTAACTTATGAGCATGTCTAATTTAAGACTCAAAGTTGCAATTTTTAGAGGGAAAATATTCAAGCGTTGATTTGCATTTATATTGCCACAGGACACTATATCCATTATCTCCTGTGCAACCATGATCAAATGCACCAGAACTAATGTATGAAATGAGTACATATTTGCACTATCCTGTCAGGTGCAACCACCAGCGGCCGATGGGAGACTGGCAAGGGTCAGGGTTCCCCCCATGTTCTTTCCTCCCATGTTATCCTACGTGCATGCTTATCATCTTGTCTATCTTTAAAATCCCAATTAATTGCCATACTTTGTTTTGGCCCCTCTTATTAATACTGTTACAATTACAATGTATTGATTCATCTGTCAGCCCTCTAACTATACTTCCTGGAGCCACCAGTGGCGACCATGATCATGCCATGTAGCTATACAGAAGAATTGTTAAATGGCTACACACTTGCTTTATCGCGGTGAACTTCAAAATAGCAAAATCAGCAGAGCATATTTTGATGCTAAAATATAATCTAACCTACAGCAAAGGGCTGGGCCTGTTGTATATCGTCAAAATTATATGAAATGGATTGCACTCTAGGCTATCATCGTTAATGGTTCTCAATTGTAAAATTTTAGAACAGAGTATTTGAAGTTTAGCATGGATGTAATCATGCAGCAGAAGTGTACTCACTGTTTAGCACGCTTACTGTCCGCCTCCGACTGTGCGTACTTTGGCAGCACGCCCTCCTTCCTCTCTATCCCGAGTTCATCAAGAGCTCTTTTGTCCATGGCATGCTCATGATCCCTCAACGCACTCAGTGGCCCGTGATGCCCACCAAGTTTCTCCCTCGCCGGCATTGGTGGGCCTGGCCTGTAACCTGCCAAATTTGGCATGCCTTGCTCCCATGGCCGGCCCTGGGGCCTCCCGTATGAGCTTGGCTTGGCATAGTACTCCTGCACGCCGCCCCATGGTGCAGCCTGCCCTCCTCCGCCCATCTCCTCAAAACCATTGGCAAATGAGCCAGAGGCAGCACTGCCGTCAAACAGTGCAAAGGAGTCACTCGACGACCTGCGGTGGCCGGCACGGCGCACAGGTGTCTCAGGCTCGTCGAGCAGGTCATCGAGCCAGGACGGCTGCTCCTCAATGATGCTCTCAGACGACGTGCGCTGGTGGTGCCCATGGCCGTGGCCATGCCCAAAGCGGTGGTGCGGGGCACCCTGTGGCCTGGAGATCGGGCCGTGGTCTGGGTACGGCGATGCCGCCGTCGGGAACGGGCTGCGTGGCGGCAGCAGCGCCTGCTTTTGGAGCTTCGCATTCGCCATCATCATTTGCTCGACCAAACTGCACACATCAAACAGCACATCTGTGAGATAACTCAAGATTTGAGCAAATTCGACACTAAACTAACACGAGCTTGCATCGTATCGAGGTGGTACAATTCACAGCTGCACTCACAGATCTCAGCCAATACTATTACCAAAATAATTTGATTCGTGTTCTTCTACGGCGAATTCGCGTAAAAGATTCGAATTCTTGTTTCGACCGCAAGCAGCCAATTTTAGCAGGAAGCGGTCAAGATCCGAACTACGCGCCGAACCGGAAGATGTAAATTTGGCCGAAGAAACGGCAGCCGAAACAACCAAATGACAAATACAGTGCAAATCGAGGCAGATCAAGAACAGGAACAAGGCCGCACCACGAATCGTACAAAGCAACAACCAAAACCCCCCGAAAAAAAAACTCACCAATTCGGCAGCGATTCTTCCAGCCACCCCACCCCCAATTTCCGATACCAAACCCTTGTACTAATCCGCAGCTGTTCGGATTTACGAGAGCTAATCTTTGGGGGGATTAGAGGAGCTTACGAAGAGGAGAGATGAGGAGGAGGAGGAGGAGGAGGGGGCGGGGCGGAGACGAATGGAGAAATTGTATACTCGGGGGAGGAAAAATCAATTAAATAGTGTCTCGTTTGGGTTTTTAATACTGCAACAGCGACAAAATTTTGTCTGGTGAAATTTTGGATGAAAAGCAGCCGTCAGATCGGCTGTCGACGGCGAGAGATTCTGATGAGAATTATTGTCTTCCATGTGGGGAAGCTGGCCAATACTAGTGGCGAGAGAGGTTAACGCTGTGCGTACCCCGGCGTGGCCATGTCTAATATTTTCGCTAGAGAGAAAATTTGTGACTTTTTTTTGCTGGGAAATATTTTGTTTTCGTGGGATGAAATTTGTGACTCAACATTCACAGCCCTAAAATTTTAACAAGCAATTGATGGTTTGTTTTAGACTTGCTTGATTTATTTACTATTGAGGTTTACGTGTTTCGATTTTTTCACAAAAGTTTTATTAATAAAAAAAATCTTGTAAGAAAATAGTTTATTTGCTAATGTATAAATATCTAGGACAATAAGACTAAACATAGTAATGACATAGTGCCAGGCAGGCGGGCGGCACATTTTTGGATTAGGGAAAAAAAAGAAGTGCCTCCTTCTACCGATTTTACCATTTGATACAAATCAAAAACCCGTAATTAAAAGAGCCATTCATGTCAATCGTTTACACTTTAAGGCTCTACATATAATTTGTTGTGTCAATACTCAGTAGGCATAAAAAAAAAACCTACACCCCCTTAAATTTCCTGATATTGATGAAAAACACATAACTAGGAAGAGCTTGGTTGTTGTAGTTAGATAGTTTTAAATGCCCAAGTGATATTTTGATATATATTTTTTTGCAACCAAGAAATAACATTTGACAAAAATAATTAAGGAGAGGAATAAATAGATTGGATGAGCTAACGGTGGAGTTGGTGCGTGTGGCATAAAAACAGCATGGATGGCCTTGTTTTAGACTTGCTTGATTTATTTACCATTGAGGTTTTTGTGTTTCGATTTTTTCACAATAGTTTTATTATTAAAAAATTCCTTGTAAGAAAATTGTTTATTTACTAATGTATAAATATCTAGGACAGTGAGACTAAACATAGTAATGATATAGTGTCAGGCGGGCGGTGGACTCATTTTTGGATTAGGGAAGTGAAGAAGGGGCCTAAACAGGAAGTGACGCTTCTATCGATTTCGTGACAATTTGATAAAGTTCACTAACATTGTAGCTTCGCATACAAATAAAAATAAACATGTAACTAAAAGAGCCTTTCATGTCAATCGTTTGCAATTTAAGTCGGTGGTGGTTCTACCTAGAATTTGTGGTGTCGATACATATCAAAGAATCCTGCACCCTCTTAAATTTCTTGATATTGGTGAAAAAACGCATAACTAGGAAGTTGATTGTTGTAGTTAGTTAGTTTAAAAGAGAGCTGCTATACGTCCGATAGTATGTAGGATGCTTGTACGATAAAGCTCATCCGACCATTCACGGGTAGCACAGAATTAAATCATGCCGTTGGTTCACCTGATCGTACGTATCAGACAACAAACATCGTACGCAGACAGGTTTCGAGTTTAAAATTCTCAAGTGATATTTTGATATCCTGTACTTTTTGCAACCAAGAAATAACATTTGACATAAAAATAAGGAGAGGAATAAATAGGTTGGATGAGTTAACGGTGGAGTTGGTACGTGTGGCATAAAAACAGCGTGGATGGCCTTGTTTAATTGCAGCCCATATTGGGTAGTGGGGGCAAACAGAAAACAGAAAACAACTCATGCCACCAGCAGGACAGCTCAGAATCCAGCTGCGACCACGCCACGATCTGGTGGTGTCCTGCTGTCTTTATGCCCCTCTCTCTCCTTTGCCCTCGTGGCCTGCTTTCTCTCTCGTATGATCGGCCGTTGGCCTGTTTGGGCGAATTATAGCAAGGAAAACTCCGCCGCCGGGTATCTACTCGAAAGCATTTCTGTACTCTTCTGTACTTATTTTTCGTTTTCTTTTACTGTGGAGGTGAAGGTCTCAAGGAGGTAGCCAACAGTTGGAGCCGACTGCATCGAGCCAGTGCAATTGATGTTGTATAGGACCTTAGGGTATCTCCGGCCGTTGCGCCCTACAAGGCCCAAAACGCCGCCGTTTTGGGGCCGCCGCGGCGCCAAACGGCGCTAATCTGGAACCTGAGGGGCAGACTTCCCAGTCGCTCGCCGAGCCCAAGTTTCGGCCCAAAAAAACTCGATTTGAAAACTCGGCGCATTTTATTGAATTCAGCAAAGTTCGTACAAGTTCGACGCAAATTTAAACTAAATTTAACCTAAACTATTGAAGGCCTACGCGCGCAGCGATAGCCTGGCTGTAGTCGACGTCGTCGTCGTTGTCGGGGCCGTCGCCGGGACGCCTGCTCGTCCCCTGCCCGGCGTCGCCGCAGCCGGAGTTGCCCCACCTGCTCGTCGCTAGGGCTCGCTAGATCTCGTCCTCCTCGTCGGAGTCGGGGTCGAGCACGACGTAGACGGGGTCCTTCGTCGGCGGTGGGGTAGGGACGCGGCGGCGGGCTGCGTTGGCGGCAGCCTCCTGGTCGCGCGCCGCCTTGCGCTGCTCGGCCTCAGCGAGCAGGCGGCGCTGGAGCTCCAGCTCCTCGGCGGTGCTCTCCCGCAGGCTCTAGTCCGCGGCGAGGTCGTCGGCAAGGGGTTGGACCGTGTTGAGGGAGAGCTACTCGGCGGCCTTCAGATCTGGCCACTCGTCGTCCTCGCCCTCGGTAGGCTCCGTCTTCGGGCAGACCGCGCGCTCGAAGCGTGGCTCGCCAATGCGCAGGGCGCCGCCGCTGCGCCTGCGGGCAGGCGCGCCAGAGTTCAGAAAGGGGGGAGTGATAGAGAGAGAATGGGCGCCGGAGGAGCTCGAGGTGGCCGACGAGGAGCCGACGCCCGTCCGGCGCGCATCCCACGTGGGGTTCTGCCGGGGTGGCATCTCCAGGCGCGGCGTGTTGCCGGCGTGGATGTAGTCCACAACCCACTCGAGCGTGCGGTTGTGGCCTCCCCACCAGCGGCGGCGCCCTTGGCCATTGGCGCGGCCCTCGACGGGGCCGTTGTCGCCCAAGGAGGCAAGGTCCCTGTCGCGGCGGCGCGTGATTTCCTGCCACCAGAACTCGTCGTAGCCGTCCGCCGATAGGCGTTCGGCCACCTCCATGGCTTCGCGCACCTCGCGGATGGCCCGCCGGAACTCCGCGTCCGTTGCCGGGAGCGGAGGCACGGGCATCCCACCCACGCTGAGGGCCCAGCGCGGCAGCCCGGCGCCAGAGCTCGGGAGGCGGCTGTCCGGCAGCCTTTGAACGGGCGCATGCACTGGGTGGCCGCCACGCCATAAACGCCGGCAACCTTTAACCGACGCGCGAGCCGAGAAGATGATCACGGGGGGTTCTGTTCCCGCGCTTTTTCGTCGCGTCACTGACAGAGCTGGCCCGCGCATGCTGCCACGTAGTTTCGCCCCCCAGGCCGAACCCAGCGGCTGGGTTTGGCCTAGATGCCGCGGCGCGAAGGCGCTATTTGGGCTTCTGGGGGGGCCGACTGGTGAGGAAACGGCGCTATTCGCCGCTTCCGGCGCTAAAAAGGCCGCCTGGGGGGCTCTGGTAGAAAGTGGCAAATTTGAAGAGCTTTCCAACGACTATTTTTCTGAATTTTTGGTTCACAAAAAGGCCCTCAAATTTCATTTTTGGTTCAGTTTTTAAATTTCCAGGGCTTCTTTGTAATTCCTTCAATCTTCCCAGGGGGTTTTCTTGAAAAAAAAAACCTGTCTTCACTCCTGTCCGGTGACAGGAGGGCAAGCCGCCGCCGCGGCGCCACCTCCTGCTCCCCTCGTTGTCGACGTGGAGGCTCCGAGAGCTCAAGGAGACGTCCCAATCGGGAGCTCCTCACAGAACCCCCCCCCCATTCGCTGTCCCTCTCCCTCTCTCTCTGCTCTCTCTCCCGGCCAAAAACCGACCGCCGCCGTGATCCGCCCCCGTCGCCGCGACTGCCTCCCCCACCTCCTCGTTGAGCTCATCAGGTGCGCCGTCGAGTCCTCTACCTCCTCGAGCAGCACGGCCGCCGGGATGCCGTAGGCCGCGCGAATCGAGCTCTTCCCCCTTCCTCTCCGGTCGCCGGAGAACTCCACCGCGCCGCCGCGATTCGCCTCCACCACTGATCCTCCGGCCTCCCCGTTAGCCTCCTAGAGTTCACGGTGAGCATCCCCACGCCCCAACACCCTCCTAGCCCCTCCCCGCTGCCGGATTCATCCATCTCGCCGGAGCCGTGGCCACCGCCGCTTTCCCGAGCACGGCGGCTCGCCGCCGGTGGCCTAACCGGGGAGGCGCCACCACGGTTAGGTGCGCCCCGTCGAGCTGCACACCAACGCGCATACGCACGCTTCCGGGGCCGCCGGAATCGCCGCCGGCGTCCACCCTCTGCACCGGCCGGCCACCACCGTGAGGTCACGGTGATGTCACCGTGACATCACCTGCCTACGTGGCGTGCCAAGTGGCATCCTCTGTCTCTTTTGAACTGTGCAGTGGGCCCGCAGAGAAAAACAGAAAAACAGATTTAAATATTATTTTGTAAATTCAATAACTCCCATTTTACAGCTCCAAAAATAATGAAAAAAATATGTGTGTGTTCAGAAAAATGAGATCTATTTATTCATGTCATTCTCATACATGTTCAACCAAGTTTAAAATGAGGTCACTTTTGTACTTAACTTTTAATTCATTTAAATATTGAAAATAAAGTTTTTATTCAGTAAAAATAGAAAATTAAGTGTAATATGCCATTTTGATCAGTGAAACAAATACAATCCAACTATGAGGTTTACAAAGTCATTTGAGCATGTTAGCTTGGTCACCTCTTCAGTTTAGGGTTTTTCCCCCTCCTCCGGTGTTCGTCGTTCACGGCACAAAACCCTTAGCTTCCTGCTCCATCTTTTAAGCTTCATTTCAATTGCATTGTTTTACTCCATACATATTGTGCAT
The DNA here is from genome assembly GCA_028641055.1 of Alopecurus myosuroides. Classification (NCBI taxonomy): domain Eukaryota; kingdom Viridiplantae; phylum Streptophyta; class Magnoliopsida; order Poales; family Poaceae; genus Alopecurus; species Alopecurus myosuroides. The sequence goes on from CM054057.1 coordinate 291,431,605, forward strand.
TGCACGGTCGTCAAGTATTGATTGTTTTGCCTTCTTTCCGGTGTTGCTCGCTATCGGTAGATCGAGATCCGGAGGTCGACCCGGCGTTCTACGACAACCCAAGCTCTACTTTCGACGAGCAAGGCAAGCACAACCTCATGGCTCCACCCATGTTTTGAGTCTTTCAACCTCTTACTCATGCATTCAATTCAACTTGGTTTTGAGTCTGTTAGAGTAACCTATCCACTGCATGACCCCACCCCCTCACATGTCACCTTCATACCTGTTTACCCTCCTAGTATGACTAGGGTTGTTTGAGTAACGTAGAGCCTTGT
>CM054057.1:291432018-291558137 GCA_028641055.1 Alopecurus myosuroides
TGCATAGGACTCATTGAGATTGTACCTGGTACTTCTAAAGGGTGGAAGAACACCAGAGCGACATGCATATCTTGCACCTCCAGGGTAGAACTTGGTGTCCGGAATATTGATCCCATCTTGTCGACCCATGCTATGAGAAAGGATGATTGCATTATGGGCATACCTTTCCCAACTAGCTAGCACATATGTGAACTTCAGTTCGAAATCAATAGCCGCAAACACATCTGGCTGGTGTAATGCTTTCTACCCCTATATGTAGCAGACTTCAACCTAGGCACTCTAGCACTCACATGAGTACCATGAGTTGCACCAATATAGTCCTGTTGACATGAAGAAAGTGTAATGTTACACTGGATCTTATGTGTGGAAGCAAGAACAATGAAATCTTATTTTCTCACCTTGTAATATGGATGTTGGGTATGTTGTTTCGTATCTTCTGTGGAGTTTGGTCAGTTGGTGTCTTGATCATCTCTCCTCTGAGCTCTCCCACTTTGTACATAACTTGCTTGAAATCGCGCGACATATTTTCACATGAGCTCCTTAATGTGTTGAGAATCATTTTGAACCTCTGATTGTGACCTACAACATGTAGAAATATTGCTAATTGCTCTTCCGCATAGGTGTGATTGCGATCTTTGAGAAACCCTCTATATCTAAACGTCTCGACAAGCTTGGAAAAAGGGGCTCTGTCCATTTATATCATGTTCACCGCCTCAACCTCGTTGTTTGTTGTAGATGTAGTTCAGATTGGCGATCCGTTCTTGTTCTTGTTGGAACAATGGACTATATCTGATTATAACCCTGTAACTGCGGCGTACTACTCTATGATGGACTAACATAATCCATTCATGCATCACAGATATGAGTGTTGTTGCGTGAACGAGATGAGTGGCATATGAGCTTTTCTGTCCTAGTGAAATGAAGTTGCATAAGTAATGCTGAAATCTAGCTACTAATAACTTTTCTACACCTTGCTAACAGTGTCTGAAATCGAAATCCAACTAGGGGGATTGTGCTTATAGCCATAGGAGAAGTGGTCCACGACATTCCGATGCCGTGGATGAGGGGGGAGGTAGGTATATCTTGGTCATCACCACTACCGTTACCGCCGTCGCCTCCGAAGATCTAAGCCGCCACCATTGTGTCTCGGATCTAAATTCCCACAACTGCCAAAATAATGGGATTTCTTCTCCCGCTCCCGGTGACCTCCTAATGAGGGGGACAGGGGTGAGTATAGCTTTGGCCCCATACAACCACACTAATTTTTCGTATCGCGCCATCTCCATGGTTGCATCCCCCGAGGCCCCGCGTGCATGGTTTCTTAGCTATTATGTTATCCCAAAGGTGGCTCTAAAAAAATGTTCAAATCAGACGTTCCTCTCGAGCTTAGCCGAGGGATGCTTTAAGGTTTGTATGAGCTTGGTCCATGTTGCATTGTAGCCAACCAAACACCCGTTTTTTTTTGCATCCACTAGGCCTATTTGGAGGCGTCGCGGCCAACCAAACATGCCCTAGGTGGTTCCGTCATCGTTCGAGCCAACATCGTCTTCCTCATCTCTGTTAGGACTTAGGATCGGTCGAAAATTGCTGTCTCCTTTATTTCAATTTTTTCTTTATATTTGTTGCATCAGAGCTATTTAAGCTATAGAAACTATTTGAAATAAAATTTACATTACCAAAACGTGTTCTTAGGAACAAAAAATGTCTATTTCCAGCAGATGCCCAAAAATAGAGCACCAAATAGGTGGCGGGTGTTGATTCCTCCTCCTCCATAGACGACCATGGGACAAGGGGGAGGCACTACCATAGCCTACTTAGTCTTCTTCAACCGTGAAAAAGACGAGCTAGGGTCACAAAATGGCCTCTTCATGATGCCGCCTTGTGGCTTGGACGTGGGGTCTTCTTCCGAGGCATGCATTATAGGGTCATGTAGCAGAATTTAAAACTTCCTGTCCAACTGAACACACATGATTTACTATGCAGGCAGTGGCGTAGCATCAGCCTATACAAAGACCGGGCCAAAGCTTCAACGTGGGCCGTAATCTAGGCAATTTCTGCTGTTAACTGATGGGCTACTGCAGAAATATGGGCCGTAACCACTACAAATATTGTGAGAAGGCCGGGCCACGGCCCGGGATGGTCACGTCGAAGCTAGGCCACTGTATGCAGGTAACTTATTCCCGCACTCTCTTGATCCGCCCATCTAGAGCACAAAGGTAAATGCGTGGATAAATCTGATTGGATAACGACACAAAACATGGAAAGATTGTCGATAACAATGTCGGTGATGCTTGATGAACAGTCCCACGCTAAGCCTAGCGGTGGGACTGTTGCCGATTCCCTATACCACCTTCTGGATCCAGAAGAGTAAGGGTATCACGTGTTACCCCTCTGAGAGCTCTCACACATCAGGCTGTAAGTGGACAAGGTCACGGCTGCCCACCAAGTAGCCGCTTATGTCCACTTAGCTTAAATGGGACGCGGCTAACTGTTTGTGTAAGATGCCAATACTAAGTGGACGACCGCCTGCCCACTTAAACCCACTAACGAACGCCATACAAATATGAACGAGCGGCCAACACAACGTATACTGAACGTGCCGTGACTTGTGTTGGATGTATCCGAACGAGTGGCCAACACAAGGCAACTTACACACTTCAGAAAGACACGCATCGCATGAATCAATACACAGGCTAACACTAGTTTTAAACAGCTTTCAATGACATGATGTCACACTAGATTTCTTATTACATCACATGTATCAATACACAAGCAGAATACTAATACTAATTACATCAAGTAAATACATCAGATTTCTTGATCATCTATAAGACTTATCAAGAAATGGCATTTCAAATAGAGAACTTCTCCAGGAACTGATGACCCTACTGAAGAATGCAAGTCGTCGTCGACATCTAGGGCAACAGCGACGACTGACGCAGCCCAGACACCTATCTCTGGTGCTCCTCTCGAGGGTGGCGTTCGTGGCCGTATGGATGCTGGCCGTGAGGCCGCTCATGTCGTGGGTGACGCGGACAGCGGCGGGTGGCCGCCATGCTTGCCGGCGCCCTCGCGCCTGGGCTGGCCACCGACATGATTGGCATCCACGCCATCTTCGGCGGCTTCGTGTTCGGGTTCACCATTCCCAAGGAAGGCGCGTTCGCCGGCCGCGTCACGGAGCGGGTTGAGGACCTGGTGCTGGAGCTGCTATAACATTATACCTTTCTCATCACATCTGCACTGATTTGATGATCCCATCTAAGATTTGCTTAAATTATTTCTGCTTAAAGGCTGTGTCATGAACTTTGAAAAGGTTAATGAATTCTTTACCTAATAATAAAGAGAGGAAGGCTTCTTCCGGTCCAACCTCGTATTTTACCGTTTTGCCCTTCCACCAAAATATGGATATATATACCTAATCTTTATCTACGCCTAATAATAAAACTAATAAGGTCTCTTCCCCAAATTATTGTACGTGTGTTTCCTTAGTTTGTTCGTTGGTTTTACGCCCCTGTTTATCGGCGTTATTCAATTCCCTTTCGACATAAACGAAAAGAATATCTAGCATCCAAAACAGAAGAAACCGGAGTCGGTACGTGCATGTGTTTCTTTCCTACGATCGATCACTTGGTGTGTTCCATAGGTCCTGTCCGTGTAGAGTACTAACTCCTATACGTGGATACGTGTAGGTAGTACTATATATTCCAAGTCCTGAGTCATCGATCAATTTTCTTATGGTTATAAGCGCTCAATGTTAATCTCGGATCCAGGAGAGGAGAAGGACTCGGTGTTAGGTTTTAGAGACCGGCAGATCATCGGCGGCGGCACAAGCAGCAGCATCATGAACGTGGCCGACCACCTGAAGAGTGTGACCGCGATGGCCGGTCTGACCCAACACGGCAGCAACACGAGGGCCATTGTGCCGGGGGATTACCAAGGGCAATCTCCATCAATTGGAGCCTAGAAGGTTGGAGGTAAGCTGGCGACCCGCTGATTGCATCCATGGTAGAGATTTCTAAGCACCGGCTGAGCGCCGCGATCCCGTCAGCCAACAGCCTGAAGGTCACGGAGAACATCATCCTGCTCCTGTCTGAGGAGATCCACGCTCAACTCAAACCTGTGCAGCATACTCACGAACGCATCGCGGCGCCGACGAACAAGAGGACTGCCCGTGCGTTGGCCGCTGCCTCTGACCCTCTCACCTGCAAGTCTGCGCCCTCCTCTGACAGTCCCACGTCCAGGTTGTCATTTGCATCCGGACCAGGTCAAGCGTCTAGGCATCCTATCTTTCAATTCTCCATGGCAGCGCACGAGGAGGGCGACGCACATGTCGCATTGAGCAGAACAAAGTCGTTGCCTAGATGCCTTCCATGTCCTTAGTTCTCTACAAGATATGCTAGAATACCGAGTTTAGTGAGTGCCAAAGTTGAGGCAGATGTGTGTACACCTATGAATATCTTACTGCTAGATTCGAGATCCTGAATGGCATCTAAAATAAGCTAGGATCCTGAATAATGGCATCTAAAATAAGCTAGCATCTGTCCTCGGGTAGAAATAAAGTTGAATCGACTTCTATTCTTTGGTAGTTCTTCTATATTACTCAGAACATACCTTAATGCTACTCTATATTCTCCTAATTTCTATGAGTTCTGGCTGATGGGGTTCATCGAAAGTCGTCATTCACTTTCAATCTTTACCTAATAATAAAGAGAGGAAGGCTTCTTCCGGTCCAACCTCGTATTTTACCGTTTTGCCCTTCCACCAAAATATGGATATATACCTAATCTTTATCTACACCTAATAATAAAACTAATAAGGTCTCTTCCCCAAATTATTGTACGTGTGTTTCCTTAGTTTGTTCGTTGGTTTTACGCCCCTGTCTGTCGGCGTTATTCAATTCCCTTTCGACATAAACGAAAAGAATATCTAGCATCCAAAACAGAAGAAACCGGAGTCGGTACGTGCATGTGTTTCTTTCCTACGATCGATCACTTGGTGTGGTCCATAGGTCCTGTCCGTGTAGAGTACTAACTCCTATACGTGGATACGTGTAGGTAGTACAATATATTCCAAGTCCTGAGTCATCGATCAATTTTCTTATGGTTATAAGCCCTCAATGTTAATCTCGGATCCAGGAGAGGAGAAGGACCCGGTGTTAGGTTTTAGAGACCGACAGATCATCGGCGGCGGCACAAGCAGCAGCATCATGAACGTGGCCGACCACCTGAAGAGTGTGACCGCGATGGCCGGTCTGACCCAACACGGCAGCAACACGAGGGCCATTGTGCCGGGGGATTACCAAGGGCGATCTCCATCAATTGGAGCCTAGAAGGTTGGAGGTAAGCTGGCGACCCGCTGATTGCATCCATGGTAGAGATTTCTAAGCACAGGCTGAGCGCCGCGATCCCGTCAGCCAACAGCCTGAAGGTCACGGAGAACATCATCCTGCTCCTGTCTGAGGAGATCCACGCTCAACTCAAACCTGTGCAGCATACTCACGAACGCATCGCGGCGCCGACGAACAAGAGGACTGCCCGTGCGTTGGCCGCTGCCTCTGACCCTCTCGCCTGCAAGTCGGCGCCCTCCTCTGACAGTCCCGCGTCCAGGTTGTCATTTGCATCCGGACCAGGTCAAGCGTCTAGGCATCCTATCTTTCAATTCTCCATGGCAGCGCACGAGGAGGGCGACGCACATGTCGCATTGAGCAGAACAAAGTCGTTGCCTAGATGCCTTCCATGTCCTTAGTTCTCTACAAGATATGCTAGAATACCGAGTTTAGTGAGTGCCAAAGTTGAGGCAGATGTGTGTACACCTATGAATATCTTACTGCTAGATTCGAGATCCTGAATGGCATCTAAAATAAGCTAGGATCCTGAATAATGGCATCTAAAATAAGCTAGCATCTGTCCTCGGGTAGAAATAAAGTTGAATCGACTTCTATTCTTTGGTAATTCTTCTATATTACTCAGAACATACCTTAATGCTACTCTATATTCTCCTAATTTCTATGAGTTCTGGCTGATGGGGTTCATCGAAAGTCGTCATTCACTTTCAAGAAGCTCTGAGCAGCTTCCACAATTTGCAAGATTGACCTGCATTACCAACAACACGGATACACCTTGTCGTGGATCATGTGGTGTACGTGGGGTGTGGCTGACTCTTCTCCTCCTGCGCCTCGAGAAGCACGGCATCTTGCGAAGGATGGCAACTTGTTTGATGTTGAAACTGCCAAGGTAGAATATAGGCTGCCGAACGTGTGTGTGTACACTTAGCTGACGCCGGTAAGGTTGCGGTCGACAGCACCGTCGGTTGACAGTGGAGCAGCCAATATTGAAGATAGGCCGCCGTAGTGTACCCAGATAGTATACAACCCTAAACCATAAACCTCCCCAACAAATACGACCCACGGCCGATCGTGCGGGGTGGCGACAACACACGCATGTACTATCTCTCTGCATCTCTCATGGAACGAGTGGGGGCGAGAACAATCAGACATGCACAGGATAGAAGAAACTAGCGAATAGGTTCCTACTTCCTAGGACGAGAGAAGATCGTGGTACACTATGTAGCGCGTTACACACATGGTAACCCCACACCGTCCGGGTGTCCGTTCTCTTTAATCCAAAGTGCTGCAATATATACAGTGTATAATCTGTTGATTAACATGACATCTGAAGCCGTGAATAGGTTTCAGGGCACGTTCGCAAACAGTGTGTGTGATCGAACAATAGCAGCAGGGTGCATAAGTACCCTTAGTAGACAGTGACTTTTGGTACATACAGGGTGATGTTCTTGCTGATATCGGATTATCAACGAGCGAGCATTAGTGCCACAAACTAGAATTATTCCTGCATGATTAAAGTATCTTTGGAAATATTCAGTTCCACACTGCCAATAAAATTCAAATATATATTTTCAACGATGGCCTCTTCTATTTGCTGCGAAATCACCCACGAATAATAATGATCCATAAAAAAATAGGGGATTAAGGCAAGGGACCACACATATATGAAAAATAGTGCCAAAGTCTAGCCAAATTTCTAAATCTAAGAACAAGATCCATAACTAAAAACATTGAGCCCGTCAAATGATTCCCTAAATCATCGTCAATGTAGTAGTGAACATTTCCATTTCCTAAAAACGTTCAAAAATATTCAACCCGTAGCAACGCACGGGCACTTTTGCTAGTAATTAAAAATAAAGGTTAAGATGGATTATCTGCAAATGAATATTTACAGTTCATAATGGGGATGCAGTCCTACTGAACCAATTGAACCATTTACATGATGCAACTTATTAATTTACTCAACATAGTGCATCATTGAGCATCTAGTCTAACTATTGGCTTCAGCCTTTCACTAATTATTATATCAACAAAAGAACAGATCTAACAACGATGTATTTGTAGCCTTTTGCCTTATCGGAATGCGGTAACTTCATAACATTATCAGGTTACATGTATAATCGTGTGAGCATGCCTTGTAGTGTCTTTTTGTTGATTGGAGGCTAGATTAGGTAGCTGAGACATGAAGAGCATGTATGTGCAGTTAATACTAACTAGCAGGCTCAGCTCTATCAACTCATTGATCGGTAAGATTAATTGTTTCCCTCCCTAGAGAATATATATGAGCATGTAAGATCACAAACTGATTAACATCTCAAACCCTCGCCTTCTCCCTAGGAGAAGACCATGGCGACGAATCTACGCGGCGTGTCCCAATAAAAAACCCCGCGCTCGCCGTCGCCGGATCAAACTACCCCGGCTCGACTGCCATGCAGGTTTATGGCTAAGCCTACCGGTCCCTCATGCCAAGCCCGTCGGCGTCCGCAACTTTTGTCCGGTCGGCTCGTGGCCACCCCAGCGCACGTCCTCCTTGCCGGCCCCTCATGCCAAGATTGCCACAACCTCTGGTCAACAGCTGATGCTGCGCCCTCATCCGGCCGGTTACGGATTCTCTGGGCTGAGAGCACAATGGGGGATTCCTTCCGGAGCAACGGTGACCATGTCTTTGAATTGCTCGTGTCTGATGTATCTAGTACTTCTTCGGATGCAGCTTATCAATTGTTGTGCTTCTAGCTACAGATTACAATGTGAATGCACATCATTGTTGAATATTGGTTTATCCAAAGAGAATTGTATAAGTTGTTGTCAGTGGAAACTCAGCAAGAAACAATTTGTTGTTGCCCTGTTCATACTTCAGCTTGAGGTGTTCCTGTGTAACTTAATATAACTGAATGTGGCCATAGATATATTCCGAATTTTTTTTGTAATCCAGATGAGGAACTCAGAGGGTTGCTAATACTGGAAGAGACAAAATGGAATTCAAGCAAGGGGGACAATCTGGTTACCTTCTTCTGGATCTTTTTCTGCTGAACCTCGCTGCCGCCCTTCTTGTTCCCACGGACAAGGCCGGGCGGTTTCCCACGGAGCTCGCCGGGCGGCTGCTGCTCCCACGGAGCTCGCCGGACACCGGCTGCTCGAGGGACGGGATGGAGCTGGCCGGGGAAGAGGACGGCCGGGAGAGCGGAGGGATTGGGCGGCGAGGGTGGGGCAGTTCATTTGGGATGGCGCCGCCTACATCGCCATGGAGGGGAATCGATGCGGCGCGGCGGCGGCGGTAGCGAACGTGCCGTGACTGTCCGCCACGATTTCTACCCGTGACCGTGGGCGTCCACTTAGGACATCTCCAGCGGGGCTGCTCAAATGCGGACCAATTTGGTCCGCATTTTGTCTGTTTGAGCAGCCGTCCGTGGCCGTGTCCGGCCGGATTTGGGCCCGGCACCCAGCGGGGCTGCTCATTTAGTGGCCGGACATTAAATTTTTTTTTCTAGTTTTTTCTTCTCATCCATACTTTGAGCCTAAAACAAACACAAAACTAAATAAAATACGAGTTATTTATTACAAATTTGACCGTTTAATAAGAAAACAAATAAGTCTTAGCTAAAATAAAAAAAAAAACTACTGGTTTCCAACGAAGTTCCAGATGTGTTGCACCAAATCATCCCGAAGTGTGAGGTGGGTGTCCTGATCACGCAACTCGTACTGGAAGTCGATGAAATCCGCAAATGTTGCCACTCCTGGCTGGGGCTCCACGTTCTCACCCTGAAACAACCAGTTCTCGTCGTAGACGCTGTCATCGCGCTCATCCTCTATGATCATGTTGTGCATGATCACACAAGCAGTCATCACCGACCACATAATCTCCGGGCTCCATGTTCGAGCAGGGTGGCGAACAATAGCCCATCGAGATTGAAGCGCACCAAAAGCACGCTCCACATCCTTTCGGGCACTCTCCTGCTCTTGGGCAAACCGCTTCCTCATCTCACCTTGAGGATTGGAGATGGTCTTCACAAAGGTAGCCCACTGGGGATAGATACCATCTGCCAGGTAGTATCCCTTTGTGTAGTGGTGGCCGTTGATATCATAGCTCACCTCGGGGGAGTTGCCTACGGCAAGTCTGCCAAACACCGGAGAGCGCTGGAGCACGTTGATATCATTGTGTGAACCTGCCATGCCGAAGAACGAGTGCCAAATCCACAGATCATGCGAAGCAACTGCTTCGAGAATAACCGTGCACTCACCAACATGGCCCTTGTACTGCCCCTGCCAACCAAATGGGCAGTTCTTCCACTCCCAGTGCATACAATCGATGCTTCCAAGCATCCCAGGCCACCCTCTGCTCTCGTTGATCGACAACAGACGCTGAGTGTCGGCAACAGTAGGTTCCCTCAAGTACTCCGGGCCGAACACCTGAACCACAGCTTCACAAAACTTGTACATAGCCTCCAGGCACATTGATTCACTCATACGCAAGTACTCGTCAACCAGATCACCAGCTACTCCGTATGCAAGCATCCGAATTGCCGCGGTGCATTTTTGATAAGAAGTGAAACCAAGCTTACCGGTGGCATCGGGCTTGCACTTGAACCAATCGTTGTAGTCGAGGACGCCGAGCCGAATGCGGTTGAACAAGTCCCTTTTCATCCGAAAACGGCGCCGGAATAGCTTCGTCGTGTACACCGGATTGGTGGGGTGGAAGTAGTCGTTCCACAGCTGCAAATGGCCGGCCGCTCTGCCCCTTTCCAAGCCCGGCGCACGGCCGGGGATGGACCCTCTGAACACCGGCCGCATCCTTGCGATGTGGTCATTGACCACGAGAGTGGCAACGAGGATGTCGCTCTCGTCCTCGGAATCGGAGTCCGACGAGGACGAGTACATGATGAAGTTGTTGAAGAAGAACTCGTCGCCGCTATCCGCCATTTTTTCGGGCCGAGGTCGGGCAGGCACACGGACGAACAGCTTGTGTGCGCCCGTGGAGGTGGGAGGAGGTGGAGCGGGCTGTACGAAGGCCGGTGAGCCTCCTGCGGGGCAGGCGGTGGCGCGGCGGCGTGGGAGGGAGTTGGGGGGAGGTGGACGTCGCCGGCGAGGGGCCGAACGGTGGTCGTGGTCGCGAAATCGGCGACCTATCGGCGGCGAGGTGGGTCGCTGGCGGCGCGGGGGGGGGGGGGGGGGGGAGGAGGGGGTTTTTTGCGGGCCAGGGAGTGTGTCCACGGGACACTTTTGTTGTCCGCGGGGCTGCTCAAATCTGACCCAAATTTGGGTCGGATTTGAGCATCCGCGGACAAAAAAACGGACCGCGGTCCGTATGAGCAGCGCCGCTGGGGCCTGGTTTTGGCCCAGGCTGCTCAAATCCGGCCGGTCCGGGCCAAATGAGCAGCCCCGCTGGAGATGTCCTTAGGAATTAAGTGGATTTGGGCCGGCGGCGCCGTGGGCAGCCCGTGTCCACTTACAGGCCTACTCACACATACATTCGTCAAAGTCCTATAGAGCTTCGCTGTCAAGGACTAGACACCATATGTTCACAATTGAGGTGGAGAGATCTCAACGCATGGAAAGAGAGGGAGAGAGATTAGAACTAGGTCTAATCGAGAGATGATCATCATCTACCAATTAGAAGAAGTCCTAAATCAATTAGAGGGTCTCTAATCAGAAGTTCTAATCCAATTAGAAGCGTTCTAATTAGAGACTCTAATCCAATTAGAGAGATTCTAATTATAGGCTCTAATTAAATTAGAGGGTATCTAATTAGATCTCTAATTCAGAGAGAGAGAGAGAAGTCCCAAGGCCAATTGTGTGTACTAAAAATAGAGGAGGGGGTGGGATTATATAGGTGGACAAGGGAGGGCACATGCCATGGAGAAGAGATCAGTTTGGACCCTCCCTTGGCCGCACCAATCCCCTAGAGGATTTCGGATTGGACTCCTAGATGGAGTCCAACTCCTTCCCCCTTTTCCGTTTTTATTTTCCCTCTTTTTTCACCTCATTTATTTATCAAATAAATTAGGGGAAAATCCCAGGGAGTGTGTTGAGGATGTGAACTCACCAATCCACATGGTTAGGTACCCGGGGTTTGATAAAGGAAGAGGGTGCTGGTGGACTGCTCGATTTGACGGGTTACTGCCCACCGAGTTTATTTCGATGAGGTGAAAAGTGTTGATTACAGGGGGTGCTCTCGAGAGATTGGATCTCGGCTAGTTCTGAATCTAGGTTTGTCTATCCCGTTTGTGACATGTCTATTCTCTCTCTCATTGTGATTGCCCCCTATTTCTGTCATCCCTCCCGGCTTTATATAGGTTGCCAGGCAGGGTTTACACGAGGCCTAGTAGACTACGTATTCGAGTCCTTGTCTTGCACTCCAAGATATTGCTAGCAGCTTCTTTGGGATTCATGAGTGTTGATGGGCCGCCGAGTGGGTCTTAGGTTGCACCGCACCCGGTATACCAATGGTGGGTACCCGAAAGGAATGCCCACGACACTAGCCCCCGAGTACCTAGTTGAGTCGTAGACCCGGCTAGGGACTCAAACCTGAATCGTTCGAGTCCTCTTCTTGAATTCATCGAGTCCTCTTCTTGAATCGTTCGAGTCTTCACAGTTTGGAAGTGCATCGAGTTTGGCTCGTTCGCAGGGTCAGGTGGAGCCTCTTGATAAAGTCCGTCTTCTTGTCGGGTGCGTGATCAGCGCTCATCGGGTGCGCGATCGGCGCTCGTCGGGTAAGCTATGTCTTCTTGTCAGGTGCGCGACCAGAGCTCCCGATGGGAGTAGCCCCCGAGGCTATGTTCGACTTGTAGAGTCGGGCATAGGCTCAAATTGTTCTGAAACTAACCCCACGTATTTTATCTTTTGTCGACTCCCGGAGGATGAATGTATCGACTCCTGAAGGGGCAGCCAATGATATGTTTCCTGTATTGCAGCCGTATAAACGAATGTGGTTAAATAATTTAATAAGAGTGTTGTCTATAGCAAGATGTACGGAACCAGATGTTGTTTGGATTTATTCTTTTTGTGAACCAACAGTCTGTCGACTCGTGTAGTCAGGTATGGCATGTTGGTAGGTAGTGCTTCAACTCTACGCGACAGTTTTGTATCATACGCTATGCCTTTTCATTATCCTGACAACCATTGTCTCTGCTCCTTGCCGACTTGTCAGTTGGTGCTGCAACTGGGTCGGAGTTCAAGGGTCGACGTCAGGCAGTATCAGCTACTCAGGTCATTGCGTGTAATGTAATAGTGTAACGCGCGGCATAATGGGTGTCAAGCACATATCTAGTTTAAGAGGAGCATCCCCCGAGCATCAGGTGTAGCCTAAGTAGGCTAAAATCATGAAGAAGGAAAAAATTTCAACTTGTATCAGAGAAACTTATCTTTGTGTGATTCTGGCGTAGACATAGTTGTCGATTTGGAGTCAAGTGACGAGGCGGAGCCGGCAAGGCATAGCCAACTGCAGCGAAGAACAACCTCGAGTATCGAGTGCGACTGTTTCGCGGTACAGCCCTTGAGTGTCGAGTGCGATTGTTTCGCGGCATAGCCCCCTAGTCGTTTAGTGGGAAGCGGTCGATGCAGCGGACGGATTTGAAGCATAGGAGTCGCGGTGTTTTTGCCGACAAGACTCAACGCGGTGAACGGGGTCGATGCGGCAGAGTCGTAGTGTTTAGCAGAAGGGACTCGATGTGGCATAGTCGTGATGTTTAGCCGAAAGGACTCGACGCGGTGGAGTCGAGTTGTTTAGCTAAAAGAACTCGACGCGACGAACAGAGTCAACACGTCGGAGTCAAGTTGTTTAGCCGAAAGTACTTGACGCGGTGGCGGAGTCGAGTTGTTCAGCCGAAAGTACTCCACGCGACGGAATCGAGTTGTTTAGACGAAAGAATTCGACGCGGCGGAGTCGATTTGTGTAGCCAAAAGGACTCGACGCGGCGGATGGAGTCGAGTTGTGTAGCCGAAATGACTCGAGGCGGTGGACGGAGTCGACGCGGGGAGTCGAGTTGTGTAGCCGAAAGGACTCGACTCGGTGGAGTCAAGTTGTGTAGCCGAAAGGACTCGACGCGGAGGAGTCGAGTTGTGTAGCCGAATGGACTCGACGCGGCGGACGGAGTCAAGTTTGCTGTGTGTATGCGAAGGGCGATGTCGATGTCGAACCCCCGGGCGCTAGCACGGTGAGTATCCCACGGCCTAGTCGATTTTGCGGCCAGTGTCAGAGATGTTGAGGTTGATCTTAGTCTTTGAGTTGACTCGTAAATTTGACAAAATAGGTTTTGAGTCTGGATCCGTGATTTGAATTTGCGGACTTGCAGAGATCCAAAAATGTGTCGTAATGCACTGGTTGCTGATGGAGATCTAACCGTTGGAATTGGCTAAAAAAAAGACGTCCTGGTGCGGGATTATATCACGCACGTATTCAACGGTGGGATTTTGAATTGATGTCCAAGTCGATCTCGATTTTTTTCCCAAAGTCACGCGGAGTTCCGTCAGATTCTGACAGGCTTTCAGTGTTTGAGTCGTCCACGAAGATCTAACCATCGGAATTCGCCGAATCTTCTTGAAGATGATAGATAATTTGATTTAGCATATTTTCACCAAAGGAATCGTTAATATAAGTCCGAGTTCTCATAGGTGATTTCCGCAATACGTATGTTGCTACTGTCCTGCAGTATGCACGTGAAGAAAGATGTCAATGTAGATGATCACACCGACGAAAGTGATATACACTCATGTCAAGAGCGCCGAACACCGGACGCAATGTCGGCCAGTGCTCGGAGAAGTAGATGGACCCGAGTTGAATCGATTCCGCCTGGATCGACGATTAGTAGCTTGTCGATGATGATGCTGAAGAAGCCTCGATTCCAATGCCGCAGATTCCCACAGAGGGCACCAATGTTGAGGATCGTGGTTAGGGACTCAGGGTTTGATAAAGGAAGAGGGCGTCGGTGGACTTCTTGATTTGATGGGTTACTGCTCGCCGAGTTTATTTTGATGAGGTGAAAATTGTCAATTATGGGGGGTGCTCTCCGGAGATTGGATCTCGGGTAGCTCTGAATCTAGGGTTGCATGTCCCGTTTGTGGCCTGTCTATTCTCTCTTTGATTGTGATTGCCCCCTATTTCTGTTCTCCCTCCTAGCTTTATATAGGTAACCAGGCAGGGTTTACACGAGTTCTAGTCGACTACATATTTAAGTTCTTCTCTTGTACTCCAAGATATTGCTAGCAGCTTCTTTGGGATTCATGAGTATTGATGGGCCGCCGAGTGGGTCTTCGGTTGCGCCGCACCTGGTATACAAATGGTGGTTAACCGAAAGGAATTCTCACGAAAGAGTGGTAGTGTGCAATATGAGATCATGGGACCCACCTGGAAGCCCCCAAAATTTGGGTTTCCCAATAGGGGGAAATCTGTCCCCCTTCGGCACTCCCTCCCCCTTTTATGGAAAGTCCTCCGAAAGTCTTCCTGAACCATATAATCCCTATGATAAAAATCATCAACTATATCTAACGATGTTATAAATATATTATAACACCTCTTGTACATCTCATGCCCCTCTTCACTTGCTCCGTAAAGTGTGAAATTATTTCTCTCCTCGTAGTAATTTCTCTGAAACGACCCCGATTGACACCGAACTTGTTTCTGTGAAATCATATCTACATTGAACATTACTTATTGATGTCAGGAACATGTTTCCAACATTCATGGACATCTCATGTCCTCTGTAATCTCTCTTGAATATTTAATTCTATCACGTCAGAATTACCCGAATGATACCCTACTCTCCTCCATCCTTCCAATGCAAACACTAGACTTTGATGTCTTAAGTGTGTGACTCCTACGGGTTCAATAACTAGTATACATGATTGGAAAACCATTTTCCTAGTCAATAATCAGCATCGGGACCGTCGACATCCATTTTGATTCCTACAAGTTATACGAAGAAAAATGTTGAACATGTTGATTGTTAAGTAAGTTCCTATTACTTCGTGATACCAATCAATACCTCGGGATGAGATAAATGATAAGACCGTTATTAAAATCTTTAATCACCTTATAACATTATTCCCAATATCCGGTATGATTCCTTTTACTCGTTACCTTGACATAGTATCCCCATGACTAGTGTCAGGTCTTTGTCTACGCAGACTTATTTACCGATACTATTTCACCAAGTGGATCCTCGATGTATCTCTCTATTAACTAGAGAGTAATTCCCAATCTTAAACTATCACAATGAATGAATACTTTCGTGACCACTCAGTGTTAGCCTTTTTTATCACCTAGTTTACGGTGTGATACTTGACTATAGCAAAATGATTCTTACGGTAGACATTATTGAATATTCTCATGGTCGAAGGAAGCAAGCAAAATAACCATTTTGTGGTTATACTATTTAGCAAAACTAATCTCGTAGCATCTCAACTACTTGGGTCTACCCAGCCACAATGTTGAAACAACATTGTGCTCCCATTAATATTGACATAACAAATGTCAATGACCAGGAAAACATGGTCATCTAATATTAACGAGTTAGACTATGAGACATGAAAAAGGGTTATAACGGTGTGTTTATGTTTCTACACATGTGTATGGGTTTTACTCTGAATCTCATATTCAGTGATCACAGAAGTTATAATACCAAAATATAATACATTAATCATGAAACTGATGTATTTTATTGTCTCTTGGGCATACATCCAACAGTCTCCCACTTGCACAAAACACAATAATATGGTTTCTTAGCTCGGCACCCAATGACATTGCGGTGTTGATTGTGGTGTAGACTCCTTCCTTGGATATGGCACTTCAGATCCATGTGTATTTTCATATCTTGGAGGATCACTTCTCCCTTTGATCTCTCTATCGATATCATGAGGCGTAAATGATCGATAACACAAAGACATGTTTGGGAACTTACAAAAAATAACCAACAAGAGGACCGCGGACGCCCATGATGGCTATCGTGTGTTCACGAAGATCGAGGGAAACTTACAAGTTACTCATTGCACTTATTCTCTTAACTTCACGATACCAATGATATCACGAGGTGACACTATGTGATCTGGTCTGATCAAACTCTTTGATCATAACACATATAAAACTCGTCACCAATATCGTTAGCTTTTCTCATCCATATCCTCGATGTCCTTGTGATAAATCACACTGTGTCTGGCCAGAAGATTGGTTGACATTGGTGATACTGAGAGGGCCGAGAGCATGTATCTCTCTACCGTTTAGAGGAGTTAAGTACTATTCTTGAACGATCTCAGTTCTATTACACTTTCTATATTATACCCAGATGTCAACATTATGATCCCCAGTTACGGCAATACGGTTGATGACATCCAAAATAGAAATTTAGATCGTGAATTCATTACATATTCTCATAGTATAGGAATTATAGTCCATAACAATTTCATATGTACTTTGCTAAATACATTACAATTTTTTAGTGTTTTTTAGCAAGATCATATATTTGAGTTAGTTCAGTACTATTGTTTCCTTAACAACAAACTCTTATGTTTTGCTAGACTTTTAACAAAATCGATGATCAGGAAAAGGCGATCATTTCACAAACCATAACCTAATCTTAGAGACAAAATTAGGAACTCTTGTTTGTTTATGCCTTCACACCCGCACAAAAAATTTCCTTTGAAAAGTCACTTTCCAAGTGCTATAGCGGCTATAGCATGATGACATAAACTTAATTCTAAAATTGGAGATAGAATAATAACTGAATATTATTGTCTCTAGGGAATATCTCCAACAGGTGTTGCTACGCTGCACTGCCGCATGCTCTACACTGCATCGCGTCACTAGCTTTATTGAGCTTTCTGGGTAAGTTATCCTCCATATTATCCATCTTGCTCTTACCCTATGTACCATGCTCTATCCTAAGATTTTTTAGCGTGTTCCTACAAACTCTCTAGATGCTAGACTAACTAGTGTAGGACTCCTAGTGATGTAGAATCTTTGGTAGTTGCTTTGTAGTGCATTGTAGGGTAATTTATGTTAACCTTTCTCTGTACTTGATCCCTGTAGCTGTTCTAGGGTTCATGCTTTACTCTAACTTGTCATAGATAATTTTTATATGAACTACAACATGATTTCCTGTTGTTCCTCTTCTGTAGGTTACTTCAATGCCCTAATAAAAAATGGAATAGACTTTTCCTTTATCTGCAATGTCTACTGAGGTGATTCATTCACCTATTTAGTCAACTATGCAGGTTAATGGTGTAGATCTTTATCTGCATCATTCATGATCTTTATGGCGGTTTTGCAAGGGTTTAGGCTTGTTCACTATACTCTAAGCAATATAAATCAATGAATGGTTTCTTTTATTTTCCTTTAGATCTTCCCTTGATTTGTGCTCTGTAATACTTGTAAAATGCTTTCTTGTGAAGCTTTGAAATAAAATTGGCTATGATGTCTTGGTGTCCCTAATTTCCTAGTACCAGTCAGTGCATTTTAGCGTCAAATAGGGTGTTAAGCATGATGATGCCTCCTCTGGAGTGTACACATAACACATGCTTGATATATATTCTGAATGCTTTCCTTTGACTCCTAAGTTTTCAATCCATTAAGATTAAGACGTGACCAAAATTAATTTTGTAGCTATCACTTAAGGATAAATAAACCTGATAAGAACATATGCTCTTTCCCTTTTAACGGAAATAATGAACTCTCTGGGCATGGCTGAAAATCATGGCCCCTGTTTGCCGCTACTCTTCCACTTCTTTCTCTCTAGATGCATATGACTGCTCTAGATGGCTACTAACCAAGTATAACAGTAATCAGAGCATGCACATGCTATCTCTCTCTTTAACTCACAAGTTCAAGTTTAACCTGCTGCTTGAAGAGAAGCAAAGTATTCTGGCTGAGAACAAACTGCTTCTTGTGAATAGCTTGCTCCTCCTAGCTTCTTGACCTAATTCCTAGTTCTAAGAAATAGAATTTTGTGTGCGTGTGCGTTGTGATACTGTGGAACCGTGGATGGTGTTATGGTTGAGAGCTGCTTCTTTTAACAATTCTTGGCGATTTGGGTGCTAACACCCGGATAATTGCATGTTGTGACTAAAGTGTTTCTATGTGGGTCCTCTTGGCCCAAAGTTTCAAGATTTAGAGGTGGTTGCCTCTTTTCTTGATTGCGTTCATGTGTCCTCTAGCTACTTGTGTGGATACAATGCATCTATGTATAAATATCTTGCTAGCTGTGCTAGAAATTTCCTTGTGTTGGACTTGGGCTTGTTTCTTTGACACGTGTACTTGTAGTCCATGTTCATTGCATATTGATGCAGGTCTTTGGGCCAATTTTACTGCCAGTGGTCAAATTCGGTTCCTTTCGAATTTGAAATGTGTCCCTTTCTTTGCTTAATTTGAATGGCTAGCCGGAGGGATGCCCTTTTCTGATGACCTGATGGTTTTACTGACTTGTAATTATTATACTATACGTGATATTACTGTTATGCTTCTTGTATTACTAAAGTCACGTGATTTTTTTAAATTTAAAAAAAAAAGTCACGTGATTTTCAGTACATTTGATTGCATAAGAGCATCTCCACTCGCGTCCCCTAGTAGGCATCCGGATCGGCGCCATGGGCGACCCTTTGGGGGCTCGTCCGGACAGCGCCGCGCCCACGGGGGCGGCTCGTCCCCACTCGGCGCCCCCAACCAAAACCCCCAAAGCAATAATTTGCCTACTTTTTGCTATTTTGGCCATCCAAAAATAGTTTAAAACATTTATGTTCTAGATTTAAATTATTACATATATAGTTTCAAATGGCTACAAATAAAAATAAAATGTCCATACAGTTAAAAATAAATTGGAAGTGCACTATGCTACCGCTAATCCTTTGCGAGCCCACAAATGCTCCACTAGATCATCTTGGAGCTGATCATGGGTTGCCCCGTCTCGGATCTTCATGTGCATAGCGATGTACTCGGTCCAATCCGCTGGTACATTGTGATCCACATTGGCGAGAGGACCATGTAACTCATATGGAAGATGATCATGCACTGGATTGGCACGCCCATCCTCAATGATCATGTTGTGCATGATCACACAGGCATTTATGATCTCTCCCATCTGCTCGGCCGACCAAGTGAGAGCAGGATACCTCATAATGGCAAACCTCTGCTGGAGCACTCCAAATGCAAGCTCAACATCCTTTCTTGTGCTCTCTTGTATTGATGCAAACTAGGATTTATTGTTGCCTAGAGGATTGAAAATTGCCTTCACAAATGTTGAACATTTTGGATAGATACCATCCGCGTACCCCTTGTTGTACACGTGGCCATTGACAACATAGAAATGAAAATGGCTTCAAAATATGACAAAAGCAACGGCCGACGCCCAACCGGGAAAATCGCCGAACACCTTGGGGGCGAGGTGGTTACCTCTGGTCGCCGGAGGTGGCGTCGGTGGGGCAGAGGCGCAGGGGGAGAAGGGCCGTGGAGCGGTACCAAAAGGGGACGATTGGGGAGCAGCACCAGTGGGGGAGAGAGTGGCGGTTCTGCGAGGCAGAGGGAGACGACAGAGGGCGAGGCGGCGCGGGCGGGGCGCAAATGAGCGAGAGCAAGCGGACATGGAGGCGTGGGTCAGTTTGTGTGCGGTTTGTGTTGCTTGCAACATGGGCCCGCGGCGCAGAACAACTCGTCCGACGCCCCCACGGGAGCCCCTGGGAGGCGAGGTTGGGCTGGGTTTGCCGGACGGGAACAAGGGGGCGTCAGAACAGGAAAACCCAATAGGGTGCGCAACTGGGCGTGCTCGGGGCCTGTCCGGACGGGAAGGAGCTTGGGGGCAGACCTTTGGGGGGCACGGGTGGAGATGCTCTAATATGGATGTTGTCACTAATATTTTCTACTATTGCCTATCTTGTGTTTGTATCTTGATGTTTTTGTCATGTTGATGGCAATGCCATCTTGGTATTTGCTCTATGACTACTTAACCTGAATGTTGTGGATGAAATCCTTTTATCTTGATTCTGATACACTTGTCTTTAGATTTGAAATCCTTCAGTGCATACTTTTGTCACTTCTCCTTTTGTGACTTCCAACTTTTGAATATTGATCTTCCAACTAAAGCGTTCTAGCAATAGAAACTTGATCAACCAAGTTTGATTAGTTTCTAGCCCTCAATTAAATCAAATACCACACACTAAGTGTGATGGCAACATTCTAACCTTAACCCCCTTCTTGTATCTTTGTTTGTGTGTAGGTAATGACGATCCCTTCTTGGCAAGGCTTGAAGACTAGACTAGGGTTTAGAATATGATTTTTCTTATACCTTTTGAAATTTTTCTTTTTCTGCAATTTATTCCATTGTAATATTCCTCTTAATAATATGTGAATGAAGTAAATGTTTGTTGATCGAATTCAATTTCTTATGAACTTTTGTACTTCCCTTTGAATTTACTTAAGAGTTTGTGAAGAATGATATTTTAAGAATATGAATCCACAACTCAAGTTCAAAATTGAATTGGTGAGTTTAATAAAAGATAAGTAATAAGAAGTAAGACTCTAGTGTTAGAGTTCATATCACAACACTATGGTCATTTTTTAAATCAAAATAAGAGTGTTACTTAAAATCAATCCCCTTGACAAATTGTCCGCGATTTGTTTCCAAAACCTACGACGACGTCTATAGTTGGTCACGTCAACTCATTTTGCACAAAAACGCGGAAAATATCCAAAATTTCCAATACATGAATGCAAAGATGCGAAAGTTCTAATTCTACCCCCTCGAGCTCCTAGAACTATGGGTTCTCACACAAAGCGAGTACAAGATACCACCAGTCCACCGTCCATGGCAATAACAGTTCACCAGACAACCCTACACACCGGTAATTAACCCATTCGAGGCATCCACCACTAGGAATAACCTCGGGCCATGATCACTTCTGGCCACCGACTGCACAGGGGCTGACTTTACTTAAGAGAGAACTGGGCGCAATTCCGTGAAACCAGCTTGATACTCCACTGAGAGTGTAGGAGCTGAGGAACCAAACCTCAGAGCAACATGATAAACCAAGAGGAGGCATTCCTGCAACCATGACCACTCTTTGGACCATGATAAATCACTCAATCGAGTCCACCGGTGGAGAGGGGACCGTGCCTTCTCGATCAAGATTGTTGAGTGTGCCATTTCCACCCCCACACAAAGCTCTCTTGCAGCAGCCACTATGCTTAGATCTAGACCTGGACCGAGAAGATGCCGAAGATTAACCTCCCTCTGTTGCACACCTTGTCGTCCTCGTGACCAAGGCACACAACTAAAACTTTCACCACGTAGTCCACCGGAGAGAGTCACTCATCCATGGGGGCATCCAAGGACACCGCCCCGACATGGGAAAGAAGCATTGTTGTATAGAGAGGCCTCGCCGCCGTGTCGGATACGCGGCTTGCCGAAGACCTTCTCTGTCGGCGGAGAGGGAGACAAGGGGGGAGGAGGGGTGGTGGTGGCTAGGGTTTGAGTCGCTCTTGGATCACCCTCGAGATATAGTGCCCCAAGAGCCATGAAGCGTTTGGGAGCATGACCACCAAACTAAATATTGTTGCTTTGGTATTGTAATATTTGAGATTGTAATATTTGAGATTGTAGATTTTCATATATAGATGACATTCATTACAATATTTTTCAAACTAGAGTAAAAAAATAGATACGTATATGCATATGAGAAGAAAAGGTATGGGCAGAGGAATAATGACTTGCTGGAGGCTAATTTTTTAATAATACACTTTTTAATAGAAAGTAAAAAAATAATACGCGAAATTTAGAATTTTGAAAAATATTGGCCAGTCGAGTTCTGCGAATGCGAGTAGGGCCCTGTCGCGTTGCGCGACCACGATTGGGTGGCCGTGGCCACGCGGCGCGTGTTGATTGGCCCGGCCACGTCGACGGGTGCTGTCGTGCTGCGCACCTGGAAGTCGCAGTCGGCGACGTCGACAGGCCAGCCAGTCGAAGTGGCAGACCTCGACAGGCCCCAGTCGTATTGGCCGACTACGACTAGTCCCTGATTACATAACCAGCGCGCACGACACTTCTTCTTCCCTCTCTCGTTCTCTTCCTTTCCTCCTTCTTTCTTCTTCCTGTAAATCATCTCTTGCTCAAATTTTTCCAGCATATTGCACCAACGAAAACTAGATTTTCCACCGTAGTTGGATTGTAGAGGGCTAGAGGAGGCTAGGGAACACTCGATCCCGTGATGAGTTAGCTCGTGGTGGTTGTTTTGGTGGAGGTGGTGGTTGTTTTGGTGGAGATGGCAGCAATGGTGGTGGAGCTGCTGTACGTGGTGTTGTCCGCGGGCTGCGTTGCTGTGGTGGTGGTGCGCCGACCCGACATCGACGATTTAAATTTTCACGCTTGAAGGGTATGATTTCGACGCGATTTCTCTCTTATTCTGTACATGTTTACGTGTTGTTGTTAGATGTGTGCGAGTATATAGTTTTACAGTTATGTTAGTAAAATTGTTCGGTTAATTCGCTAGTTATATGTGTACAGATATTTTTGTTAGATGTGTGGGAGTATTTATATTTATGTTAGGTGCGATCGTAATAAGTAGTTGAGCGCATAAATATAACTGATAAATATAACTAGGGCGGTTATTTTTTATGCCATCACAGATGTCTGATTTAGGGTGCTGCTATTTTTGTTAGATGCGTGCGAGTGTATATTTTTATAGTTATGTTAGTAAAATTGTTCGGATAAATCGCTAGTTATATATATACACGTATTTTTGTTAGATGCATGTGAGTATTTATATTTATGTTAGGTGCGATCGTAATAAGTAGTTGAGCGCATAAATATTTGATAACTGATAGATATAACAAGGGCAGTTATTTTTTATGCCATCACAGATGTCTGATTTAATGAAGTTCATGTTCTTTTACGATGCTAGTACTGTAGAAGAAAATAAGATGGGAGTTGATTTGAGTTCGTATGACAGTATAGATATTGAACTGTGTGCGCCTCAATCATGGAGTCTTATCCAGTTGACAGAATGGTTGACATGAAGTTTAGGTCTTGATACTGAAACATACACCATCGGTGTACATGCTCTGTGGAGCCGGTCAAGAACAAATCCTTTATTTTATTTGAGAGCGATAGAGCGGGGCTCTCAGTGGACTAACTGGTTACAAGTTGCGAAAAGAGGAGTGTAAATCCTATCGCCTTAGTACTCCCTGTCAAGAAGGAGGTGATTGAGCCTGAGGTTGAGTATGGGTACAATCCTGGACAGAGCAGTCAAAATATTAACTATTCTAGTGAAGGTCAATATTATGAAACGGGACAGAGTAGTCAAGCGGTTGGAGGCGATGCCGCTAGTCCTGACATAGAAATAGGCCAGAACAGTCAAACTGGTTATGATAGCGGTGAGTCAGATGGTGACGAGATTGACAGATAGATGCAGAACCAGATGGAAGATGAAGATACATATATTGAAAGTCTGTATAACGAGGATTATGATGAGTCAGATGAAGAAGTGAACGATGTGGTGCAGCCTAATCCTGCATCATGGAGGCAATACTTCTCTTCGGCAATGACCGTCAACGATGGGCATGATTCTGCCTGTCAATATCATCAGAACAACCTTGGGTTGGGTGGTACGTATCCTGATAAGGAAGCTCTGAAGGATGCAATAACTAATTGGGAAATATCGACACAAAGAGTTTTTAAAACTAAGGTGTCAAGTCAGAAATACTTGACAATGGAGTGTGTTGACATAAACTGTCCCGGGAGGGTGCATGGATATCTCCCTAAGTATAACACAAGTTGGAAGATCAGTGACTTGATTCAGCACACATGTGTTAATTCAAGTATTCCACAAGCTCATAAGAACCTTTCGTCTACTCTTATTGCTCGGTTGCTTTACACCGAGATAGTGGAGAGCAAAGCGATGTTAGTGAAAGATATCCAGACGAAAGTGTTTGTCAGGTTTAAGTACCATATTTCCTATGGCACCGCTTGGAGGGCTAAGCAAAGGGCCCTTGTGAACAGATTTGGTTTGTTTTTTTGATTCTTGCGGCTCTGTTGTTCGGCTACTGCTCATACTCCGTGACCGGAATCCAGGCACCTATGTGGATATCCAACACTGGTATATGCCAGAGTTCCCAACAGTCAGGGTACTTCATCGAGTGTTCTTCTATTTCGGTGTTTATATCGAAGCTTTCAATCATTGTCGACTAGTGATTTGTGTAGATGGCACTTTTTTTTACTGGCAAGTACAATGGTAAGATCCTTACAGCCATTGGTACAGACGGCAACAATCAAGTCGTTCCACTTGCATTTTCTTTTGTTGAGAGCGAGAACATTGAAATCTGGACATGGTTCTTTAGGCAGCTGAAAATAGCAGTGGTGAAGGATAAGCAGAATGTGTGCATCCTTCGTGATAGGCATGCAAGTATATTGAGTGCGATAAAGACACTCACAAACCCTTTGCCTGATGAACCAACTCCGTGGACTGACATGCAGAGCTGTTGGTGTATGCGGCACCTGGGGCCAATTTCTTCTCTCATTTCAGAAATAAGAACCTTATAAATCTTTTCAAGATACTCTGGAAGCAGAACCAGGAATGGAAGTACACGCTGATATGCGGCAGAGTGAATGTGTGCACACAGAGACATGTAAGGGACACGAGACTTGCACGGGACACAACAGTGGCGGCACATGTACAAGCAGTAGTTGCCCAGTTAGCAACATGATCAGCTGTTGTGGAAGAGGAGCCTGTTGGCCTGTGTGACTTGCCCGGATTCGACCCGCCTGGTACGAGGAGAAGGCTAGGGAGAATAAAACCTTTGAGCAGTGGATCGAGCACGAGCCTCTGGAGAGATGGTCTTTGTTGCATGACACACACGGAGCAAGGTACGATGTTATGACAACCAACCTTGCTGAAACATATAACTTTGTTCTCAGAGGCAACCGGGCTTTGCCACTGACAGCCATTGTGGAGGGAATTTTTTATGGAACGTGGAATAGTTCAGAGATCGATGTCGAAGAGCTCAGCAGCATATCATCAATAACCCGAACACACGGTACTGTGAAAAGATTACGAACTACATGAATGAGAAGATGGAAAAGCCTAGGTCACACACAATGATCTCCATCGGAAATCAAGAAACGAGGTTCGAGGTGCGCTTAGCTAACAACAAGTTTGGATGTGGTAATGAGTTGAGGACGCACGAGGTCAAAATTGGTAATGAAGTTTGGCCAACGTGCGAGTGCACATGCAAGAAACCAAAGTTGCTTCACCTTCCGTGCTCACATGTTCTTGCTTGCGGGCAGCTCGGTCTCGATGCAATTTCATTTGTGTCTCCATATTATCTGAAAGAGTCTGTCCTGAATACATGGACATGTGAGCTGATGGGATTTCGTTTAATGGGTAATTTTAACACCGTTAACTCCGCTGAGAGACAGTACATTCCAGACCCCTCTAAAATGAGTACAAGTAGAGGTAGACGACAGTGTCAGCGCATCCGCAATGATATGGATGAATTTGAAGCAGGAGGTCCAACTAGGAAATGCATTCTATGCAATCAGTTCGGCCACAGGGACCCTAATTGTCCAAGTTATGTAATTGCCGGCGGTCGTGGTCGTGCTAGAGGCACTCGTGGCGGAAGAGGGAGAGCACGTCGTGGTCGTGGTATTTCGGATTTAAATTTGTAATATGTGTGGAACTATGTTTTAAATTTGTTATGACTCTCGCACTAGTTTTAAATTTGTAATATGTGTGGAACTATGTTTTAAATTTGTTATGACTCTCGCACTATTTTTCAATTTGTAATAATTATGGACCTATGTTTTAAATTTTGATTACACTTGTACATTGTGTGCAAAATGTTGTAATAAGTGCATGATGTCGTTGTTGCGTGGGGAGATCGAGTAACCCATCGGGGACGGTTACTACAGGAAAAAGTTATCCCCACACTAATCACCCGCACTCCTAGGGAGTATTGGAGGATTCACCCTGCCTGGATTCAGCGGTACATAATTGAAATACTGCATTATACACATACCTATTAATCGGTCACGTGCATCTAATAATTGTACATTCGCTCTTGTAGGTTGAAATGGAGTGGTCTTTTACCTTTCGCGCGACTGGTAGAGCACAGAGATGGCGGTACACGCGTATTGATTGACCACTCTCTACTCTCTTGCCTGGTGGACCGATGGAGGCACGAGACACATACCATTCACTTCCGTTGGGGGGAGATGGCTCCCACTCTACAGGATGTGTCTTACTTTCTCGGTCTTCCGTTGGCGGGTAAGCCCGTAGGACCATTGGAGAAACCGGTTAATTGGCAGGAGGCGATGGCACTACGGTTTCACAATGCGTTTTCTACTCTTGATGTTCTGAAATGGAACAAACATGGACCGAAACTAGTCTGGTTAAAACTTTTCCAGGTTCGTTTTAACATGCCTCACATATTTCTCACGAGTTCTAACTTTTCACTAAGACTTCTTTTTTTAATACAGATCGAGAACTTTGTGGATTTGGATGCCACACAGCTCAGCCTTTGCCTAGAGGCCTACATATTGTGGCTTTTGTCCAGGGTGATGTTCACCGAGAACCATGGAGACACGGTTGGCGCGCAGTTCATCCCTTTTGCAATGAACATTGCGTACGCTAAAGAGCCGGATGCGGTTATACGTTGGAGTTGAGGTTCGACAGTGCTAGCAGCTACGTACAGTGCTTTGTGCAAGGGTTTCTGCCTCCCAGAGAAGAATTCAGCTCTGCTAGGGTGCCCTATTTTCCTGCAGTTGTGGTCGTGGGAGAGGTTCTGTCGTGGTGGTGTCACGGCAGATGCCATGGGATGGCTAAAGATGTGGGGACGAAGGACGCTGGAGGTGCTCGGGGAGGGATCACGCGACGAGTAGCCGCGTGAGGTACGAAGTAAACACTGCAAACAACACGATCTACCCAGGTTCAGGGCCCTCGTGAGGAGGTAAAACCCCTACTCCTGCCTTTCTCTATGTATTCTGGTGTCTCACCGAGTAGCCACAGTACAATGTTCTTGCTACCGAGTAGCCACTCTCCTCTCTACGTGATGAACTAGGTCAAGAATTAGGTCACAAGGTGTTCTAGCATGCGATCCCTTATGCGATCCCTCACGCAGGAGGCGGCGGGGCACCTTATATACCCGGTGCCCAGCCGGATACGTCCAAACATGGACAAGTGTCGACATAGTGTGCACATCGTCCTTCTTCCGGGTTCCCGCTGACAGCTTTGGTTCCTAACCTTGGCTGCATCCGGAAAGTCGTTGGGCAAAACCAAGGGGACAGACTGGTATCACTGTGCCAAACAGAGAGTAGGGCCCCCTTATCCTGCGACGGCCTGCTTCCATGCTATCACTGTCAGGCAGGCCGGTCCCAGATGAACAGTAGTTCGAATACTGCCAAGTACGGACCCAGGATACGCAGGATCCTGTGTCAGAACGGCTCCTTTGACTTTCTGGCCCGAGTAGGTTCCCGCCAGTTTTACTCGGGCCAACTCTTCTACTCGAATGGGCAGAACTTGAATGATATCTCCTTCTGGTCATCTTGAGGTGAGACCGAGTAGCAGTCGACCGGGTAGCGAGTACCGGGTAGGCGGCTACTCGACCAAACCTCTCTTCTGATAGTTGCTTTTACCACTTGTCTTTACCCTACTCGGGGGTAACCCCCCGACAGCAGTCCCCGAAGCTGGTAGAATCTTGCGAACTCGTTCACTAGGCTCTGCCAGCTTAAAACCAACCTTTGCAACACAGCCCTTGAACCTCAAGATGCCGAGTAAGAACCTCCGAGTAGTACTCTAGAAAGTACCTTGAGTTTCCCGTCTTCCGAATAGCACCTGCTCTCTACTCTGTGACCGAGTAAAAAGACTTAAAGAATTTCTCCTCTGGCGTATCTGCAGCGCAGAGCACAATCCAGCCTTCCGTGTCGCAACTGGACACGTGTCAAGCATCCGCGGCCCCGACGTCTCGCTGCCCAGGACACGACGTGCCACGCGCCCAGTTTTCACGGAGCGGGCCCACCGGCTCGTCATGTCCCATCAAGCGCAGTAATATCCCACGATCTGGTCGTGGGATCAACTGTGGCCGTTACGTGCGCATTCCGCGCTTGCGTGCGTTTCTATTCGGCCACAGGCCCCACCACACGAGTGTTATGGCCACGATCGATCCCACTACCCCGATGGTAACGGTAGCTTGAGGCGAGGGTATAAATACCCCCACCGGTAACTTCCCCTTCTTCCTCCTCCGCACTTTCCTTTTGCTCTGCCCTGTTTCTTCTCCGCCGCTGAGCTCTCCGCCGCCGCGCAACTCTTTGCGCCGCTGCGGATTCGTTCTCTCCACCCAATTCCTCCAACTTCCACCTCCTTCTCGCTCGCCGCCATGGCTGCTCGCGCCGGCTGGGCTGGTTCCGATGTTACTGTCGATGACTGTTCCTGGCTCGTGAACACCCGGAGGATTCCTCCTGGTGTTCAGTGCCGGCCGTCCGACGGTGAACTCGTTCCGGCCCCGCGGGAGGGCGAGCATGTCGTCTTCCTCGCGCACTTCGCGCGAGGATTCGGCCTGCCAGCGTCTGATTTTCTCCGCTCTTTCCTGGATCACTTCGGTGTCCAGATGCACCACCTCCCTCCGAATGCGGTCGTCTTCCTCGCCTGTCATACCGTGGTGTGCGAGGCCTTTCTCGGCGTCCGCCCCACGGTACAGACATGGCTGAAGTACTTCCATCTTCGTCTGCAGAGCAAGGGGAAAAAAGATGGCGCAGCCACTGGTAGTCGGGTAACCGACACCGGCAGCGCCATGATGCTGCAGCGGGCGGGAACCAACCACCCTCGCATCAAGGGGTTGGATTCCGTCCGCATGTGGCAGAAATCTTTCCTCTACGTGAAGAACATCCCCGCCACGAAGGGGGGACCAGTGACGGACCGCATCAACTTGCCCGCCTGGAGCAACCGAGCTCCGTCTGGGCAGAACTGGAAGACGAAGCCCTCCAACGACCGCAACGCCGTGCAGATGGAGGAGCGGCTCGCTGCGCTAATCGGAGAGGGCCTCAGGAGCGATGACCCCGTCGCCTGCTGGATCAAGAACCGGGTGCTGCCTCTGCAGCAGCGCGCCCATCCAATGTGCTACCTGGGAGGCCCCCGCGATTGCACTCGGACGACCACGTTCGAGCTCAGCAATGCGGACGTCGCCGAGCACGCGAGGTCCATCCTGACCACGGGCCTCCGCGACGATTGGGAGTACGGGTTTACCCCCTTCAGCCGCACGAAGCCGATTCCACGGGTAAGTTCCCCTTTCTCTGCTTCTAGTTTATGCAATCCGAGTAGATATTCTCCTCTTCCTACTGCGATTAGCAATTGCATCCCGCACCGAGTAGAGCACTCTGCAGAACTACCTAGGCTTAGTATGCTTGGTGGTGTCACGCCTTGCCGAGTAGCATGCTCAGGAGAAATGCTTAGGCTTAATGTGCTTGTCGCCTGCACGCCTCGCCGAGTAGAACACTTAGCAACTTTCCCTAGGCTCAGTGCGCTTTGTGTTTGCATGGTCTATCCGGGTAGAATGCCTTCTCGCTACTCGGCTAATTTGCAATGTTTCTCTGTCTTTCAGGTCCTCGACCGCCAGCTATCTGAAAGCTGTGAGCGTTTTGAGGGCAATTGGTCAGATGACCGAGAAGAAGATGACCAGGCCTCCCTCGAGACTGCGGAACAGATCAATCTTCCTCATTCCCCCTCGACAGAGAAGCAGCCTGCCGAAACGTCTCTTCGCGATTGGTCTGATGACGAATTAGAAGGTAACTGAATTCACGCTTTATCTCTGCGAGAAACATTAGCCCTTCGCCTGCTGTTTCTGAAGTGTTTTTCTTCCTGTCTATTTCACAGATGCTGCAAATGCTGAGGATGATGACGAGGATGAGGACGAGAGAGCCCTTGAGGCCAATCCTCTTTCAGTTGCTGCACCTGCTACCCGCAAGCGGACCGGCAGCGGCGCCCTAGAGCCCCCCGCCAAGAAGAAGAAACCCTCCGAGAAGACGACCAAAAAGGTCGTGAAGAGAACCAGACGAACGATTCCCTCCACCAACGCGTAAGTTTCTTCTCGGTTGCATGTTTCAGTTTACCTTGTTCTTCTCGGTTGACTCCCAATCCTTTTGCTTCACTGTTTTCTCTTGATTTCCTCTGCCCTTTTCTGATCTTTGACCCCAATTTCCTCTTCAGAGCCCCCTTGAACGCGGATGCCGCTCTTGCATCCACCGAGACTCAGAAGAAGACTGCCATCGATGTCGACAATCTAATCGATCTCGATGGCGACGAGAACAATGCCGCCAATGCATCAACAGAGGGCACTGATGCCCAGAACGCCGAGCCAGAGCCGCAGGATGCTGCTCACCAAGAGAAGCCACCTTCCCCTCCGGCCGACACCACCGAGGGGAACCAAGATCAAGATGCAGAGATGCACCACGACGCCGCCGTCGAGCGGCCAGGAGCAGAACAGGAGCAGCCAGCCACAGGAGGTGCTGAGCAAGAAGATCCTGCGTCCCAGGCGCGGGTGGAGGCAATGGATATCTCCCAGCCTGATCCTGCTGCTGAACAGCGAGTAGAGGACGCGACTGGGCGTTACCCTCTGAGCGACGTGCAACCAGACGCCGCGCAGAGTAGCGCCCAGCCAGATGGCGCATCAGACAGCGCGTCCCTGGTGCCACCAACTGACCAAGGTGGCGCCCAGCCAGACTCCTCCCTGGTGCTACAACCCACAGCTGCAACCGGCCCTTCAGCCAAGCCGGTTACTAGGAAGAATGCCCAAGATGCTGCCGAGAAGGAGGCAGCCGAGAAGGAGAAAGCTGAGAAGAAGACGGCTGAGAAGAAAGACACCGAGAAAAAGAAGGCCGAGAAGCCAATTTCCGAGAAGCCAACTGCTCAGAAGGAGAAAGCAAAGAAGAGAGCTGCCGACATGCCCCCGCCGACATCAGCTGGCCAGTCTAGGCAGCTGGTTATCCGTAATCCCAGTGCGGTTCCTGCCGCTGCTACTATAGCTGATCAGCCCCTCTACCCTGATTACATGGTGAAGGTCAGCCAACAGCATCAGGTCGGCTTCTCCCCCACAGACCGGACTCTTGCTATTCAGAAAGGGAGGAAAGCCGTGGCACTGGACTCCAGGCCCCCGGCCCCAAATCAAGACAGGTCTGTCTCCATCGCTTCTCGGGGAGCTCAAGATCAGGCGATAACATCCCAGAGCCTTGAGCAAGTACTTGACCTGATTGGCTTCATCGACGCCAAGTGGGATAGCAAGGTTCTCGGCAACCCCAACTGGAACGGCATCGATTTGGGCGACATCGACCACATGCGTCAGGATTGGAACAAGGTGGACTTGGGTTGCAAACCCATGACCGTCTCGACCACCTCTGCTACTCTGGCTGCCAAGATGTTCGTGCACCGCAAGAACGCAGAAGATCTCGAGCAATCTTATGCGGTAAGCCTTAACTTATCCTTTCCGAGTTGCATCTTCACTTCTTTTCTACTCTTCCTCTTTTCCTTATCCATCACCCAGTCCCCGAGATTCTGGCCGAGTAGGCGGACACTCTCCCGAGTAGCCGCCTTCTCGGGTTGAATCTCAAATACTTTGCCTGACTCTTGTTTCTTTTGCTTCTCAGAATAGTGTACTTAAGCGGACCAACTTGCACCGTCAACTTCTCTGGAACCATGCCATTGCCAAGAGGCGTATTGCTGCCCTTGAGAAGGAGAAAGTAGCTGCCGAGGAAGCCGACAAGGAAGTTATGAACAGCACCATGAGGCTGTCTGAGGTGGAAGGTACGCTCCTAGCTACGCGGTTCTTGCGTTTTTTGTTTACGCCCGCTTCTGCTTTTTTGCGCTAACCATCTCTACTCCGCAGGGAAACTAAAAGCCCTGGTTGACGAGCACGAGAACTGCCTTGCCTTCGTTGAGAATGGCGAGGCCACCATCAAGAAGCTTGAAGGTAAATCACTGTCTACTCGGTTCGCCCTTGTGTCTGTTTCTTTTGCTTCTCTGCTAACCGTGCTTTGCTCTTTTCAGAAGATCATAAGAAGTTTGCTGAGGAGCATCAAGATTGCCTCAAGCCTGCCGAGGTGCAGGTGCAATTGGCAAGCCAATCAGCGGCTCTGCAGAGTGAGCACACTACCGAGATGGAGAAGCTACAACTCCAGCTGCAGAAGGTCATCTTCTGGTAGTGCGGGTAGTTCTGCTTGGAGCTGGACAACACTTCACTAAGATAGTACACTGGGCGCTGCACACTCTTGCCTTCTTCTTCTCGTTCCACCACAATCACCACACTGACTACCCGGTTAGTCGCAGCAATGTATAGCAGCATTGGCTCCTTGGGTAGCGGACTAGCCAAGATGGGAGCACTAGCCAGCATTGCTTTCAGCTCATTGAACGCCACATCCGCTTGCGGAGTCCAGACAAACTTGTCACTTTTCTTCATTAATTGGTACAGAGGCAGTGCCTTCTCGCCCATTCGGCCCAGAAAACGGCTCAGAGATGCTAAGCAACCAGTGAATTTCTGCACATCTTTCAAGGATCTCGGCAAAGACATGCTCTCAATAGCTTTTATCTTTGAAGGATTGGCCTCAATGCCCCGACTAGACACCAGGAAGCCGAGTAGCTTGCCAGCCGGGACACCAAAGGTGCATTTACTCGGATTCAGCTTCATTTTGTACTTGCGTAGGTTAGCAAAGGTTTCCTCCAAGTCGGCAAGCAGAGTATGTGTTTTATTCGTTTTGATGACAATGTCATCTACGTACACCTGCACATTCTTGCCGAGCTGGTCGTGCAAGCATTTCTGCATGCATCTCTGATAGGTTGCACCCGCGTTCCTCAAGCCAAAACACATGACACGATAGCAATAAGCCCCGTACGGGGTAATGAAAGCAGTCTTTATTTGATCAGCAGGATTGAGTGCAATCTGGTGGAAACCAGAGTAGGCATCTATGAAAGACAGCAGTTCACAACCAGCAGTGGAATCGATCACCTGATCGATGCGAGGTAGCGGGAAGGGATCCTTGGGGCATGCCTTGTTCAAGTCGGTGTAGTCGACACACATGCGCCATGCAGTGGCAGCCTTGGGATCCTCCTTCTTCTTCTCGACCATGACCGGGTTGGCTAGCCAATCCGGATGCAGCACCTCCATGATGAAATTGCTTATCAGTAACTTGGTGATCTGGTCACCAATGGCCTTCCTTCTCTCATCTCCGAAGCGGCGCCTAGCCTGCTTCACTGGCTTGGCGTCAGGACGCACATGTAAAGAGTGCTCAACCAACTCCCTCGGGACTCCTGGTAGATCTTCATTGGACCAGGCGAATACATCCCGATTCTCACGGAGGAAGTGGATGAGCTCGCTTTCCTATTTCTCCGCCAACCCGGAGCCAATGATGGCTACGCGGTCGGGGAACTCGGGGTCGACCTGGACCTTCTTGGTCTCCTGGGATGCCTGGAAAGCGGTCCCGTGTTGGGTACTCGGCACGCCTTGCGCGCCAGCTTGCGCGGATTGCGCCATAGCCACCACCTCATACATCTTCTTCTTCTCGGCAGCAATCACCATCGATTCCGCCAACTGGGAGCCAGCAGAGGCACACTCCATGGACTTCTTGTAATCACCAGAGATGGTGATTATGCCATTGGGGCCAGGGATCTTCATCTTCAGATATGCAACATGCGTAGAGGCCATGAACTTGCTCAGAGCAGGCCTGCCGAGTAGAGCATGGTAAGGACTCTGATGATCAACCACCTCGAACTGCAAGCGCTCTGTGCGGCAGTTATCCCTGGTGCCGAATAGCACATCTATCCATACTCGGCCAATCGGGTTGCACGAGATCCCGGGCACAATGCCATGGAAAGTGGTCTTGCTGGGCAGCATCATGTTCTCGGCCAGGCCAAGCTTCTCGAGCGTGTCCTTGTACACAATGTTGATGCTGCTGCCGTTGTCGATTAGCACCTTGCTGAACCTCACATTCTTCTCGGGACCCAGGAAGGTAGGATCCAGCACCAAGGCATAGCTACCCGGATTGGGCATCACCTTGGGATGATCTACTCGGGATCACCTGATCTCCTGGTCACACCAATACATGTAGTGAGGGACAGCAGGAATCACTGCATTGACCTCCATGGCCCGCCTGTGCTGTGATTGCTTGTCGACTGGCTCAGAAGTGAAGATCATGTAGCTCTCGTGGTGCTCTTGGTACTGGTTGGAGCCTCCGCCCCCATTGTTGCCATTGTTGTTGTTGCCCTGGTAGTTGTTGTTGCCTCTGTTGTTGTTGCGGTTGTAGTTGTTGTTGTTGTTGCGGTAGCTCTCATTGTTGAAGTTACGGTTGGCTCCTAAAGCCACCTGGTTCACATTCTCTCTTCTCGGGTACACTGGCGGCCGAGCTGCGGGTGCGCGAGTAGGCTGCACATTGGCGTTGGCCGCTGGCAGAGGAGGAGGAGGAGGCAAGCCATCACTCTTGATCACATCCCACCACTCGCACTGCCGAGTAGTGTGGTTAGCAGGCCTCGAGGGGTGGTGAGTGTGAAAACTGCATGGGCCATCCTTCATGTCATCAAAGACAAACTTCTTTGGCTGCTCGGAGTTCCCGCTACCCGACTGAGAAGTGCGAAATGGCTTCTTGTTGCCTTGGCCCTGGTTCTGGTTCTGCCCGTAGGCTCCAGCAGGTTTCTGCCTTTATCTGCCTCCAGCTCCAACAGTCACTGCATTCACCTCCTCGGGATCATACCGAGTATCTATTCGGCGCTTGTTGCGGAACTCGTTGCGCTTGCTGTTGCTGAAGTTTCTTCTCGGTTCAGAGGAATCCATCAGGGGCTGAGTAGGATCACCAAGTGCGTACTGATCCGCAATCTTGATGGTCTCCGCCAGGGTGTTCGGCATCTCCCTCTGCAATCTCTGCCACAACATGCTGCCATGCCTGCATCCCTGCACAAACCAAGTGATGGCCTGTGCTTCATTCACACCTTCACAGGTGTTCCTCAATGTACTCCACCGAGTAAGATACTCGCGGTCTGTCTCGTCTTCTCGCTGCCTGCAAGCGGATAGCTGCTGTGGCCTATTCGGCCTCTTGTATGTGCTCGTGAAGTTGCTGATGAAGGCATCCGAGAAGTCCAGCCAGCAATTGATGCTGTTCTTGGGCAAGTTGTTGAGCCAAGTGCGAGCTGGACCCTCTAGCATCTGCGGAACATAGCGCACCGCCCATCTTCTGTTGTCGTTCACGATATGGACCGCGGTGACATAGTCATTGAGCCAGTCTTCGGGCTTGGTGCTGCCATTGTAGCTCTTGGTGCCCCTTGCGAGCTGGAAGTTCTTCACGGACGGCTCGTTCATGATGCGCGGGCCAAAGCACTCGGGGCCTGGAGGACCCGTGTTCTCTAGCCGCGCCAACAAGCTGATCCGGTCCAACTGATGCCTCGCATCTCCAGGCGCCAGCATGCGCTCGCCAACACGATCATGGACATCATAGCCAGCCATCTCCATAGCCGAGT
Source organism: Alopecurus myosuroides (assembly GCA_028641055.1). NCBI lineage: Eukaryota > Viridiplantae > Streptophyta > Magnoliopsida > Poales > Poaceae > Alopecurus > Alopecurus myosuroides. The sequence continues at coordinate 291,467,813 of CM054057.1, forward strand.
AGCCATCATCATATCTGTCCACCTGCACAGCTGCAGGTTGCTCCACCGGGTTGGCGACTGGTGCCACTGCGCGCGGCTGCTGCCTTTGCCGAGTAGGCGGAGCAGCGGGACGCCGAGAAGGACCTGGACGCGCTTCATCTCGGGCCTGGCTTTGAGCTTGATGGGCTTGAGAGCCTGCTCTTGCAGCGTTGTGTTCCTGCCCGGGCTGCTGCGGCACAGCAAGCTGTCTCGCGGCAGCAGCCGGGTCATACACCTGCATTTGCCTATCTCTGGCCGAACGTCCGCTGCGGCTCTTCTCGCGGCTGGGATGCGGAGATGAGGCCTGATCGTTAGATCTAGCCGCATGCGAGTGCACCACCTGCGAAGCCCCAGCACCCGGGTTGGCTTTTCGGAACTCCTCATTCTGCCTAGCAGCCTCCAACACCAACTCGTTGAGCCTTTCCTGCTGCCTAACGCGCGCGTCGCCGTCTAGACGAGGCAACTCGGCAGCTACAGCCTCTGCAGCTCTAAGTGTCTTGGCGGGTGTGCTATATCTGGGCCTGGTGGAGGTGTTTGCGGTGGCGGACTGAGCAGGAACCTCTACAACTATCGCCATCTCGGCACCAAGATTGCGCCGAGTGGCGCCTACTCTGCTAGCCCTCCTAGCGACTGGCGTGAAGCCGTGAGCCTTGTTGTACTCGAGCTGATCTAGACTCAACTCCAACCTCACCTTATCCAACTCCGCCTGCTCGGCAAGCAGCTCTAGGCGCTGCCGCTCGAGCTGCTCCCTCATGGCTAGAAGCTCGATGTCGGTGGGAGTCGGCATGCCAGGTCGCGCAGCCGACGCGGGAATAGTCGTAGTAGTGGAAGGCGGCAAGTTGCACTCCTTCTCGTAAGGCCGGTGAGTCCTGCCACCAGTGCTTGGTGCAGCAAGATCCTCGATGACGGCCGCGGCGCCAGTAGCGGCCGTGCCAGCGTTTGCCGCCAAGCCCGTCACCATCACCTCAGCGCAGTTCGCAGAACGGCACGCGGGCCTTCCGCGAGCAGCGATCACCGCGGGAGGATCCTCCGCGTCATGCACCAGCTCGGGGTACGCGCGGTTGGCGACGGTGGCGACGTAGACGAGGTGAGAGCCGAAGGAGATCACCGAGCCGCCCTCCGGCATGGCCCTGCCGCCAAAATCGCCGGCGTTGTCGGTGACGAAGTCGAAGGAGCCGAATCTATGGACAAGGCCACAGACTACGCGCTCCGCTGAAGAAGATCCCGTCCGAACAGAAACTCCAGCCAGCGCCGCTGGCTGCCCCACGGTGGGCGCCAACTGTCGTGGTGGTGTCACGGCAGATGCCATGGGATGGCTAAAGATGTGGGGACGAAGGACGCTGGAGGTGCTCGGGGAGGGATCACGCGACGAGTAGCCGCGTGAGGTACGAAGTAAACACTGCAAACAACACGATCTACCCAGGTTCAGGGCCCTCGTGAGGAGGTAAAACCCCTACTCCTGCCTTTCTCTATGTATTCTGGTGTCTCACCGAGTAGCCACAGTACAATGTTCTTGCTACCGAGTAGCCACTCTCCTCTCTACGTGATGAACTAGGTCAAGAATTAGGTCACAAGGTGTTCTAGCATGCGATCCCTTATGTGATCCCTCACGCAGGAGGCGGCGGGGCACCTTATATACCCGGTGCCCAGCCGGATACGTCCAAACATGGACAAGTGTCGACATAGTGTGCACATCGTCCTTCTTCCGGGTTCCCGCTGACAGCTTTGGTTCCTAACCTTGGCTGCATCCGGAAAGTCGTTGGGCAAAACCAAGGGGACAGACTGGTATCACTGTGCCAAACAGAGAGTAGGGCCCCCTTATCCTGCGGCGGCCTGCTTCCATGCTGTCACTGTCAGGCAGGCCGGTCCCAGATGAACAGTAGTTCGAATACTGCCAAGTACGGACCCAGGATACGCGGGATCCTGTGTCAGAACGGCTCCTTTGACTTTCTGGCCCGAGTAGGTTCCCGCCAGTTTTACTCGGGCCAACTCTTCTACTCGAATGGGCAGAACTTGAATGATATCTCCTTCTGGTCATCTTGAGGTGAGACCGAGTAGCAGTCGACCGGGTAGCGAGTACCGGGTAGGCGGCTACTCGACCAAACCTCTCTTCTGATAGTTGCTTTTACCACTTGTCTTTACCCTACTCGGGGGTAACCCCCCGACAGGTTCTCTATAGGACGGCCAATCCTACGGTTGGAGGAGCCTTTCGGCGTCGACGAGATGTTTGGCGCGGATTACATCGATATGCCTAATTTCTCTATGATCTGGACCTCTCGCAAGGTATGTATTTTGTCTTCGTACATAGCTTTGCAAACATTATGTGTACTAATATTTCTTTTTCCACAGAGATCCTATGCACATGAGCAGACAAAGTGTGCGTACACAGCTCTAAACGAGCAGTTCGATGTGTACATTTCGAGGAGTAGTATACTGGGGATCCAGACTACGTGCCGATGAATCCAGTCTGCCTGCTGTTGTTTGTTGCGGCCGGGGCTGGTAACCCTAAAGCCCTTGTGAGTCCATGGCTAGGAGCACATAACAATATGTATATCTCTGGGTCCGGGTTTGTGACACTTGACCCACCAGGACATCTAAGACTTCTTGCTTTTTAATCGTCCAATTCCGAGAATATTTCCAGAACAATTTTTCTGAAACTAAAAACATCAGAAAACAGGAAACTGGCTCTATGGAATCTTGTCAATAGGTTAGTCCGGGAAATCGATAAAAATGACATAAAGTGTAAGGAAAACATGTAGCATATGGCATGAAAACAACATGGAACATCAGAAATTATGGATGCTTTTATGACGTATTAGGGGTGTATCGTAGTACTTTCGATAAACAAGAGTGTCGAACCCAACGAGGAGCATAAGGTGTTGACAAGCAGGTTGGATAGAGAATTCACTATAAACACTACCAAACATGTTTTTGGTTGTTTTGGATATAGCAGATAAATAGAGTGCGAATAAATAAATAACAGTAATAATAATTGCAGCAAGTGGACCAATCCTTTTGAGAGCAAAGGACAAGTCAATTGTTCTACTTATGATTACCAAACATGCTCGAGGACACATGGGAATTTTGTCAAGTGTTTTCGCTTCGTATAGTTGATTAATATTTATTGGTTTGTTAAGTGTTGTGTGTGTGAACCTACGCTAATGCACCGCCCAACTAGGACAAATACATACTTGTGATTATACCCCTCATAAGCATCCGCAAATACATTTAAGTAATTAAGATAAATCTGACCACAGCCTTAAAACTCCGGGATTCTACACTCCCTCGTGCATTGGTTTCCTAATGGGGGTTTAGGTTTATGTCACTCCGACAACCCCAAAATTTGTAGCCAAATACACAATGCATCGTCCTAGGCCCATAAAGGTGAAGTATCATGTAGTCGACGTTCACATGAAACCACTAGAAGAATAGCACCACAACTTAAATACTGAACCACGAGATATTACTTCAACATAATTTCACTACTAGCATCATGACTTCTCCCATGTCCTCAAGACCTAAACAAACTACTCACGAGACATCATATGGATCATAATCAAAGGTGATATAATGGATGATAACAATCTAGTCATCAAGTGCAAACACCGATAAATTACACAAGCATCAACTACTAACAAGTAATCCACACTGGAAGAGATATCTAGTGGTAAACAACGATAAATACCCCTAATTGTTACAACGGGATGAAGGTGGAAGGTGACGGTGATGGTGCTGGTGATGAGGATGATTATGATGATATTGATGAAGCCCGGAGTGATTACGGTGACAATGGCGACGATTTCCCCTCTCCGCGAGGAATTTACCCAGCAGATTTCTCCCTGCCGGAGAGCTTTTCTCTCTCTGGTGTTTTCCGCCCCAAGGAGGCGGCGGAATAATTTTTCGACGATCTCTTTGGGCTTAGGGTTCCCTGGGGGTCAAGTACGCGAAAGGGGCACCCAGGAGTGGGCTATGGGGGTCAGACCAGCCCAGGCGCGGCCAAAGGGGGGCGCCGCCTACTGGTGTGGGCCCAGGTGGCCCCCCTCCGGGTGATCGACCTTCTGGCTGGCTTACTCCATGGGAATTTTAAGACTCCTCCGGTCTTCCCCCTCTTTTCTGATCTTCTGAAATAGGGTGTCCTGACGGTGCTTTTTTCCATCAGATTTCTCGTTCCGATGTTTCTTCTCCCATTATTATTAAACATGCAAAATAAGAAGAAATAACATAAGTAATGTATCATAACATGAAATATATCGATGAATAACAGAAAATAACGATATAAAATAGTGATGCGAAATGGACGTATTAGACACCTATTGTTTTGAGAAGGTTATCCTTGTTTTTTGTTTTTATGGTACTGAATGTGAGAAACACCGGTGCTTGGTCACAAAGGACCCTGACATCGTAGATGTGCTGCCAGAGTCACACACTCTAAGGCAATGATGTATCTGCTTGCTTTCTGATTTAGTTTTGGAACTCTTTGTTGTTTTGTGCCAGGAGATGTTTTCATCAGCATAGATTCTAGGGCATTCTCACAGTCCCATATGAACTATAGATGTGCCTGATGTATGTTAGTTTTTTTTGTAGAAATATGCATAAGTTTAAACATGGAAATTAAAAATGCTAGATACTTTACAAGTTCACAAACTTCCCCACAGCCATGCTAGCTTTGAACAATTTCTACCACACTAAATTCAGTACTTGTCAACACGACAGTTATAATGTTTCATCTGCATGCAAACTGGGTATAGGTCTACCTTTTTCATGCAAATCACATTGGGAGAAATAAGCTTTACCGAAGCTAGTTGCACCTTTTTCTGTTGAGAAAATGTGCAACTCCCTTTGAGATTTTTTTAGTGAAGCTAGTTGCACTTTTCTTTTTTAGAAATGTGCAACTTGTTTTTAGCCTTATTTTTTTATGCAAAAGTGACTGCTACACATTTCTATAGAGAATTCTACAACGTGCTGCTGTCTTTTTTCACTGAAGCTAGTTGCACCTTTTATCAAGAGAAACCTGCAACTTGCTTTAGGCATTTATCCTAAAAGCTAGTTGCACCTTTTCTATTGAGAATTATGCAACTTCTTTTTCCAGCTTTGTCTTACTGAACCTAGTTGCATCTTTTTTTTTTCAGAATTGGGCAACTTGCTCTTGGCCCTTTTTTCCCCCAAAGCGAGTTGCACTTTTCTCTAGAGAATTCTTAGAATTCATTCAGCTTTTTTTTTACTTAAGCTAGTTGCACCTTTTCTCTTGAAAATTGTGCAACTTGCTTCAACAATTTTAACTTATTCCAAAAATCAAGTTGCACCTTTCTCTTTGAGAATTATGCAACCTCTTTTTTCAGGTTTTTATTAGTGAACCTAGTTGCATCCTTTTCCTTCAGAAATGTACAACTAGCTCTGGCCCCTATTTTACTAAAGCGAGTTGCATTTTTTCTAGAGAATTATGAAAATTCACCAATTTGATTTATACTAAAGCTAGTTGCACTTTTCTATTTGGAAAATAGTCAACTTGCTTCAACATTTTTTCCCAAAAGAAAGTTGAACTTTTCTCTTGAGAATTATGCAACTTCATTTTTTTTCACTGAACCTAGTTGCACTTTTTATGCTGAGAATACTGAAAATTCATTTTTGGTTGTTTTTTACCAAAGATAGTTCACTAAAGATTTTTTCCTGCCTTTTTGTGTTATGTAGATTGATGATGGTGTCCCTTATACACCTTTAATGCGGAGTTTTCTTGCAAGCCCAAGAAACCAGATATTTATTTTCTTTGTCTTACAAACTTAAACAAATTTCAAATATAATTTATATATAAATAATATATACATGAATGACTAATTTGTTTTTCATGACTAGGTCCTAAGAAACATTAGGACCAGGGAGATAAATGAAAAAGAAGATGAGTTATTTGAAGCTTCTAAGAAGCAAAAATCTGCTGCTAGAGATGTTGCTCAGAACAGGGACACATTTCTGTTGGCGATCTAGATTCACCACAAACGGACAACAATTTGCGTACTCCAAATTCTTCACAAGGGGTGATCTATATTGGATCTTCATCTTCACCAAAAATACTACCGGGAAAAGAAACCATAGACATTGTATGTGTTGTATTTGTCTCCTAAATTTCATACAATTTGTTTATATTAATTTTCTTGTGTCTAGATTATTTAGTTTTGGATTTTGTAACAAGTTTAATAATGCTTTTCTAATTTCAACAGAGTTCACAGGAATCTCCAGAGGTTCAGTTCTGAGAGAAAAAGCACCAAGTCCTTCTTCTAGCTACTACAACAATGAAGAAGTTGTGCACATCGGGAACAACCGGCTGACACCAATCCAGACAAACACAACTGAAGCAGTTGATAGGATATATAATGAGACAAATTTGTCTGTTGGGGTTAGCTATGGTACAAGTATTTCAGGGAGTGCCTATCCAACACCTTTGCCTCCAAGACGTATGGTCCCATGAAGTAAATATGTTTCATCGCCATACGACATTGTTATGAGCAGCTTGGCGCTAATAGCTGAACAAACAAAATACTTTGATGATATAGATCGCCTTGCAAACACACCTGAACACAAGTAGTAAGTATCTTGTGTTCTGCTTATCTTTTTTAGACCCATGAATAATATTACCTGAACACAAGTAGTAAGTACCTTGTTTGCTTATCAATTATTCTTTTCACTTATTTTTACTTGGAGTGCATTTTACATCACTTCAATTTTTGTCAAAACAGCAAAATGGCTATTGAGTTTGAAAACATGAAGGTCAGTGTTGATACATTTGGCAACTCGGTGAAGCGAACGGGTGAGGTCGAAGCATGGGTGATAAACATATATTGTCGCAAGCTATTTTGTGATAGGAATCCCAAAGACTAAAATAGACACACATTTTTTCATACTTCAAGTGTCAGAATTTCTGTTAGCTTTTCTTTTTTAGACCCATGAATAATATTTATATTAGGCTTCTTCTTCATTTTTGATCTTACTACTGATATGTAAATGCAAAATCTATATAGGGATAGTTTCTGGAAATTTGAAAAACCGAATAAAGGAGGCTATATAAGAAACAGCTAGCCATCAAATCTTTTTTGGGAGCGAACAAAGCTAAAAACTGCATTTGACTGAATTAGTATGTATATATTTCCCTTACATACTCACTAGTTTTCTGTTGTTTGTGACGTTTTACAACCTAGATTTACATTAATTATGCTTCCTCTTCTAATTTTTATCAATACAGCTATACTTCCCGTCCTTGTATAACCTCCATTGGTTCCTATTCACCGTTGATATTAGAGATAAAAACTTCTTTTTCTTGGACTCGTTCTTTGGCAAAGATTCTTCTTTGCACAACAAAGTTGACAACATGATGATATCTTTTTCCTACCAGTCTTACTACAATTTCATACTTAATGAATTCATTTATCAAACTTTAATTTATTTTCCATGAAATATCTAGTCAATTTTTATTTTTGTCTTTGTAGATTAAAAATTTCAAAGAAATATGGAATGAATGTGCTGAAAAGAATATTGATTTCTCAAAGTTTGATATCATCTACCCAAAAGTGCCCCAACAAGATAATGGGTAATTTTTTCAATCCTTCTATCCCCAACTCTTTTTCCAATGCTCTTTTGATATATGGCTTGTCTTTTTCTACAAAAGAGACACGACTGTGGGATCTGTGTGATAAAGAATACTGAACTTTTTCACTGAGGAGTCCACTGATGGGAGTATACTCGGCATAAGATATCCTAAACTTCTGCATTCAAATAAGAAATGATCTCATGTTCTGCAAGTATAACACCCAGTGGCGGAGCTTGTAAGCTGGCAAGCTCTGGCTTCTGCCATACCTAGATTCGTCTAGTTGCATAGTATGTATGTTAAGTTGTGCATAGTTTAATTAATTTTGTGTAATACATGTTTATTCTGCCACACCTAAATTTGGATTCTGCATCCGCTACTGATAACACCCTGGATGAAATGAACAATTTGGTTAGAGCATTCCATGCTACTGTATGATTCATATTAAGTCTCCCCTTTTAATTTCTTTTACCTGTTTTTTATCAGTTCTTTTCAATAATGCAAGTGTCACCTACATTTAAACAATTATATAGTTTCTATTCAAAATCAATAATTTGTTTCAACTTTTTTCTCAGGTTCATGGGAGATATGCGAAGCAGATGTGAATAAAGAAACTACCAACTTTCTTCTTTTGGAACTCTGTACAAAAAGAAGTAGTGTCAGTGAATTAGTAGTCGTTTTTAGAGTTTCCAGTTTGTGGTCATTCGAGATCAGCGACTTCCTTCTTTTGGTCGTTCTGAATTGCGGTCATTCTAGAATGGAAAAATGTAGTACATGATGGTGCAGATCGTGCACTTGTTGAGAAACCCCAAGAGGAGGGTGTGATGAGAACATCGGTAGGAGTTTTCCCCTTAGTTAAGAACCAAGGTTATCAATCCAGTAGGAGAAAGAGGACCTTCGGAAGGTTGATGCCACTGATGGTGGTGCTGGCGCTTCACCGGTGTCAGCAACAACGTGGAACCTACACACAACAAAACCAAAATACTTTGCCCCAACGGTACAGTGAGGTTTTCAATCTCACCGGTCTTGCTGAAAACAAAGATTAGACGTATAGTGTAGAAAACAGCGTATGCTTGCAGTAAGTAAAGAAAGCAGGAAATTGTTGTGGTTTGTTTAATAGTGTGGAAAATGGATCGGGGTTCATAGGTTCACTAGTGGTGTCTCTCCATAAAAATAACATGATGGGTGAACAAATTACAGCTGGCAATTGACAAATAGAGGTTGCACCGTAGTGCACATTATAACATGATGACTACTATGATATTTAGTGCGGGCATTACAACAAAATACATAGACCGAAATCCATCTGCATCTATGACTAATAATCCACCCTCAGGTTATCATCCGAACCCCCTTAGGTATTAAGTTGCAAGCAACAGATAACTGCATTAAACAATGTGTGTAATGTAAGCAATGCTCATGCACGCGTGCACTCACACTGTTGTTTTCTCCCTAGTGGCAACATCACATCCTCCCCCGTCACGTTTCTGTCACTCGAGCACAGGCGAAAAGGAGGCATGAACCCACTATCTAGCATAAATACTCCCTCTTGGAGTCACTAGCAACTACTTGGCCAGAGCAACCACTAGAAACGGAAAGCATGCAAAATCACAAATAACATATGCAATAAATACTATAATCAACTTGGCATAAGTTCAATATTCATCGCATCCCAGCAAACACAGCATATAGAATTACATAAGATCAATCTCGATCATGATAGGCAGCTCACGAGATCTAAACATGGAGGCATATGAGGATGAGACAACCATCTAGCTACTGCTATGGACCCGTAGTCCAGGGATAGATGAACTACTCACGCATCACTCCGGAGGCGGGCACGGTGATGTAGAAGCCTCCGGTGATGATTTCCTCTCTGCGAGGGTGCCGGGAGACAGCTCTAGAACCTCCTGGTCTAGGGTTGACGACGACAACGGCTGCGGAACTTTTCGGGGATTTTTTATCAGGTGTTTAGGGTTTTCCATCCGGGGGGAATAAATAGGCGAAAGGGCAAAGGCGGTGGAGGCCAGGGGGCCCCACACCCATAGCTGGTGCGGCCTGGGGGAGGCCGCGCCACCCTATGGTGAGCCCCCCTTCTGCTCGTCTTCGACTCTTCTTCGATGTTCTGGATGCTTCCGGGGAAAATAGACACTTTGGGCTTTGTGGGGTCCAATTCCGAGAATGTTTCCAGAACAACTTTTCTGAAACCAAAAATAGCAGAAAACATGGAACTTGCACTTGGCATCTTGTTAATAGGTTAGTCCCAGAAAACGTATAAAAATGTTATAAATAAGGGAGAAAACATGTAGCAATTGGCATAATATGATCATGGAGCATCAGAAATTATAGATACGTTGGAGACGTATCAAGCATCCCCAAGCTTAGTTCCTACTTGTCCTCGAGTAGGTAAACGATAAAACAATAATTTATGAGGTGACATGCTACTATCATAAACTTGATCATTCAAATGTAAAAGCATATGTACGCTGAGATCATAAAACTTCAAACACAAACATGATAAATAAAACTTTAATAATAAAGGATAGCAATCACTTTGCACCATGAAGAGTATCTTAAATAAAGGATCATGCATAATAATGCAAAGAAAGATAAATGTTTGTTTCAGGTATAGAGAAAGCATGGCAAAGTGGCATTTCGCTAGTCCTTAAGAGTGGGACAAAACATAAGTGCCAGGACACTTTCAAAGTTTAAGAGGAAGACTAGAACAAACAATTTAAGAACAGATAATATCACATCTTGAAGTAATTATTGATGTTTATGGGACAAATGCACATAGAACTTAGAATGGCAAAAATGCTCTCTCAACTGTGCATAAAGTTAGAAGATGGAGACTCAACATAAAAGTAGAAGAAAGGCCCTTCACAGAGGGAAGCAAGGATCACTCATGTGCTAGAGCTTTTTATTTTATTAAACAAAGGTATTAAAAGTTTGACACCGTGGAGGAATGTTTATTTTTTAGGAGAGGTGTATGTTTATGTCAACGAATGGTAAACAGACAATACAGTACGTCACAAGCCAACTGGATTCGCAAGAGCGGCTCCCATGGTGAAGGACACAACTGGTGTAGAAGGTCATCCCTGTTTCTCTTTTGTTTACACAATTATGCTTTGACTGACAAATCAGGGGCAAAAATAGTGAAGAGAATTTGTTTGTATTAATTTGGGGCTGGGCACCCCGCTGCCAGCTCTTCTATCATTTGGATAAGCGGATGAAGCCACTAGTCCAGGGTGTGAAATCCAATAAACAAGTGAGATAAAAGATTCTCTATTGACGTCCTCATGAGCAAAAAAGAAGAACACAAAACATGAGTAATTTTGAAGGTTTTAAAGGTAACACATGAGAAATTTACTTGGAGTGGCAGTTAAATACCACATGTAGGTAGGTATGGTGTACACAATGGGAAAACTTTGGTTTAAGGGGTTTGGATGCACGAGTAGAATTCCATACTCAGTACAGGTGGAGGCTTAGCAAAAGACTAGGAGCGACAAATCAAGAGAGCATAAGAGCTATAATCATGCACATCGATATAAGCATCATTAACTAAGGCATAAGAGGTATCACAACTTCAAAAACTAAGTGGTTATGGAGGCTGTTTGTGACTGGTTTGTAGTCATAAACATGGTGTGATCATGCGCCAAGTCAACCAAATAAAACATTCGAAAGAGAATACCACATATTGATGCTTTACTATGACAAGAACAAGTCACGGATCTTTCAAAACATATTAAATGCTCTAAGATATTTAAGGCTATTCATGATACTCAATAACCACAAGGATTTAAAACAAAAAGAACATTTATCATGGCATGAAAAAGTTCTAGCCACAGTCTATACAAGCTTCTACTAACACTGTTATAAATTCTACATCAAGAAGTAGTTTTCTTTTACCAACAAGCACCATACAAGATATGTTTTAACAAATATACTCTTTATGAAACAGCAAGCAAACATGAGAGTACTCATATAATACTACTAAAACTAACAGCTCTGATAAGAGATGCATGCGAAACAGGAGCTAAATAAATGTAGCAGCCAGACAGAGACTAAGAATACAACGTATTCCCATGAAAAAGCGGAGCGTGTCACTCTCCAATAAAATAATGCTGGGGTCCAACCAAAATTATTGTAAAAATAAAAACAAACCGAAAGCAAAAATAAAATACGCTCCAAGTAAAGCACATAAGGTGTGACCGAATAAAAATATAGTTTCACTAGAAGTGACCTGATAATTTGTCGATGAAGAAGGGCATGCCTTGGGCATCCCCAAGATTAGACGCTTGAGTCTTATTGGAATTTTCTGGGATGTAACACCGGGGCATCCCCAAGCTTAGTCTTTTCACTCTTCTTGATCACATCATATCATCCTCTTCTCTTGACCCTTGAAAACTTCCTTCACACCAAAATTCTCACAATCTTCATTAGCAACGTTAGTGCAATCGAAATAATAAATTCACGTGGTTCAGTTTAAACACAATAATAACACTCAAAAACACATTAGCTACTATCACAACTTATTTTAGAACTCTTTTTCTCAAAAGAACACCAAAAGAAAGAGATTAAGATGCAAATGCAATAATTGGCAGAAATCTGTCAAAACATAACAGCAGGCAAAGATCTATTTTTTCGAAAATGTTCTGTTGCTCAAATAAAAAAGTGGTAAACCAAGAAACTTCGTATATAGCCCAGGATTAAGCACAAAAAAGCTCAGGTCATTTTGAATTTTATGTGATTTTATACGTAATTAACAGTGGACAGCAGAAATCTGTTTCCTGCGCAGAGATCCGAAATATAGTATCAACTTTCCACTAGAGACTTTACTTGGCTCAACAAAAACACACAAAAAAAGATACAGAGGAGTTTCTAAGGAAATAGACAACACCCAGGTGCAAAGTACACAAAATAAAACAAAGGAAAACTTAATGAAAACAGAGAAATAAAACGGGTTGTCACCCGGCAGCGCTTTTCTTTGACGCCTTTCAGCTAGGCATAGATGATCAACTCAAGTAGATGCTCACATAAGAAGTATGAATTGAAGCAAAATAGAGCATCAAGAAGAAAGTATAAAACAAATTTAATTCTAACCCACTTCCTATGCATAGGAATCTTGTAAAGAAATAAATCAAAGAAGCTCAAACTAGAGATCATGGGAAGGTAGAACAGCAACTTCAAAACTTTTAACAAAAAGAGAGGTGTTTTAGTAACATGAAAATTCCTACAACCATATTTTCCTCTCTCATAATAATTTCCAGTAGCATCATGAACAAACTCAACAACATAATTATCACATAAAGCATGTTTGTCATGGTTTAAAATCACACAATTCATATCAAGCTCAAAAATAGTGGGATCAAAATTTAAAATCAGCTCCTCTTTTTTCCCACTTTTAGCAATAGAAAAACAAGATGATCGATCACTCATAAAAGGTATAGTACACATTATAGCAATCCTATTATCAGTAGCATTATGATTTATAACATCAAGTAACATAGGACCATCATCAAGAGCATTATCATATAAATTTTCTAAGCAAAGTTCCTCATTATCATGCATATCAATAGTTGGAATAAATAGAGTATTCTCATAGAATTTATCAAAGTAGCATGGATTATCATAAATAACAGTAGCAATATCATTCTCACAAGTTTTCACAGTAGTATCAAGATCACAAGTATAGCAAGTATCAACTTCATCAAAAAGAGATATTTCAAAAGAATCAATAGGATCATCACTTTCATCAAATAATGTATGAGTTAAAGAGTTACTATCATTGGGAGGTAGACATGGGTTCCATTCTTACTCCTCTTGATCATCACTCTCCTCCTCTTTTTGATCCAAAGAGCTTCCAGATTCAGCAGTTTCTTCATCCATAGGTTCCTGCAGAGCATTAGTCTCTTCCTTAGGTTGAGAGCATTTATTAAGATATTCCATTATGTAGTAATAACAATACTTGTAATTATCAAAACAATATTCATGTATAGCATAAATCTCGTATTTATAAGGTGCATCATCAATACTTTCAAGTAAATAAGCAATTTCGAATGCACCCTTCCAAGCAATAAATTCTTCAATTTGTTCCACATCATATAATTCATAATTTCCCTTAACATAAGAAGATATGGTAACATTATCATTATACTCACATTGAAAAGGGAGGTGTTTATATCTCCTACAGCAACAAGATGTATCAAAGCAATAAGTAACATTATAAGTAGATCACAAGTTTTTAGCATAGTCATGCAATTTATGAATTTGCTCCCATAAGTGTATCCCTTTTTGTGACAAGCGGTGTTCCTAATAATGTTTTTGTTGGTCATCCGTGAACCCACTTTGCCTATAAGATCTAGTTTCAAAGACATCAAAGATTGATAGCAAGCGTGAGAAAGCAAAAACTAACAACTAGAATAAGAACTTCACTTGAAAATACTTGAGTTGCTTTCTATGCTATAAGGTAAAATATTTTCTTTTGTGTTTTTAATATAGAGAAGAAACACAAGACAAAAATAAAAAAAGACAATAAACAAAATAAAGAGGTTGAGAGTGAGAGACTCCCCTTGCCAGAAGACTTCCTTCTCCGCGGCAACGGCGCCAGAAAAAGTCCTTGATGGTGCAGATCGTGCACTCGTTGGGAGACCCCAAGAGGAGGGTGTGATGAGCACAGAGGTAGGAGTTTTTCCCTTAGTTAAGAACCAAGGTTATCAATCCATTAGGAGAAAGAGGACCTTCGGAAGGTTGATGCCACTGACGGTGGTGCTGGCTCTTCACTGGTGTCAGCAACAACGTGGAACCTGCACACAACACAACCAAAATACTTTGCCCCAACGGTACAGTGAGGTTTTCAATATCACCGGTCTTGCCGAAAACAAAGATTAGACGCATAGTGTGGAAAATAGTGTATGCTTGCAGTAAGTAAAGAAACCAGGAAATTGTTGTGGTTTTTTTAATAGTGTGGAAAATGGATAGGGGTTCATAGGTTCATTAGTGCTGTCTCTACATAAAAATAACATGTTGGGTGAACAAATTACAGTTGGGCAATTGACAAGGTTGCACCGCAGTGCACATTATAACATGATGACTACTATGATATTTAGTGCGGGCATTACAACAAAATACATAGACCGAAATCCATCTGCATCTATGACTAATAATCCACCCTCACGTTATCATCCGAACCCCCTTAGGTATTAAATTGTAAGCAACAGATAACTGCATTAAACAATGTGTGTAATGTAAGCAACACTCGTGCACGCGGGTACTCAAAACGCTATTTTCTCCCTAGTGGCAACAACACATCCTCCTCCGTCACGTTTCCTTCACTCGATCACAGGCGAAAATGAGGCATGAACCCACTATCTAGCATAGATACTCCCTCTTGGGGTCACTAGCAACTACTTGGCCAGAGCAACTGTCGCACCCGGACTTCTAGAGGATACTCGCAGTTCCGTTGAACAGTAGTTGATTGGATTACGGGGCTTACCGGCACCCGCATCTCTTACGAGTAGGCCAACACACGTATGTGTGACAACCAACCCCTACTGTTCATCGTCTACGTAAACCATCCCATAGAGATCAGGATACTACCATTGACGTACTTCATACCATACACACATGGTACGTCAACGGCGTTTAACAGAATGATAGCACAACATATCTCTAAGACACAAATAAATAGAAATAAGTTGCAAATAGCTCTCACTAGAGCAGAGATAGCAAATACAATCATCCAGAGGACACATGTCCCAACATATCATCATTACATCACAGCGGAAGCATTCAAAGGGTCTGAGTACAGACAAAATCCAAATAGGCTTAAGAAGCCGGAAACGAAAAGACGGAGCCCATCCACGTAGTCTCAGATCCTGCCCGGGTCCGCTATCTACTCGTCAGCAGCCTCGTCAAACTCCACGTAGTAGCCATCACGGGGATCCTCGTAAGCGTAGTCTGCGGAAACCACAGCCCCAAAGGGGTCAGTACAACAACGTACTGGCAAGCAAGACTCACAGTTCACCAAAGTGTAACCCGTCAACACCAAGCACCGATGCTTTGGGTTCAACGGAAGAAAAGGGGATACAAAAGATGCGGCAGCTGGCTGCACTAACCAGCTACAGAACATGATACAACTTCCGGCTAACAGAAAGAAGATAAGATAGCGTATCGTAACCAACTATAACTAACCACCAAACAAACCCATCCTGTATCTCGCCCCTTATCCAAAGAAGCAACCCGAGGATAACTCACATAGTTCGATTAATGATGGATCAAGTTATTGTGGCAATAAAGCTATTACTAGTCAAGTTATCATTAGTTAGGTGTAAGTTGTTCTGAGTACTTGTTAGCCAGTACTTTCACCAAGTTAACCATAACCGCGGAAAACACGGCTTCTCGAGAAGATTTATCCCTGCAGGGGTGCACCAATTTGGCCGTACACGTAAGAATATCCCGCCAGACGGGAATCAAACCCACCAAGCGAGGCACTCTACACAACTCAACTCTTCTTCGCATCAAGCCCAAAGAACCACGTGCTGTGCGTGCGCGGCTAATCGAGCCCCACGAAGAAAAGGGGACCCTCATAGCACTCTAAGACCACGCCGCCCTAAATGCCGACTACAAAAGTTCCACCCTGGCCTCGGGTTCGTACCTGCATATGAGTGCATCAAATGGAAAGCCCGAACTAAGTGTGGCGATTTGGACGAGATGCGAATCGAATCAAATTGAGGGGGGCGCCCATACACGCTTCCCACATGCGGATAGTGCGCTCATCATGGATCAGTAGACAAGACCCTTTTCCTAATTAGGGTCGACACTAGCAGGCCTCAAAACCACGCCGGGCCTCCTGCCGGTGCCTTATCAGCAAATTATTATTACCTCAAAATTAACAGGTTGTTGTTTAACATCGAGCCCCAGAACATACAAGAAATAGTAACAGAAAGTAACGAGTAACAGACTCGAGCAGAAACAACCCTAAGCATGCTAGTAGGACATGGGAAACAAGCAATGGGCTTATAGGTGTGGAGGTGAGGCTATATCAGGGTTAAAGGATAACATGTGATAGGATCGAACAGAAGCAACGATTCATAGGGCTAGCAGAATAGACAACGGAAAGTATCGGTATCCAATGTTGAAAGGAACACAATGGTTCATGTGAGTGAATACTTGCCTGCAAACTCAGTAGCCTGGTACTGGGCTAACTCCTCAGAAGGGGTGTCGTAAGTATCGCATGTCTCAACGTCGTCGTCTATTCGAGAAGAAGCAAACAAACAACGCAGAGAACAAACAATCAATAACATGGCATAGTGCACAATCATGGATGATGCATGACCATTTAATTGATGCATATAAATAAACTAGTTGACATGGTAACACAATTTAAATGGACCCATATGCAAGTTGAGTTGCATATCAAAAGCCCATGAATTAAGGTTGGAATATTTGTTTTTCAACTAATCAACAGGTGAAAGTGGATTAGTATGATGCATGGATGAGGAAAACAGAAAAATAACAACAATAGAAACAATTTAAAATAAGGTTTACCAAGTTTAGAAATTTATTTATTAAGTTAGGGAATTTTGGTTCCTTAAAGGTGTTACACAAGCATTTGTTGTTTTCAGCAATTTAAATTGTTCAAAACAAATAACAAAGTTCATATTTGGAAAGAGCACAAAATTTTAGGTGGATTACATGTTTCAAATATTGAAAAAGGAATTACAATGATTTAATTATGAATTAAACAAGTTTAAACAAGTTTTAAATGAATTTAAAACAAGTTTGAATTTATTTGAATTTTTATTTGTTCAAAACATTAATTCAAATTCATATTTGGAAAGTTTATACTTTTCTAGTTTGAAAACATATTTTATATGTTCAAAAATATTTTAATTTGAGCAAGTTATGAATTTAGCAAATTTAAATGATTTAAACAAGGTTCAAATTATTTAGGCAGTTTTAATTATTCAAAACATGAAACAAAATTTATATTTTAAAAGATGGTTCAAAATAGCATGGAAAACATATTTTATTTATGTTATTTGGATTAAGTATGAATTAGTTATGCAATTAATCAAATTTCAAATGAATTGTTTGAATTTAAATTTTGATTGCATTTCAAATATTCAAAACAGAATACAAATGTTATCAATAGGTAGAGAATTAAATTTGGTTCAACAAACATTTTATTTGCATTAGTTGGATTTATAAAATATAAGTTATTTGCATTTTCATTTCAGGGACCAAACTGCAAAAGAATTGGACTTAACTGAAAAAAAGAAATGCTAAAAATAGCTCTACACCGTGCAGTGACCCAGCCTGGGTCACTGCCAGTGGGCCCTGGGGCCAACGTGGCAGCAATGCGTGCGCATCAGCTGACGGGGGGGCCACCCTGTCAGTGCCCTTTGCAAAAAAGGTTGGGTTTTTCCCCGCGGGAGGGGGGACTCGAACCCTGGCCTGCGCGGCGCGCGCACTGCACTGTTACCACTGCGCTGCGAACGTTGGCTTGACAGTATACGCTGCGTAGTGAGGTTAACATTCAGCTCGTGTTCGCTATCTGAAACTGACGAAAAACGCGCCTTTTCTGAACCTGACGGAAAACGCACGCCGGCGGCGAGCTGCTGTCGCGTGCTTGCTGCCGTGGATGCGCTGCTGCGAGTGGGTAGTGTGCGTGTGCTGCTGCGTGCTTGCTCAAGAGAGGAAGGAGGAGGGAGTAGTCGTTGCTCACCCTCGTTGCAGGCGAGGCAGCGGCTCGGGGAAGAAACTCCGGCGGCGACAGCACGTTGACGGCGGCGGCGATCCAGACTCCCTCGGGGCTTGCAGAGGTGTCCAGGAGGTCGAGGAAGGTGAGGGGGGTTGATTCCCGGGTTCAGATAGGGTGGAGGAGCACGGCAACGGCGTCGGGCGCCATGGGTTCAGAGGGGTTGCGCCGGTGAGATTCAGAGATGGAGGGGGATGGTGGCAGAGAGAGGGAAATTGGCGGCGGTGCTCGAGGGGGAAGGGTAGCAGGTGGTCTAGGGCTGCTCGGGGGAGGCCTAGGGTAGCTTTTATAGGGCTAGGCGGCGCGCGGTGGCCGTTCGCTGAGGCTGCCGCCGACGTGGCTCCGGTGGATGGCGCGCCGTACGGGAGAGAGAAGAGCGAGGGGGAGCGAAGAGGTATCGGGCCAGGGAGCTGGGCTGGGCTGCTCCCCTGGCCTGTGTCTCTCCCCCTCTGCGCGTTTTTTTTTTGCTTTTTATTTTCAATTTCTTCTGTTTATTTTTTTTTGCTGAAAATGAAATAGGAAGAAAATAGATGGGTTTTGAGTTAGGAAAAATTAGGTAAAAAATTGTGTGAGTTAAATAGGTCAACAACAATCACTTGCCAAGTTTTGATTTCCAAAAAAAATTCAAAAACTTGCTGTTTGTAAATTGGTTCAAATTTGAATGAATTTTGGATTAAGTGACTTATTGAAAACAAGAATTTAAATAGGTTGAACCTTAAGGTTTAAATGGAAACAAATGATTATAATTGTTTTGGTAATTTTCATAATTTTAAATTGGGTGCTGTTTGTGATTTGTTTTGAATTTTGAATGCTAATTGGAATTAGGTGGATGATTAAAGAACAAATAAATAGTTGAGCCTTTTGTTATTTTTCATGGAAACAAATGGAAGTTTAATTTGAACCTTTTAGGTGGAAAGTTGTAACATAACAAGTATGAACAAGCATTTGAACTATTGGTTTGAATTTCCATTGTGAAAACAAATAAAAACATATGCAATCAAAAGGAAAACAAATGCAAACAAAGAATGAGTATGATGACATGATGCAAAACCTTAATAAAACAAGAAACAAACATTCTAAATGGAAGTTTTCATACTTGGGATGTTACAAAACGCCCCCCCTTGAAGGAATCGCGCCCCGAGATTCCTACTGAGAAGAGAAAAGGTCCGGATACTTCTTGCGAAGATCGTCTTCGGTCTCCCACGTTGCCTCTTTATCGGAATGATGAGACCACTGCACCTTCAAGAACTTGGTGCTCTTGTTGCGAGTCTTACGCTCGGTCTCATCGAGAATTCGAACAGGGTGCTCCTCATAAGATAGATCATCTTGCAGTTCAATGGAATCATGATCAACTGCACGATCTGGATCTTTGAAACACCTCTTGAGCTGTGACACGTGAAACACATCGTGCACCTTGGATAGTTTTTCTGGAAGTTCAAGACGATAGGCATTTTCCGCACGCCTTGAGAGAATGTTGAAAGGACCAATGTATCTTGGTGCAAGTTTTCCTTTCACACCAAAACGATGAGTGCCTCTGAGGGGAGTTACACGGAGATATGCCTTGTCACCAGGTGCATAGACCATATCCCTGTGCTTGCTGTCATAGTAGCTTTTCTGACGAGACTGAGCAATCTTGAGATTGTCACGAATGATGCGAACTTTCTCTTCGGCTTCCTTAACAATGTCAGGGCCTAAGAGTGAACGTTCACCAGCTCCAGACCAATTGATTGGACTCCTGCATCTGCGGCCATAGAGAGCTTCAAATGGTGCCATGCCTAGGCTTGCCTGGAAGCTGTTGTTGTAGGAGAATTCAGCATATGGAAGGCAATCCTCCCATTTCATGCCAAAGGAGAGACCACATGCTCTGAGCATATCCTCGAGAATCTGATTGACTCTTTCGACTTGCCCCTGAGACTGAGGGTGATAAGCTGTGCTGAACAGAAGTTTGATGCCCAATGCTTCTTGAAAGCTTTTCCAGAAATGAGAAGTGAATATGCTTCCACGGTCTGAGCTTATTTCCAATGGAACACCATGAAGAGGAACAATCTTTGCTGTGTAGAGCTCTGCTAACTGGCTAGCTGAGATTGTTTCTTTGACAGCAAGGAAGTGAGCTACCTTAGTGAGACGATCAATGACAACGAAGATTGCATCGTTGCCCTTCTTGGACTTTGGAAAACCAGTGACGAAGTCCATTTCAATCATGTCCCACTTCCACTCAGGGATTTTTAGAGGTTGGACTAGACCGGCTGTTTTCTGATGGACTGCCTTAACACGTTGACAAACGTCGCATTCAGAAACGTATTGAGCAATTTCACGTTTCATGCCAGGCCACCAATACAGTGTCTTAAGATCCTGGTACATCTTTGTACTTCCAGGGTGGATGGAGAGAGGAGTTTCATGAGCCTCCTTGAGAATGACATCTTTGAGACTTTGAACTTGAGAAACTGCAATGCGTCCTTCGAAGAACACAGTTCCCTTGTCATCAATTGAGAAGGACTTAAATTTCTCCTTGCCTTCTTTGATGTGTTCTACCATCTTCTTGATTTCAGCATCACGAAGTTGTTCAGAACGAATCTTGTCCTCGAGAGTTGGACTGGCTGTCAAGTTTGCAAGATAACCTTGAGGAACAAGACCAAGGTTGAGCTTCTGGAATTCTTCATGAAGAGGAGGTTGGCTTTCCATGATCATGAGATTATTGCAATACGACTTGCGACTGAGAGCATCGGCCATAACATTAGCCTTCCCCGGAGTGTAAGAAATGGTGAGATCAAAGTCTTTAATCTTTTCAATCCATCTCCTTTGCCTGAGATTTAGATCTGGTTGAGTGAAGATGTATTTCAGACTCTTTTGACCGGAAAAGATTTCAGTGCGATTACCCAACAAGTATTGTCTCCATTTCTTGAGGGCAAACACAACTACTGCAAGTTCAAGGTCATGAGTGGGATAGTTTTGCTCATGTGCATTCAACTGACGTGAAGCATAAGCCACAACTTGACGTTCTTGCATAAGAACTGCACCTAGACCTTGGAGAGATGCATCGCAGAATATCTGGAAAGGTTTGGTAGGATCTGGGCCAACCAGAACTGGTGTAGAAGTGAGTTTAGTCTTCAGGAGATTGAAACTTTCATCACATTGTGGAGACCAAACAAACTTCTTGTCCTTCTTTGTGAGATCAGTGAGAGGTTTGGCAATCTTGGAAAAGTTTTGGACGAAACGACGGCAATAGCTAGCCAAGCCAAGAAAACTTCTTACTTGCTTCACCGTCTTTGGAGGTTTCCAATCAACAATTGCCTTAACCTTTTCTGGATCAATGGCTATGCCCTTGGCTGAGATGACATGACCAAGGTAAGCAACTTCTGGAATCCAGAACTCACATTTGGAGAACTTGGCATACAGACGATGCTCGCGAAGTTTCATGAGAGTGAGACGAAGATGTTCTCCATGCTCTTCCTCAGATTTGGAGTAGACAAGGATGTCATCAAGATATACCACAACGAACTTGTCGACGTATTCATGGAAGACAGAATTCATGAGTCGAGAGAATGTCGCCGGTGCATTGGTGAGACCAAAGGACATGACGGTGTATTCATATAGACCGTACCGAGTGGTGAAAGCTGTTTTTGGAATATCTTCCTTTCTGATCTTTATTTGATGGTAACCCATTCTCAAGTCTAACTTGGAGAATATTGAGGCTCCAACAAGTTGATCAAAAATATCATCGATACGAGGAATTGGATACTTGTTTTTGATGGTTTTCTCGTTAAGAGGACGATAGTCAACAACGAGTCTCTTTGTTTGATCCTTCTTCGCAACGAACAGAGTTGGGCAACCCCAAGCGGAGGAACTAGGTTGAATGTAACCTTTTTCCATGTACATATCGATTTGCTCCTTTAACAGTTTCAGTTCAGGAGGAGCTATCTTGTATGGATGCTTAGAGATTGGAGCAGTACCTGGTTCAAGCTCGATCACGAACTCAACTGCTCTGTCCGGAGGCATCCCTGGCAACTCTTCAGGAAAGACGTCAGGGAATTCACAAACCACCGGAACATTTTCAAGTAGAGGTAGAGGTTTAGCATCGAGGGTGTAAAGCTGAACATCACTTGATTCATTTGGAGAATAGACTATCTGGCCAGAAGGGTGGAACAGAGTTATTGACTTCTGAGCACAGTCAATCGTAGCTTTATTGGCCTTCAACCAATCCATGCCAAGAATGACATCAATGTCAGAATCGCCAAGCAGAATGAGAGAAGCAAGGAATATGTGGCCTCCAATTAGAATTTGATTTTCATGACTGATCTTGGAAGTTTGCATAGTTGCTCGAGGGGAGTTTACTACTAGCGGGGAACCCAAACCAACAAAAGGGAGTTTAATTGCTGTCGCAAAGATCTTTGACACGAAAGAATGCGATGCTCCGGTATCAAACAACACTTTAGCTGGAAAAGAGTTTACGGGGAATGTACCGAGAACGACGTCAGGAGCTTCCTCAGCTTTGTCGATCTTGACATGATTCACCCTTGCGGTCCTCCCAACAGGCCTGTTGTTGGAGTTGAAGGCTTTAGCCGGGGGAGCACGCACCATTGCCTGGTTTGTGTTGGGACGAGGTGGTGGTGGAGGTAGCTGCCTCTTAGTGCACTTGTCAGCGTAGTGCCCCGTCTACTTGCACTTGTAGCAAGTGACGACACGAGGAGGATCTGGTCTTGGCTGCCCCATTGAAAACCTCTGACCATGCATCTGAGATGGGTTGGGTGGGCGGGGAGCGAAGCCTGGAGAAGCTTGGGCATATGGAGCCCGAGTGACAGCACCATTTGGCACCCAGATGCGGCGCTTCTGCGGAGGGGTGGTCATGTTGGAGGAGGAACCACCCTCACGCGAGTGCTTTCGAGACTCCTCGAACGCCTTGCGCCCATTTTCTTCATTGAGCGCGGTGTTAACGAGCTCCTCGAAGTTGTTGGCCTTGATGTTGGTGAGGGCGTACTTGAGTTCTGGGTTAAAACCTCTGCGGAACCTTGCCATCTTCTTAGCCTCAGTGGACACCTCATCACCAGCATAACGAGCGAGGCTATTGAACTCACTCTGATAGCCAATGACGTCCAGCTTGCCCTGCTTGAGTGAGCAAAACTCTTCACGCATCCTTTCCATGAGACCATCTGGAATGTGGTGCTTCAGGAAAGCTTCCTTGAAACAACCCCAGGTGATTGGGTAGCCAGCTCTCATGGTCTGGTAGTTTTCCCACCAAGTAGCTGCCTGACCCTTCAGCAGATAGGATGCATACTTGACCTTGTCTTCCTCAGCAACGTGAGAAATCTCCAGAGCCCTAGCTATCTCACGGATCCAGTCATCAGCATCCAGAGGCTCGCGTGTTGCCACAAAAGCTCTCGGGCCCAGACTCATAAACTCCTTGATACTGACTCGTGGAGCATTCTGGTTGTTGTGCTGGTTAGTCTGGAACTGGGCCATCTGTGCCATGACCTGAGTCATCTGAGTCAACAGCTCCGTGATTGGCGGTGGCTCAGGCGGGTTGTTCCTTGTTGGCGGCATCCTGAATGGAAATGCATTTTAGCACAACAACAGAAAAGGATAGACTTGGTAACCGAAAAGAGAGATTATTCTGACGCATGAATAGATAACCAACAGGTACATCATCACATGTTCAAATACATCAGAATATCCAACACACCACAAATGGTTCGAATGTCAAAGGATAACTAAACATAGCTAAGAATGGATACATCGGTACTCTCATGCTCATCACGCAGGACGGCGGTGAGTAGTACGACGAGAGGTACGGTGAGGAGCACGCCCACAAAAGTAGGTAGAACGACGATCCACATAGATCTGACGTGGCCTGAGAGCGACTCTAGGTGTGGTGAAGTACATAGCGTCGACTCCCTGTGCTCCAAAGCGTGGAATCCCAGTGTAACCAGCACCGAGGTTGAGGAGTGGACCTCTGATCGGCTCGTAACCTCCAGCATCTGGCAGACGACGACCAACTGGCTGATCGAAACGTGCAAAGCGCTCATCTCCAACAAAGTCTGTGGTGTACGTCGCCAGACAAGTCAAAGCAAGGTAGAGCTGCTCTCTGACTGAAGCCAACTCCTGAGATAGTGTGCTGGCAACTGCGTCACTGTGCCTCACAAACTGAGCGGTGGTGTGCAGCCTGGAGTTATCATGCTCGTAGACATCCAGGTTGTCGTAGAGAGTGAAGTGAGCTCCCTCCGAAGTGATGTAACCACGGGGGATGTGGCGATAGATAGAATCGTCAAATCCCCAGTAGTCAGCACGAAGGACGGTGAGGCTCACATAAGCTGCCTGCTGCACAGCCATATCCACTGTGGAACCTACTGCCTCGTAGCGGTGGACTACGCTCATGCCATCATCTGACAGAATGTAGACGATAGCCTGGTATTAGGTCTGGTCAAACTCTCGCTGCTGCTCGTAGACCTGGTACTCTGGTGCCCAACGGAACCCCAGATAAGTGACCATGTCTCTCAGCATCTCCGGATAACCGGCGGTGCTCTCGCAGCGAGTCATCCGAACCACCTGCGGGTAGAACCTGAGATCCATCTGCAGATGATCGGGGAAGTTTTGATTAGACGCCGGTAGAAGAACTGAAGTGGAAAGCAACAACAAGGTTTCAACGGACGAAAAGGATGTTGAGAAGAACAGGATATCGAAGCAACATCGGGAAACACGAGACCAAAAAACTCCTGAGGTACTACGGAAAACCCCATCCGGGCTTCTAAAGGATCAATATCTACTGCTTAAGGAATAGAGGATCTGCTTCCGGGGCTTACACGCCTCCGTTCTCAATCATGAGTAGGCAACATGATAAATCATGTCACAACCACCTCCATTCCTATGGTCTAGTAGATATAACTATCCTAGAGAAACCAGGATACGTGAAACCCTAACTTGAAAGTTTAGATGAGAAGAGAAAACAACGTTGCACTTCCTTACCAGAAAAGGGTGGGTGGGTGGGGAAAGAAGAAAAATGACAGAATTCCTACTCTCACGTTTCATTTTTCCTATATAGCTACAAAATAGTTTCTAGACTCAACTGCGACCAGTAAAAGGGATCCTACAGGCAGACAGGCTCTGATACCATTTGTCGCACCCGGACTTCTAGAGGATACTCGCAGTTCCGTTGAACAGTAGTTGATTGGATTACGGGGCTTACCGGCACCCGCATCTCTTACGAGTAGGCCAACACACGTATGTGTGACAACCAACCCCTACTGTTCATCGTCTACGTAAACCATCCCATAGAGATCAGGATACTACCATTGACGTACTTCATACCATACACACATGGTACGTCAACGGCGTTTAACAGAATGATAGCACAACATATATCTAAGACACAAATAAATAGAAATAAGTTGCAAATAGCTCTCACTAGAGCAGAGATAGCAAATACAATCATCCAGAGGACACATGTCCCAACATATCATCATTACATCACAGCGGAAGCATTCAAAGGGTCTGAGTACAGACAAAATCCAAATAGGCTTAAGAAGCCGGAAACGAAAAGACGGAGCCCATCCACGTAGTCTCGGATCCTGCCCGGGTCCGCTATCTACTCGTCAGCAGCCTCGTCAAACTCCACGTAGTAGCCATCACGGGGATCCTCGTAAGCATAGTCTGCGGAAACCACAGCCCCAAAGGGGTCAGTACAACAACGTACTGGCAAGCAAGACTCACAGTTCACCAAAGTGTAACCCGTCAACACCAAGCACCGATGCTTTGGGTTCAACGGAAGAAAAGGGGATACAAAAGATGCGGCAGCTGGCTGCACTAACCAGCTACAGAACATGATACAACTTACGGCTAATAGAAAGAAGATAAGATAGCGTATCGTAACCAACTATAACTAACCACCAAACAAACCCATCCTGGATCTCGCCCCTTATCCAAAGAAGCAACCCGAGGATAACTCACACAGTTGGATTAATGATGGATCAAGTTATTGTGGCAATAAAGCTATTACTAGTCAAGTTATCATTAGTTAGGTGTAAGTTGTTCTGAGTACTTGTTAGCCAGTACTTTCACCAAGTTAACCATAACCGCGGAAAACACGGCTTCTCGAGAAGATTTATCCCTGCAGGGGTGCACCAATTTGGCCGTACACGTAAGAATATCCCGCCAGACGGGAATCAAACCCACCAAGCGAGGCACTCTACACAACTCAACTCTTCTTCGCATCAAGCCCAAAGAACCACGTGTTGTGCGTGCGCGGCTAATCGAGCCCCACGAAGAAAAGGGGTGTAACGTCCGGGGTTTTTCCCCAATTAGAGTTGATCGGTGTTTTTCCTTTTGCATCGCATGGCATACCGCATCATCCCGCATTTCAAACTTGCAAACTAATATAAATTAATCAACTCATGTTTTCTAAAATTTGTTGGAATTTATTTGGTGCATAAATCCAATTGTTTTAATCGAGTCTGAACAATTTCTGGAAAAAAATAAGCAAAAAATAAAATTGAGAAGAGAGGGAGAGAGCAGCCAGCCAGCCTGCCCCATTTTCGGCCCAGCAGCCCAACAAGGCCCAGCCGGCCAACATCCCCACCCAAAACCCTAACTCTTTCCCTTCCCTCCTCCTTTCCCCCCCGCCGTTTCTGTTATTTGCAAAGGGGTCCTCCCACCGGTGCAAAAGAAAAAAAAAAAACGAAGCAGCGAACCGCACGCACTGGAAAACGCTCGTCCCTCTCCTTCCGTCGCTCGACCCCCCCGCTCGCTGTATCGCCTCTGCCTCCTCCTCGATCCCCTCGCTCGCTCCAACCCCGTCGTCCTCCTCCTGCCCCGTGACGCCATGGCCGCCGGCCACTCCTCTCCGCCGCCGCATGTTCTGCTCCCCGCCGACGACCTGGCTGCGCCCCTCCCGAGCTCCTCCCTCCCCGTCTGCCTCCACTCGCACGCCCCCGTCTCCCACCTCCGCCTCTACCCGCCTCCTGCCCCCGGTTCCCTCACCTCCGGCACTCTCTCCGGCCGCCCTCCTCCCGCTGGCCGCCCGAGCTCTGCGCCCCCTCCCTCTCTAGACCGAGCAGCACCGCGCCCCGTCGCCGGCCTCCTCTCCATCCCCGGGCCGGCCAGGAGCTGTCCCCGCGGCGGACGTCGCCGTCCCCGCCGCCAAGCTCCTCCCGTCGCCCTACCGCCCCCTCCATCTTCTCTGCTCACTGCCGCCGGCCAAGGGAGAGGGGAGGATGGGTAGCCGGATGCTGCCGCTGCCCCGCCGGTTCGAGATCGTCCTCGGCAAGGACCGCGACCGGTGGCCGCCGGAGGCCAGGTTCATCGAGACCGCGTGGACGCTTGGCTGTTCGACGCCCGGATGCGTGCCGGTGTCAAAGAAGGGATGCACGAGGATGCCGTCAGCCTGTTCGATGAAATGCCACAACGGTTCGACGTCGTGGAGTATTAGTGCCCCTGCCTTGTGTGTCGCCTTCGTGCGTGTTTGCGAGACCGTTGTCGTGAACCTCGACGACCGGGGAACCGCCAAGATCTCCTCCGACCCCAAACGACTACTTCCGCGTCCACGACTACTTCGACTACGGACGTGTACGACTCCTTCCACTACAACGTCTACGTCCCCGTACCTCGTCGACAAGATCTCCATCGACAAGTACCTCGGCTGTGAACCTTGGAACCCTAAATCATCGACAAGTACATGGACCATGAACAATAGTCAAGATCCTCGACCCGAGAACGACAACCATCGACAAGATCCTACCATGTCCGCCTTGCGTTGGCCGCCTTCGTGCGCGTCCATGAATTCTCATCGATCGGAGATGCGGCACGATCACCTCCGACCCCGAAGACGACGCGGTAGCGGCTCGCCCACGACTACTACGACTACACCGGCTCCGGACGTTGAACGACTACGTCGACGACGATGATCGTGTGGTTTGAGAACGAACGCCTACTTCCTCTTCGGACCCCGATGAAAAGATCGACAACGACCACCGGAACGAGAACGACTACTTCGACTACTTCCTCGACGTCGACTACTTCCACTACCATGCCTACGTCGACTACTTCCTCTATGACCCGAAGACATCGACTTCGACTACATCGACAACGGAATGTCTACTTCCCCTCCTACGACGACTTCGTCTACTTCCCATTCTTCGTCTACTTCCTCCACGTTCCGAAGTTCCGGCGTTGACTCCGGCGATCCTCTTTCCAACGTGCGAACCCAAACCCTAAAACCCCTATACCTATGCCCTACTTTCTATAACATATCAACTATATTTAAAATGTCATCGCATCATGTTGCATCGCATTTGGTGGGTTCGGGTAATAGTAATGACACCTAATAAATAATTATGGAATGTGTTGGGGTATTTAATTCAACTGTTGCCCCATTCCATTTAAATTGCCTAACTCATCTACTTTATTGTTTGCCATGCTAAATAACAATTAAATTGTTGGTTAGCTAAACAACTTGAACCAATTCCTATTTCTCCGGACTCCGGTTCCGATTAAATTGCTTAAGTTGTTTCTCCTGTTGCATCTTGCCATGTCATGCATATAAAATAGGATCATGCTGGATCTTTGCCGTAGAAGTAATTGTTGCATCCGGTGTTTCTTTTAGTTCGTTGCTTCTTCCCGGATAGGACGTTGAGATGATGTGAGCAACGACAAGTTCTGCTACCTTGCGGGATCTCAGGCAAGTATACTCACTTGCTGCCATATGGCTGCCTTTCATCACTTGTTACCGATTCTTTCCGTTGATTCTTTTCTGCTAGCCTTAGTAGTAGTTGTTTCTGTTACGAACCCATCACATGAATCCCTTAACCTTGATATTGCCTCACCTCCACACCTATAACCATTGCTTGTGCCCGTGTCTTACTAGCATGCTTAGGTTGTTTTGCTCGAGTCTGTTACCCGTTACTTTCTGTTATTACTTCATTATGTTCTGGGGGCTCGAGGTTAATCAATCAATCAATCCTGTTAATGCTAATGGTAATAATAATTTGATGATAAGGCACCGGCAGGAGGCCCTTGTGGTTTTGAGGCCTGCTAGTGTCGACCCTAATAGGAAAAGGGTCTTGTCTACTGATCCATGATGAGCGCACTACCCGCATGTGGGAAGCGAGTATGGGAGCCCCCCTCAATTTGACTCGATTCGCATCTCGTCCAAATCGCCTCATTTAGTTCGGGTTTTCCATTTGCTGCATGCATGATCTTGCGAGCCCTTGGTACCCGGGTGGAACTTTCGTAGTCGGCATATAGGGGGACACGTTCTTAGAGTGCTATGAGGGTCCATTTTCTTCTGGGCTCGATTAGCCGTGCGCCCAAGGTGCTTTGGGCTTGATGCGAAGAAGGGTTGGATTGTGTAGAGTACCTCGCTTGGTGGGGTGATCTCCCATCTGGCGGGTTATTCTTGCGTGTACGGCTAAATTGGTGCAACCCTGCAGGGATAATCTTCTCGAGAAGCCGTGTTTTCCGCGGTTATGGATTACTTGGTGAAAGTACTGGCTAACAAGTACTCAGGACAACTTAAACATAATGATCAATCATGTTACACCCAGTGATTAACAACTTGACTAGTAATAGGTTCATTCACACAATAACTTGATTCACCTCTAAAACAACCGTGTGAGTTATCCTCGGATTGCTTCTTTGGATAAGGGGCGAGATCCAGGATGGGTTTGTTTGGAGTTACTTTCAGTTGGTTACAATACTCGATCTTATCTTCTTTCTGTTAGCCGGAAGTGGTAGTATCTCTCTGTAGTTGGTTAGTGCAGCCTGCTGTCGCTTATTTGCAATAACCCCTTCCTTTCCGTTGATCCTAAAGTATTTGTATCTTGTGATGACTGGCTACGCCGGTATCTTGTGAGTATGGGTTTATCCCCTTGCCAGTACTTAACCGTACTGACCCACGAATCTCTTTCGTGGCTGCAAATTCAATATTGCAGTCAACAGGTTTGAAGTCTGACGACGTTAGCTTGGGAATCCCTCCGGCTTGGCCTGGGCAGGGATTGGACGCTCTCGGTTATCTTCAGGACTCTTAGTCCAACTTGTATCTTGTCCGTAGCCGGACGCTTTTGTTTCTTCCGCTGTTATTTTGGATCTTTGTATTGTATCAGTTGTATCCTGGCTCGTTTGAGTCATCTTGTATCTATCTGTTTCTGTTGTAATTGTGGATTATTCGTGAACTGTTGTAATGTTATCACAAGTGGCAACCTGGAATCGGTTATTATGTGGACTTTGGCGGGAATGCTGAAATCTGCATAGTGCCCGATCTCGGGGCGTCACAAATGGTATCAGAGCCTTGGTTCCGATTCCCGAGATTGTTTCGATACGAATGGTTATCGAAGCAACGGGTCCGCAAAGCCTGTAGGATAACCTCGCTAACGGTCGTTGTTTCTAGAGTGTCAAAAACTATTTCTGCTAAACTATTTTGGAAAAACATCTCAATAGGATTCTTGTTTTCTCCTTATCCCTATTCTATTTCCCCTCCCATCTGATTTGTTTTGGAGTCTTCCCTCTTGTCTATCTTTCAAAGTGTTAGGATCCTACGTGGGTGGACGTTTTATGATCCTTTAACCTAATAGGTTCGATCATCGGAAGATTCCTGGTGGAAGAACATCGTCATCAGCCCGAGCAAGATTCCCTTATTAGTGGTGTCGAGGAGATCAACTGGAACCATGAAGAATCGTTAGTTGAACTTCTTTCCCCTCCCGGGTTAGCAGGTGGATTGCGAGGGCGCAATCCCTTGTTAGTGGTGTCGTCTGTAACGTCCGGGGTTTTTCCCCAATTAGAGTTGATCGGTGTTTTTCCTTTTGCATCGCATGGCATACCGCATCATCCCGCATTTCAAACTTGCAAACTAATATAAATTAATCAACTCATGTTTTCTAAAATTTGTTGGAATTTATTTGGTGCATAAATCCAATTGTTTTAATCGAGTCTGAACAATTTCTGGAAAAAAATAAGCAAAAAATAAAATTGAGAAGAGAGGGAGAGAGCAGCCAGCCAGCCTGCCCCATTTTCGGCCCAGCAGCCCAACAAGGCCCAGCCGGCCAACATCCCCACCCAAAACCCTAACTCTTTCCCTTCCCTCCTCCTTTCCCCCCCCCCGCCGTTTCTGTTATTTGCAAAGGGGTCCTCCCACCGGTGCAAAAGAAAAAAAAAAGAAAGAAAAGAAACGAAGCAGCGAACCGCACGCACTGGAAAACGCTCGTCCCTCTCCTTCCGTCGCTCGACCCCCCCGCTCGCTGTATCGCCTCTGCCTCCTCCTCGATCCCCTCGCTCGCTCCAACCCCGTCGTCCTCCTCCTGCCCCGTGACGCCATGGCCGCCGGCCACTCCTCTCCGCCGCCGCATGTTCTGCTCCCCGCCGACGACCTGGTTGCGCCCCTCCCGAGCTCCTCCCTCCCCGTCTGCCTCCACTCGCACGCCCCCGTCTCCCACCTGCGCCTCCACCCGCCTCCTGCCCCCGGTTCCCTCACCTCCGGCACTCTCTCCGGCCGCCCTCCTCCTGCTGGCCGCCCGAGCTCTGCGCCCCCTCCCTCTCTAGACCGAGCAGCACCGCGCCCCGTCGCCGGCCTCCTCTCCATCCCCGGGCCGGCCAGGAGCTGTCCCCGCGGCGGACGTCGCCGTCCCCGCCGCCAAGCTCCTCCCGTCGCCCTACCGCCCCCTCCATCTTCTCTGCTCACTGCCGCCGGCCAAGGGAGAGGGGAGGATGGGTAGCCGGATGCTGCCGCTGCCCCGCCGGTTCGAGATCGTCCTCGGCAAGGACCGCGACCGGTGGCCGCCGGAGGCCAGGTTCATCGAGACCGCGTGGACGCTTGGCTGTTCGATGCCCGGATGCGTGCCGGTGTCAAAGAAGGGATGCACGAGGATGCCGTCAGCCTGTTCGATGAAATGCCACAACGGTTCGACGTCGTGGAGTATTAGTGCCCCTGCCTTGTGTGTCGCCTTCGTGCGTGTTTGCGAGACCGTTGTCGTGAACCTCGACGACCGGGGAACCACCAAGCTCTCCTCCGACCCCAAACGACTACTTCCGCGTCCACGACTACTTCGACTACGGACGTGTACGACTCCTTCCACTACAACGTCTACGTCCCCGTACCTTGTCGACAAGATCTCCATCGACAAGTACCTCGGCTGTGAACCTTGGAACCCTAAATCATCGACAAGTACATGGACCATGAACAATAGTCAAGATCCTCGACCCGAGAACGACAACCATCGACAAGATCCTACCATGTCCGCCTTGCGTTGGCCGCCTTCGTGCGCGTCCATGAATTCTCA
Organism: Alopecurus myosuroides; assembly: GCA_028641055.1. Classification (NCBI taxonomy): domain Eukaryota; kingdom Viridiplantae; phylum Streptophyta; class Magnoliopsida; order Poales; family Poaceae; genus Alopecurus; species Alopecurus myosuroides. The sequence goes on from CM054057.1 coordinate 291,500,421, forward strand.
TCGATCGGAGATGCGGCACGATCACCTCCGACCCCGAAGACGACGCGGTAGCGGCTCGCCCACGACTACTACGACTACACCGGCTCCGGACGTTGAACGACTACGTCGACGACGATGATCGTGTGGTTTGAGAACGAACGCCTACTTCCTCTTCGGACCCCGATGAAAAGATCGACAATGACCACCGGAACGAGAACGACTACTTCGACTACTTCCTCGACGTCGACTACTTCCACTACCACGCCTACGTCGACTACTTCCTCTATGACCCGAAGACATCGACTTCGACTACATCGACAACGGAATGTCTACTTCCCCTCCTACGACGACTTCGTCTACTTCCCATTCTTCGTCTACTTCCTCCATGTTCCGAAGTTCCGGCGTTGACTCCGGCGATCCTCTTTCCAACGTGCGAACCCAAACCCTAAAACCCCTATACCTATGCCCTACTTTCTATAACATATCAACTATATTTAAAATGTCATCGCATCATGTTGCATCGCATTTGGTGGGTTCGGGTAATAGTAATGACACCTAATAAATAATTATGGAATGTGTTGGGGTATTTAATTCAACTGTTGCCCCATTCCATTTAAATTGCCTAACTCATCTACTTTATTGTTTGCCATGCTAAATAACAATTAAATTGTTGGTTAGCTAAACAACTTGAACCAATTCCTATTTCTCCGGACTCCGGTTCCGATTAAATTGCTTAAGTTGTTTCCCCTGTTGCATCTTGCCATGCCATGCATATAAAATAGGATCATGCTGGATCTTTGCCGTAGAAGTAATTGTTGCATCCGGTGTTTCTTTTAGCTCGTTGCTTCTTCCCGGATAGGACGTTGAGATGATGTGAGCAACGACAAGTTCTGCTACCTTGCGGGATCTCAGGCAAGTATACTCACTTGCTGCCAAATGGCTGCCTTTCATCACTTGTTACCGATACTTTCCGTTGTTCTGTTCTGCTAGCCTTAGTAGTAGTTGTTTCTGTTACGAACCTATCACATGAATCCTTTAACCCTGACATTTCCTCACCTCCACTCCTATAACCATTGCTTGTGCCGTGTCTTATTAGCATGCTTAGGTTGTTTTGCTCGAGTCTGTTACCCGTTACTTTCTGTTGTTACTTCATTATGTTCTAGGGGGCTCGATGTTTAATCAATCAATCATGCTAATGTTACTATTACTAATAATTTGATGATAAGGCACCGGCAGGAGGCCCTTGTGGTTTTGAGGCCTGCTAGTGTCGATCCTAATAGGAAAAGGGTCTTGTCTACTGATCCATGATGAGCGCACTACCCGCATGTGGGAAGCGAGTATGGGCGCCCCCCTCAATTTGACTCGATTCGCATCTCTTCCAAATCGCCTCATTTAGTTCGGGTTTTCCATTTGCTGCATGCATGATCTTGCGAGCCCTTGGTACCCGGGTGGAACTTTCGTAGTCGGCATATAGGGGGACACGGTCTTAGAGTGCTATGAGGGTCCCTTTTCTTCGGGGCTCGATTAGCCGTGCGCCCAAGGTTCTTTGGGCTTGATGCGAAGAAGGGTTGGATTGTGTAGAGTACCTCGCTTGGTGGGGTGATCTCCCATCTGGCGGGTTATTCTTGCGTGTACGGCTAAATTGGTGCAACCCTGCAGGGATAATCTTCTCGAGAAGCCGTGTTTTCCGCGGTTATGGATTACTTGGTGAAAGTACTGGCTAACAAGTACTCAGGACAACTTAAACATAATGATCATTCATGTTACACCCAAAGATTAACAACTTGACTAGTAACAGGTTTATTCACACAATAACTTGATTCACCTCTAATACAACTGTCTGAGTTATCCTCGGATCGCTTCTTTGGATAAGGGGCGAGATCCAGGATGGGTTTGTTTGGAGTTACTTTCAGTTGGTTACAATACTCGATCTTATCTTCTTTCTGTTAGCCGGAAGTTGTAGTATATCTCTGTAGATGGTTAGTGCAGCCGCTGCCGCTTATTTGCAATAACCCCTTCCTTTCCGTTGATCCCAAAGTATCTGTATCTTGTGATGACTGGCTACGCCGGTATCTTGTGAGTATGGTTTATCCACTTGCCAGTACTTAACCGTACTGACCCACGAATCTCTTTCGTGGCTGCATATTCAATATTGCAGTCAACAGGTTTGAAGTCTGACGACGTTAGCTTGGGAATCCCTCCGGCTTGGCCTGGGCAGGGATTGGACGCTCTCGGTTATCTTCAAGACTCTTAGTCCAATTTGGATCTTGTCCGTAGCCGGACGCTATGTTGTTTCTTCCGCTGTTATTTGGATCTTTGTATTGTATCAGTTGTATCCCTGGCTCGTTTGAGTCATCTTGTATCTATCTGTTTCTGTTGTAATTGTGCATTATTCGTGAACTGTTGTAATGTTATCACAAGTGGCAACCTGGAATCGGTTATTATGTGGACTTTGGCGGGAATGCTGAAATCTGCATAGTGCCCGATCTCGGGGCGTCACAAGGGGACCCTCATAGCACTCTAAGACCACGCCGCCCTAAATGCCGACTACAAAAGTTCCACCCTGGCCTCGGGTTCGTACCTGCATATGAGTGCATCAAATGGAAACCCCGAACTAAGTGTGGAGATTTGGACGAGATGCGAATCGAATCAAATTGAGGGGGGCGCCCATACACGCTTCCCACATGCGGATAGTGCGCTCATCATGGATCAGTAGACAAGACCCTTTTCCTAATTAGGGTCGACACTAGCAGGCCTCAAAACCACGCCGGGCCTCCTGCCGGTGCCTTATCAGCAAATTATTATTACCTCAAAATTAACAGGTTGTTGTTTAACATCGAGACCCAGAACATAAAGAAATAGTAACATAAATTAACGGGTAACAAACTCGAGAAGAAACAACCCTAAGCATGCTAGTAGGACACGGGCAACAAGCAATGGGGTTATAGGTGTGGAGGTGAGGCTATATCAGGATTAAAGGATAACATGTGATAGGATCGAACAGAAGCAACGATTCATAGGGCTAGCAGAATAGACAACGGAAAGTATCGGTATCCAATGTTGAAAGGAACACAATGGTTCATGTGAGTGAATACTTGCCTGCAAACTCAGTAGCCTGGTACTGGGCTAACTCCTCAGAAGGGGTGTCGTAAGTATCGTCTGTCTCAACGTCGTCGTCTATTCGAGAAGAAGCAAACAAACAACGCAGAGAACAAACAATCAATAACATGGCATAGTGCACAATCATGGATGATGCATGACCATTTAATTGATGCATAGAAATAAACTAGTTGACATGGTAACACAATTTAAATGGACCCATATGCAAGTTGAGTTGCATATGAAAAGCCCATGAATTAAGGTTGGAATGTTTGTTTTTCAACTAATCAACAGGTGAAAGTGGATTAGTATGATGCATGGATGAGGAAAACAGAAAAATAACAACAATAGAAACAATTTAAAATAAGGTTTACCAAGTTTAGAAATTTATTTATTAAGTTAGGGAATTTTGGTTCCTTAAAGGTGTTACACAAGCATTTGTTGTTTTCAGCAATTTAAATTGTTCAAAACAAATAAAAAAGTTCATATTTGGAAAGAGCACAAAATTTTAGGTGGATTACATGTTTCAAATATTGAAAAAGGAATTACAATGATTTAATTATGAATTAAACAAGTTTAAACAAGTTTTAAATGAATTTAAAACAAGTTTGAATTTATTTGAATTTTTATTTGTTCAAAACATTAATTCAAATTCATATTTGAAAAGTTTATACTTTTCTAGTTTGAAAACATATTTTATATGTTCAAAAATAATTTAATTTGAGCAAGTTATGAATTTAGCAAATTTAAATGATTTAAACAAGGTTTAAATTATTTAGGCAGTTTTAATTATTCAAAACATGAAACAAAATTTATATTTGAAAAGATGGTTCAAAATAGCATGGAAAACATATTTTATTTATGTTATTTGGATTAAGTATGAATTAGTTATGCAATTAATCAAATTTCAAATGAATTGTTTGAATTTGAAATTTGATTGCATTTGAAATATTCAAAACAGAATACAAATGTTATCAATAGGTGGAGAATTAAATTTGGTTCAACAAACATATTTTATTTGCATTAGTTGGATTTATAAAATATAAGTTATTTGCATTTTCATTTCAGGGACCAAACTGCAAAAGAATTGGACTTAACTGAAAAAAAGAAAAGCTGAAAATAGCTCTACACCGTGCAGTGACCCAGCCTGGGTCACTGCCAGTGGGCCCTAGAGCCAACGTGGCAGCAATGCGTGCGCAGCAGCTGACAGGGGGGCCACCCTGTCAGTGCCCTTTGCAAAAAAGGTTGGGTTTTTCCCTGCGGGAGGGGGGACTCGAACCCTGGCCTGCGCGGCACGCGCACTGCACTGCTACCACTGCGCTGCAAACGTTGGCTTGACAGTATACGCTGCGCAGTGAGGTTAACATTCAGCTCGTGTTCGCTATCTGAAACTGACAAAAAACACGCCTTTTCTGAACCTGACGGAAAACGCACGCCGGCGGCGAGCTCCTGTCGCGTGCTTGCTGCCGTGGATGCGCTGCTGCGAGTGGGTGGTGTGCGTGTGCTGCTGCGTGCTTGCGCAAGAGAGGAAGGAGGAGGGAGTAGTCGTTGCTCACCCTCGTTGCAGGCGAGGCAGCGGCTCGGGGAAGAAACTCCGGCGGCGACAGCACGTTGACGGCGGCGGCGATCCAGAATCCCTCGGGGCTCGCAGAGGTGTCCAGGAGGTCGAGGAAGGTGAGAGGGGTTGATTCCCGGGTTCAGATAGGGTGGAGGAGCACGGCAACGGCGTCGGGCGCCATGGGTTCAGAGGGGTTGCTCCGGTGAGATTCAGAGATGGAGGGGGATGGTGGCAGAGAGAGGGAAATTGGCGGCGGTGCTCGAGGGGGAAGGGTAGCAGGTGGTCTAGGGCTGCTCGGGGGAGGCCTAGGGTAGCTTTTATAGGGCTAGGCGGCGCACGGTGGCCGTTCGCTGAGGCTGCCGTCGACGTGGCTCCGGTGGATGGCGCGTCGTACGGGAGAGAGAAGAGCGAGGGGGAGCGAAGAGGTATCGGGCCAGGGAGCTGGGCTGGGCTGCTCCCCTGGCCTGTGTCTCTCCCCCTCTGCGCGTTTTTTTTTTGCTTTTTATTTTCAATTTCTTTTGTTTATTTTTTTTTGCTGAAAATGAAATAGGAAGAAAATAGATGGGTTTTGAGTTAGGAAAAATTAGGTAAAAAATTGTGTGAGTTAAATAGGTCAACATCAATCACTTGCCAAGTTTTGATTTCCAAAAAAAATTCAAAAACTTGCTGTTTGTAAATTGGTTCAAATTTGAATGAATTTTGGATTAAGTGACTTATTGAAAACAAGAATTTAAATAGGTTGAACCTTAAGGTTTAAATGGAAACAAATGATTATAATTGTTTTGGTAATTTTCAAAATTTTAAATTGGGTGCTGTTTGTGATTTGTTTTGAATTTTGAATGCTAATTGGAATTAGGTGGATGATTAAAGAACAAATAAATAGTTGAGCCTTTTGTTATTTTTCATGGAAACAAATGGAAGTTTAATTTGAACCTTTTAGTTGGAAAGTTGTAACATAACAAGTATGAACAAGCATTTGAACTATTGGTTTGAATTTCCATTGTGAAAACAAATAAAAACAGATGCAATCAAAAGGAAAACAAATGCAAACAAAGAATGAGTATGATGACATGATGCAAAACCTTAATAAAACAAGAAACAAACATTGTAAATGGAAGTTTTCAAACTTGGGATGTTACAGCAACCACTAGCAACGGAAAGTATGCAAGATCACAAATAACATATGCAATAAAGACTATAATCATGATAGGAAGCTCACGAGATCTAAACATGGAGGCATATGAGGAGGAGACAACCATCTAGCTACTGCTATGGACCTGTAGTCCAGGGATAAACTACTCACGCGTCACTACGGAGGCAGGCATGGTGAGGTAGAAGCCTCCGATGATGATTTCCTCTCCGGCAGGGTGCCGGGAGACAGCTCCAGAACCCCCTGGTCTAGGGTTGACGACGACGGCGGCTGTGGAACTTTTCAGGGATTTTTATCAGGTGTTTAGGGTTTTCCATCCGGGGGGAATAAATAGGAGAAAGGGCAAAGGCGGTGGAGGCCGGGGGCCCCACACCCATAGCTAGCGCCGCCAGGGGGAGGCCGCGCCACCCTATGGTGTGGCCCCCCTGCTGCCCGTCTTCGACTCTTCTTCGGTGTTCTGGATGCTTCCGGGGAAAATGAGCACTTCGGGCTTTGTGGGGTCCAATTCCGAGAATGTTTCCAGAACAACTTTTCTGAAACCAAAAATAGCAGAAAACAGGAAACTGGCACTTGGCATCTTGTTAATGGGTTAGTCCCGGAAAACGTATAAAAATGCTATAAATAAGGGACAAAACATGTAGCAATTGGCATAATATGATCATGGAGCATCAGAAATTATAGATACGTTGGAGACGTATCATTACCCTTAGAAAGAAAAATTTATGTCCAGTCATTGAACAAGTTAAACTTTTCTACTGTGTTTGTTCGCAGCAACACAACTCTGTGAGCTGACATGTGCAATACCTGCTAAAATGTGATATATACATTATGTTGTACCATTTTCTGTTTACTTTTCTCTTGACAAAACTGCAACTAGCTTTGGCTTTTAAAATCGGAGGGACTTGCACGATTCTATCTAGTAATGTGCATCTAGCTATGAATTTTTATGTTTAAGCGAGTGATACGTCATAAACGTATCCTTAATTTCTGATGTACCATGTTGTTTTCTTATTGTTTCCTACATGTTTTCCTTACACGTTATGTCATTTTTATCGATTTCACGGGACTAACCTATTGACAAGATACCACAGAGCCGGTTCAATGTTTTCTGCTATTTTTAGTTTCAGAAAAGTTGTTCTGGAAATATTCTCGGAATTGAAAATTTCAAATGCCAGAATTCTTAGAAGTCCCGGAGGGTTCAGGAAGTCCCGAATAGACCCGGAGGGGGACCACATGCTGGCCACACCATGGGGTGGCGCGGGTCCCCCTAGACGTGCCACCAGGTTGTGTGGGCCGCCTGGCCACCCCCGACGTCGCCCTTTCGCCCATATATACCCCCCGATGCATAAACCGTAAATAAATCGGACTTTTCCACCAAAAAACATCCGTAGCTCCGCCGCCGTTGCCGACAAGTTTTGGGGGACACAAACCTCTGTTCCGGCACCCTGCCAGGACGGGAAAGTGCCCCCAGATCCATCTCCATCGACTTCACCGCCATCTCCATCGTCGTTGTTGTTTCCTATGATGAGGTGTCGTGGTTTGGTAAAGACAGATGCCATGAGATGGCTTGAGTTTGGGGCCGATGGACGTTGTAGGTATCCGGGGAGGGATTGCACGCTTAAATGGCGCGCTCAGGAACACTGCAAACACAAGAATCTACCCAGGTTCGGGGCCCTCGTGTGGAGGTAACACCCCTACTCCTGCCTTTCCCTCTGTATATATCTCTGCCGAGTAGACAAGTTCCTATCTCTCTCTAACTCTTTCTCTCTGTGAGTAGTGAACCTCGCAATAAATGAGCCAGTCTCCAACGTCCCTCGCGTAGGGGGGTAGGCCACCTTATATACTGGTGGCCAACCATTATTCTATGAATAAAAGTACAGAGTAGACAACTCTACTGTGCCACCGCGTACGCAACAGCGCACACCTCCTTGTTCCCGCTGACACCGTCGCCGAAATTCTTCGCGGTAGCCGGCTGACACGTCTTGTCCATCTTGTCAGTCTCTTAGGGTAGGTCGCTGACATGTCATGTCCCCCTTGTCAGTGATAGGACTTGACAGCTCCCATCCCGTACTGTGCCCACGTCTCTCTACGGATAACCACGCACTTAGTAAGTTGAACCGCACGCCTGTACGGCCCCTGGATACGCGGGATTCACCTCAACGGCTCCATTGACTTTGTGCCCAAGTAGAACATCTTCTCGTCTATCCGGATCACCCGAACGCTACCCGGCTGATCCAGACATACGCTTGATTCTTCCTTCTTGCCTCTTGCTCTTTCTGTCGGATAGCATCAGCCGGATAACAGACCTCCGGGTAGCCGCCTACCCGGCATGCCCCTACTCGGTATGACTGAACTTGGTGAATAGCATCTTGAACTCTGTTTCTCACCTGCGTTACCCCTACTCGGGGGTAGCCCCCCGACATTAGTCCCCGAAGCTGGTAGAGTCCGGCGAACTTGGTCGTTGGGTCCTACCAGCTTAAACCAAAAATAACCTCTGTGTCGAACCTCAGCCGAGTTGCACCTCAACTCGGTTGCTCACAATATGAATCCGGTCCTTCTCCATCATATTCAGTGGGACTTTCTTCATTGTGCCGGGTAGACCATGCGGACCTGGGTCCAACCGGGATCCCAACACTTAGCCAAATTTCCAAAAAAAACTTTGCCGCTCGAGACAGAGCGCTCCTATCTTCTCGTGTCAAGACTATACACGTGTACTGCAACCGCTGCCCATCATGCCTCGGGTCTAACGCGGTTACGTGGCACGCGTCTGCCACTGCTCGCAGGGCCCATAGGCCGTTGCGTCGCTTCGCACAGGTACTTATGAGCCCACGATCTGCGACGTGGGATTAACTGTGCCCGTTACGCGCGAGTTATTCGCTTTATGCGTTTCCACTGGGAGTGGTAACCCCCGCGCCGCACGATCTTCTCCGCAACTGATCACGAGCCATAACTGCACCGAGGGAGGGTTATATACCTCCGCGCCTCCCATCGTGTAATCTTCCTTGCCACTTTCCCCCAGCGCCGCTTTCTTTCCGCCTCCAAACTCGCAGCGAACAGCCAGCGCCACCGTGAATCCATAGCACGCCGCCGCTCTGCACGCTGAGAGAGGAAAGATCCATCCCCGCGCGCCCCTGTTCACCAGAGTGCGCTCGACCGTGACAAGGTCTTCACCGCACGGCGTTGTCCTCTTCGCCCCCGCGCCACCGTCGTCTTCGATCTTGCGCCTCCGTCTCCGACACCCACACTTCCTTGTCGGAGAAGACTAGATGGAGCTCGAGGCCGCCGCAGATCTGCACCAGGAGGATCCTCCCTTGATGCGCGCCACCTGGGAAGGATCCGATGTCAAGGCATCCGATTGCCAGTGGTTGGTCAACACCCGCCGGGTGCCTCCCGGCGTCATCTGCCGGCCTCCCGGCAACGAGCGGAAGCCGACCCCTGGCCCCAGTGGGTATTTCGTCTTCTTGAGCCATTTTAAACGCGGCTTCGGCCTTCCCATATCCAAGTTCATGCAAGACTTCTTTCGCCAGTTTGGCCTTCAACCCCACCATCTTCCGGCCAACGCAGTTGCCATGTTCTCCACATATGTTACCTGTCGCGAGGCTTTTCTCGGTGTCTACCCCACGGTAGACACTTGGGAAAAATACTTCTTCTTTCGCCAACAGGTACTTCCTAATACATCCAACCCAATTTCCCCCAAAGAGATGACTCAGACGGGGGCTGCCATGATGATTCAGCGGACTGCGGGTAGCCACCCGCGGGTACTCGGACTAGACACCTGCCGGAAGTGGCAGAGAGGGTTCTTATACGTCAAGAACCCCACCCCGGCAGCAGGCGAGAAGCAAGTTGACCTCATCAACTGCCCGAGTTCCGGAATGTGCCACCCACCGAGATGAGGAATTGGGGCTATCACCCCAAGAGGACCGTGACAGATGTCAACCGGGTAGATGACCAGTTGAAGGAGTTGGTGGAGCAAGGACTCCGATAGGACGATCTGATAGCCTGCTGGGTGGAGCGCCGGGTTCTCCCTCTTCAAGAACGAGCGCACAAGATGTGCTACATGGGTGGAGCCCGTGACTGCACCCGGACAACCACCTTCGAGCTCACCAAAGCAGAGGTGGCTATCTAGGCCAATTCCATCCTCGGGGCCACGCTCTCGGACACCTGGTTCTACGGTTTCGTGTCGTATAGCCGCAACAAACCAGCCCCCCAAGTGAGTACCCTTCTTTATGCACTTTAGCTGATTTCTTGTTTCTTCACACTCTATTGAGTAGGAGGTGTCTCGGTTTCTCCCCCTTAGGCTTAGCCCGATATGCTTTGTGTTTGCATTCTATACCTAGTAGGACTCCTCTGTTAGGACTTAGCTTATTATGCTTTGTACTTGCACGCCACACCGACTAGAATTCCACTTCTAGGTTTTAGCTTATTATGCTTTGTACTTGCATGCTATACCGAGTAGAATTCCTCTTCTAGGGTTTAGCTCATTATGCTTTGTACTGGCATGCTACTCTGAGTAGAATTCCTCTTATCGTTTCTCTTTTTTAGGACTTAGCTTCATATGCTTTGTGTCTGCATGCTAGACCGAGTAGGACTTCCACTCGGTACCCTCGAATATAGTTTATTCCTTACGCTTTGCACTTGCATCCTTAGGTTATCCCTCGCCAGAAAAAAGAGGACAAGCCCATCCCTGCGCAAAACTGGGAGCCAGATCGGACCGAGGACGACGCAGAGGCGTTCGACGTCCAAGATACGCTCTGTATCCCGCTCGCCGGCCAGGATGGTAAGTCCCGAGTCTCCACCTCCATTAGGGACTAGACCGAGGACGATGAAGGTGACCGAGTTCACCAATGTGCACATCGCCACATATCTTTACTTCTTTGCTGACTGATTCCTGAATTTGCTCTTGTTGGTTGCAGCTGAGTTGGAGGAGGAAGATCCCATAGACGCGCAACTCGTGTGAATGGCTTCCCCCACCGGAACGAAGAAGAGACCAGGCAGTGGGGCCATGGAACCTCCTGCCGCGAAGAAGAAAAGGACCACCTAGAAGACCGCTACACGTAAGAGGCGTCATGTCGTGGACGGGTAAGTCCAACCGAGAAGTTATGCTTTGTGTTTGCATCTCGCTGTTTCTTCTGTTCTTACGCACTGGATGCAGACGCCACCAATGCGCCACCCAAGCCGAGTGCACCCGAGAACGTCATGGACCTCACCACCGACGAAGGGGAAGATCAACCAGAGGAGAGGACCAAGGTGTCCTCTCCTGTAAAGGAAGAGCAAAACCTCGATGCCGACAACACAGACACCGATATGGAGACTGATCGGGTTCCGGAGGAGCCGAAACCCAACATCGAGCAACCATTCATGGAACCCCCCACCGAGACGCGGCAGGATACACCAGAGCATGTCTCTGAGCCGCAACAATCAACACCGGCCGCACCAGAGCCGAATGGACAAAAACCAACACCACCAGCACCACAAGTAACTCCTCCAGCACCTTAGCCAACTCCGCAGCAACCACCTCCAAAGACTGCCGTCGAGAAGCAACCAACAGCAACACCAACTCCGCAGCAGCAGCCTCCTGAACCTGCCACCAAGAAACAGCCAACGCCGCCAGCAGCAACACCGACTCCGCAGCAGCAACCGCCCAAAGGGCAACCCAAACGAGCTGCAGGCCAAGCTGGGCAGCAACCGCCTGAGAAGCGGCAGGCTGGGCAGCAGCAGCCCGAGAAAACACGTCAGCAGCCGCCGCAGCAACGATCAACACAATCTTCTGAGTACCCGCTGCCAGGTGCTAAGCAGACCGGGCAGCCACAACAGCAGCAGCCCCCGGCCAAGAAAACAACCTGGCCATTCAACAAACCCAAGCAGCTTAAACCCCTGGATGCGGTTGCAGCCGAGCTTGCCAAGAGCGGTCCTGTTACTCAGAGCTCCAAGTTGGTGCAACACACCATTCAGTTCGGGCCAAAGGACCAACAAGCTCCAGGAGCGGGTATCAGCGGGAGAGCTGCCCCAGTGAGTTTCCCGGATCACTAGCACGAACTGCAGGAGGAGAATAAGGAGCGGCAGGCGCGAGAAGCCGAGCGGCACGAGGAGCTGAAGAGGAGGAAGAAACTCGCCTCCACCGGATCCAAAGGCAAAGAGGGTGCTCTAACCATCCAGTTTGCCACTCCAATAACGGAGCTGGCCCACGAGCTCCGAGAGGACATGGAGACTGTCCTGGACCGGATAGGCCACATAGAGTTCGACTAGGACATCAAGAGGTTCGGCCGTCCGGAATGGGACGGAATGAGACTTAGCAGCTTGGACGGTTGGCGGCAGTCCTGGAACCAAGCAGATGTTGACCCTGTTTTGATGGTCGTGTCCGCGTCCAGCAGCACCTTAGCGCACAAGATATATTGTCTGCGCAAAGCTGCTGAGGATGCCGAGAACACCAACCGAGTAAGTATACTTTCTGACTGTATGGATTTCCGAGTTGCGACTTTTTTCCTTTTTCTTCTATATCTTTTCTTATCTACCATCTAGTCCCCGAGATTTGGGCCGAGTAGGCAAGGCTCGATCGAGTTGCAGTCTACTCGGGCCGAATCTTCCCACTCATACCTCCTCCATCTTCTTCTTCAGGAATGCACTCAGACCCGCACCAAAGTGTTCCGCCAACTTCTCTGGTCTCACCGGGCTGTCACGTTAAAGAACCGGGTGCGTGAGGGGGAAAAGGGCGAGAGAGGTAACCTCTATTCTCACCGAGTTATGGCTTGTGCTTTATCTGCATTGGTTTTCTAACTCGGTTCCTTATTTCCCAATCTGCAGATGTCCTGGAGCAAGGCATCATGGATGCCACCACCAAGATCTCCTCTCTAGAGAGTAAGTGCCAACACTTTTGGTTTATGCGTTTTGTGTTTACGCCCATTTTTTCATCTCTGCTCACTTTTTCTTCTCTACAGGTGAGTATAAGGCTCTCGCCGAGAAGCACCAGGACTGTGAAGTCATGGCTGCATCTGCGCAGAGCAAGATTTCTTCTCTGGAGGGTAAGTCACTTTGCATCTTCTCTTCTCCGGCTTCCGCCTTCTTCTCCCTTATTAATCGGGTTCGCTTCTTTGTAGATGAGCGCAAAACCTTCCTCGAGCAACACCAAGGGTGTGTCACCCCCGCCGAGGTACAGCAGCAGGTGCAGGCTAGAGAGGCCAAGCTGGAGAAGGACCTGGCTGCCGATAAGGAGGAGGTGCACAAGCTCAAACTCGAGCTTGCGGAGGCCCTCAAAACTGCGCTGCAGGCTGGTAACAAGAAGACCGAGGCGCTGAACTGGGCTGCCGTCGAGAAGCTGGAGCTTGAGAAGGAGATTGAGTCTCTGAAGAACAGAAACCAAGCCCTCGACTCCATGGTGGTCGAATCGCGCCGCCTTCAGGAAAAGCACTTCAGGCTCGTTGAGGACTGGACCCGCCAGCTAGGGGCCCTTGTTTTGGAGTTACGCTTTGAGTTACCGCAGACCCTTGCTCTATTCGGTTCTTCCTTTCAATTTTTTTACTCGGTTCTTCTTCTTCTTGGTTTCTTCTTCTTACTCTACCCAGCATGTCCTACCTTAGGCACCTTTCCGGATTTCAACCTCGCTGCTGAAACTGCCGTGGAGAAAGCCAGGAGGTTGAGGGCAGCTGCATGCCTTAATGTTGATGACTCAGCCACAATTGACGATCAGATCGAGAACATCAAATCTCGAGTACTCTCCCTCAAGGTCATGGGAGCCTCCATGGTATCAACAGTCATGCGCCTGCACAAGCTTTTCTGGCCGGAAAAGGAGGTCCCAGACACGATCAATCAGATTGCCTCCGACCTGGATCACGTCAAGGAGGAGTTGAAGAAGTGGCGGGCCTCCGTAGCCCGAGCTGGTGCAGATGAAGCCCTCCATTTTTTGCTATCTTGGTACGAGAATCTGGATCTTAAGAAGCTCAAGGAACTCCAGAACAATTCCAAGGGGACCGAGAATGATGAGTTCATCCTGCGTTGCAAGGAGACCGCCTACGAGCTCGCATCATATGCAGATACTCAGCAATACATCGACGGCCCCACGGAGCCGGACACAGATGTTGAAGACGATGAAGAAGGAGATTACGGTGATGAAGGCAACGATGATGATGCCGGTGAGGAAGGTGATCACGACGATGAGAAGGAGGAGCAGGAAGAAACCGGCGACGAGGGAGCCGAGCAGGGCAATGTCGAGGAGGAAGCCGAGACGGGAGGCGATCAGGGGGCCACCGAGCCGGGAGCATTGGCTCCTTAGGCAGTGGAGATGCCAGGACAGGAGCATTGCCTAGCATGGTCTTGAGCTCCTTGAATGCCACATCAGCTTGTGGGGTCCAGACGAACTTGTCACTTTTCTTCATGAGCTGATAGAGAGGCAGGGCCTTCTCACCCATTCGGCCCAGGAACCGGCTAAGAGAAGCCAGGCATCCGGTAAACTTCTGCACATCCTTCAATGACCTCGGCAAAGACATGCTCTCTATAGCTTTTATCTTTGAAGGATTGTCCTCAATGCCCCGACTGGATACCAAGAAGCCGAGTAGCTTGCCACCCGGGACGCCAAATGTGCACTTGGTTGGATTCAGTTTCATCCGGTATTTGCGCAAGCTGGCAAAATTTTCCTCAATATCACTCAGCAGAGTGTGTTTTTCTTTTGTTTTGATGACAATGTCATCTACATACACCTGCAAATTCTTGCCAATATGCTCATGCAGGCATTTCTGCATGCATCTCTGATAAGTAGCCCCAGCATTTCGCAAGCCAAAACACATAACGCGATAGCAATAGGCCCTGTACGAGGTAATAAAAGCAGTCTTTATTTGATCAACCGGATTTAAAGGCATCTTGTGAAAACTAGAGTAGGCAGCAATGAAAGACAAAAGCTCGCACCCGGCAGAGGAATCAGTCACCTGATCTATCCGGGGTAGCGGGAACGGGTCCTTGGGGCAGGCCTTGTTCAGGTCGGTGTAGTCCATGCACATGCGCCACACCACGGCAACCATGGGGTCATCTTTCTTCTTCTCCACCATGAACGGATTGGCCAGCCAATCCGGATGCAACACCTCCATGATGAATCCACTTGCTAGCAGCCTTGTGATCTCGTCACCAATGGCTTTCGTCCTCTCAGCCGCAAAGCGGCGCATAGCTTGCTTCACTGGCTTGGCATCCGACCGCACATGTAAAGAGTGCTCAACCAGCTCCCTCGGGACACCCGGCAGGTTCTGGTTGGACCATGCAAAGACATCCCGATTCTCACGGAGGAAGTGGATGAGCTCGCTTTCGGATTTCTCCTCCAACCCGGCACCAATGATGGCCATACGCTCCGGGAACTCCGGATCAATCTGCACCTTCTTTGTCTCCTGGGAGGCCTGGAAAGTGGCTCCATGCTGAGAGCTCGGCATGCCAGGCATACCGAGTTGAGCTGCCTGTGCCAGTGCCACCACCTCATGTATTTTCTTCTTTTCGGCCGCAATGACCCTAGACTCAGCAAGCCGAGATCCAGCAGATGCGCACTCTAGGGAGCGCTTGTAATCACGTGAGATGGTGATGATGCCATTGGGGCCGGGAATCTTCATCTTCAGATAGGCCGCATGGGTTGAAGCCATGAACTTGGTCACAGCTGGCCTGCCGAGCAGAGCGTGGTAGGGGATCTGAAGATCAGCCACTTCGAACTGCAGGCACTCGGTTCGGCAATTCTCCCTTGTGCCGAAAAGCACATCCATCCAGACCCGACCGATGGGAGCACAAGACACTCCCGGCACGATGCCATGGAATGTGAACGGACAACGACGTCGCCTAGAGGGGGGGGGGGGTGAATAGGCGATTAAAACTTTTCCGGTTAATGCTTGCTAAATGCGGAAATAAACTAGGTGTTTAAATTAACAAGCATACAACCTAAATATTCTAGGGTAAACTAGATGAACAAATAACTTATGCTAAGCAAGACAAGTAACAAGGTGATAGCAAGATATATAACTTCAAGCTCGAAGGCTATCACAATGTAAATTGCATAAGTAAAAAAGCTCGGGTATAGAAATAACCGAGGCACACGGAGACGAAGATGTATTCCCGAGTTCCTCCCACAAAGGGGAGTACGTCTCGTTGGAGGGGTGTGAGCTCGCCACGAAGGCCTACTCAACGCCACAAAGGCCTCACCCTATTCTCCGATGAACCCCGCCACAAAGGCCTAGTTCACCTTCCACTATTGGCAACCTTCAAACCCGAGGCACGCATCCACAACTCAATTGGAGGCTCTCGGTGTCACCACAATCTTGGGGCACGCATCCACAACTCAATTGGAGGCTCCCAAGAACACCACAAGTCGTCTAGGGTCCAAGACCCAAGAGTAACAAGCTCACAAACTTTCAACTTCCACGAATCCTCGTGGAGAGAGCAAACCGATGCAACCGATGCAAATGGCAAGAGCACAAGTGCTCAAATCCTTCACTCTCAAATTCCAACAAAGCAACAAATGCTTATGGGGGAATAAGAGAGGAAGAACAATGGAGGAGAAACACCAAGAACTCCAAGATCAAGATCTACTAAGTTTCCCTCACTAAGAAGGAAGATGGATTGGTGGAAATGTAGATCGAGATCTCATCTACCTTCTCCCTCAAAGATATGCAAGAATCATAGGAGGGATTGGGAGAGGGGCAAGCTTTCCAAGGTCAACAATGGTGGGAGAGAAGGGGAAAAACGTGCTTGAAGACTTGGGGACCAATGGGGAAGAAAGCCCCCTTAAATAGGTCCCCACAAAAACTAGCCGTTTGTGCAGGAATCTGGGACCGGAATATCCGGTCCAAGTTTGGACCGGAATATCCGGTCTCAAGATCTGCTCGAAACCTGTTGACTTTAACCGGAATATCCGGTCCCCTTGGAAAAATCCGGTACCAATAATCCGGTCCATGTCAGTGAGCAAATTGGTCTGAAAACTGCCCAAACCGGAATATCCGGTATGCCCCGAATAATCCGGTTCAAATAATCCGGTTTACTCCAGAAGGTTCAAGCTTCCAGTCCTTAGCCATTTTTCGCAGCAACCGGAATATCCGGTCCAGGATGAATAATCCGGACCAAATAATCCGGTTGACTCCAGTAGCTCCAACCTTCCAGTCCTTAGCCATTTTTCGCAACAAACTCCACAACCGGAATATCCGGTTCCTCCGAATAATCCGGTTCCAAATAATCCGGCTCCTCTCTGTCCCGAATATGGACCAAAACTACCCTAACCGGAATATCCGGTTGCCCGGAATAATCCGGCTAGAATAATCCGGTTGAGTCCAGAACAGAGAGGCTGAACTAGAAACCCCATAACTTTTGCAAATGAACTCCGAACGAGGTAAAACCAATTGCAATGGAAAGATAACAGCAAGGAGTATCCAAACAAAAAGTGAAAATATTGATACCTCAAAGTATGGAGAAGTTACCACACATGGAAGGTGTGGGAACATTCTCAAAGACGAACGGAATATTTTCACCACCGAAAACGCAACAAGTTTTTCTTACGAAATCCGTTTTCGAGAAAACAAGGCTTGTCATGAAGATCACGACAAGCACTAAAACCCAAAGGAGACAAAAGCCAAATAAGAACCAAGAAAGATGATATGCAAAGTATGCAAAGGTTTGAGCTCTCCATAACGATTCGATCGAGTTACTCACTTGAGAGCCCCTCTTGATAGTACGACTATCTATCCTATAACCCGGTCTCCCAAAGACACGAGACCGGTAAAATAGAAAACCTATCAAGATTATACCTTTGCCTTGAGCATTCCACTTGAGCTAGATGATGACGATCTTGACTCTCTCAAGTTGGATCTTCTTTCTTGATTGCGCTTGCTAGCACAAACTCCGCTTGATGAAGACTTGCAAGTTGCTCCCCCATACACCATTATGGGAGAGACTAGCTCCCCCATACACCATTATGGGAGAGACCCTTCGGCAAATCTTCACAAGGCCACAATCTCCAAAAGGGTGGCAAGCATCAAGCATAGGATATCTTCTAGATGCTTCACTTGAGCTTCCACGTCAAGCTAGATGACAAACACCGCTTGACGACGACATAGACCATGGGCTATATGAAATCTTCCTTTTGGTTCAAGCCCATGGAAAGATACCTAACCACACATAGAGATGCGACACACACATATCATGGGTTAGTTCACAAAGCTATATTGACAATTGCTTACCATACCATGAGATACACAATCCCACTTGATACAACTTGTAGCTTTGTGTGTTGATCGCTTGCTTGATCAACCTTGTATCTTTGCCTCTCACTTCTAAAGATGATGTCTTGAAGAAGATAATGAAAGATCACCTAATCCTTTTCTTCAAGACACACTAGCAATAAGCTCAACTCAAACCATGACCATTCTTCATATAAATCCTTGAATGTAACAATGGCCATCAAGGAAGCTAATAGAGTTCAACACATGAACTCCATTATTTCCTATGGACAAGATCTACAAAGATACCTCAATGCAAACATTAGTCCATAAGGATTGTCATTAATTACCAAAACCACATATGGGGGAACCATGCGCTTTCAGAATGTAGTCCGACTAGGTAGCAGCATGTTCTCGGCAAGGCCGAACTTCTCCATGGTATCTCGGTACATGATGTTGATGTTGCTCCCGTTGTCGATCAGCACCTTGCTGAACTTCACATTCTTCTTGCTCCCAGGAAGGTAGGGTCCACCACCAGAGCATACGTACCCTGGTTGGGCATGATCTTGGGATGATCGTCTCTAGACCAGACTATGTCCTGGTCACAGCAATCCATGTAATGCGGCATTGCCGGCATCACAGCGTTCACCTCCATTGCGCGCCTGCACTGGAATTGCTTGTCGTCTGGCTTAGTAGTGAACACTATGTAGCTCTCATGATGCTCCTGGTACTGGTTCCGGTCCCTAGCACCACCATTGTTGTTGTTGTTGTTCGGGTTGGCATTGTTGTTGTTGCAATTGTTGTTGCGGGTGTAGTAGTTGTTGTTGCGGTTGCGGTTGTAGTTGTTGGCTCCCTGCACCACTTGGTTCACATTCTCCCTTCTCTGGTTCTCGGCCACCCTAGGAGCAGCTGCCCGGATAGGCTGCATATTGGAGCCTGAGAGCGGAAGAGGAGGAGGAGGAGGCAGCTGACCAAAGCCCTCGCTCTTGATCCGGTCCCACCAGTTGCACTGCCGGGTAGTGTGGTTGGCTGGCCTACTCGGATGCCGAGTATGAAAGCTGCACGGCCCATCCTTCATGTTCTCAAAGACAAACCTCGGAGGATCTCCGGACTCCTGGGAGGCATTGTTCTTCTGGGGAGCATTGTACTGCTTCTTGAAGTTTTGGCCCTGAGTCTGGTATTGCACGTACTGGCTCCAGCAGTTTTTTGCCTCTGGCTGCTCCCGGCAGCACCATGATCCTGAGTGACTGCAGCAACATGGTCCGACCCATAGCGGATATCCGGACGATCTTCTCTTCTCTTGTTGCAGAAGTCTTGGCAGTCATGGAGCCGGGCTCCATCATGGTGCTTCCTCTTCGGCTCGAAAGAATCGAGTAGAGGCTGAGTAGGGTCGCCGAGAGCATACATATTTGCAATCTGGATTGTCTCGGCGAGGGTACTCGGCATCTCCCTCTGCAGTTTCTGCCACAGCAAGCTGCCATGTCGGCAACCTTGAGCGAACCAGGCAATGGCATGTGACTCGTTCACACCCTCACGGGTGTTCCTCAGAGTGCTCCACCGAGTAAGGTACTCGCGGTGAGTCTCCTCTTTTCTTTGCTTGCACGCCGAGAGCTGTCGTGGCCGGTTTGGCCTCTTGTAAGTGCTGGTAAAGTTGCTGATGAATGCTTCCGAGAAGTCAAGCCAACAATTGACACTGTCTTTCGGCAGGTTGTTGAGCTAGATCCGGGCAGGGCCCTCCAACATCTGGGGCACATACCGCACATCCCATCTCCGGTTGCCACCTGCAACATATACAACAGTAACATAATCATTCAGCCAGTCCTCTGCCTTGGTGCTTCCGTCATAGGTCTTGGTCCCTCTAGCCAGCTGGAACTTGGCCACAGCCGGCTCCCCCATGATCCTGGGACCAAAACAGCTTGGCCCGGGCGAGCCCCTTGCTTCTATCTCCTCAGACCGATAGATTCGGTCCAGCTTGTACCTTGCATCACTTGGCTCCAGCATCCTTGCTCCCAACTGAGCCGCGAGATCTCTTGGGTCGGTGTACCCGGCTTGCTCCATTGCCGAGTACCCGTCGTTGTAGCGGTCTTGGTACACAGGACCGGGTTGAGCAACCGGGTTGACCACTACAGCAACCACCTGTGGTTGCACAACATGCTGAACCGGGTTAGCAACATGATGCCGAGATGGGACATCTCGGTTTCCTCCTTGCCCCTCTTGATGAACTCGAGCAGCCCGGCGGCCAGTTCCTGCAGCATTGTGTTTCTGACAGGGATGCCGCTCTACAACGTGCTGTTTTCCAGCGACAGCCGGGTCGTACACCTGCATTTGTTTGCTCTTGCCAAAGTTAACACTCGGGGCCCTCTCCCCACCGGGAAGCGGTGAAGAGGCCTGCTGTCCTGATCTTGTGCCATGCGACTGAACAAAATGAGACGCACCAGCCCCCGGGTTAGCTTGCCGGAAAGCCTCATTCTGCCTACCAGCTTCTAGAACGAGCTCATTGAGCCGCTCCTGCTGCCTAGTGCGAGCTTCGCCAGTCAGGTTCGGCAACTCGGCAGCAACTGCCTCTGCAGCTCTAAGTGTTTTGGCAGGAGAGCTATATTTCGGCCTACCAGTGGTAGTTAAACTACCAGACTTGCTAGCAGCTCTACCATCTCTAGCTAGTTCAGCACCTAGATTGCGACGAATGATACCTATCCTGCTAGGATTTCTAGATACAGGAGTAAAACCACGGGCTCTATTGTACTCATTTTGATCCAGGTTGAGCTCAAGCCTAACCTTTTCTAGCTCCTAGGCCTCCTGAAGCAGGGCCTGGCGCTGCTGCTCGAGCTGCGCCCTCACCACAGCCGGATTCACGTCCGTGGCGAGAGGCATACCGAGGTGTTCGACACCGGCACGAGCCGCCGGTATCACAATCGATGTAGAAGGGTCCTTGTAGCCTGACATGTTCTAAGGTCGGTCGTAGGGCTTGTGGACCTGGCGAGAAGCCGGCTCGTCGACGACTTCGGGCGCAGCGGGCGCGCCTTTCCCGACATCGATAGTTGGGCCAGTCATCATCACCTCCACGCTGCCTGCAGAGCGGCCGGACGGCTGCCCGCAGACGGCGATAATGGCAGGAGGATCCTCAGCAACGAGCACCACCTCGGGGTACTCGCGGATGACGGTGGTGGCGACGTACACCAAGTGCACGCCGAAGGAGATGACGGAGACGTCTGCAGGCACGGGCCTGCCGCCGAAGTCACCAGCGTTGTCGGAGACGAAGTAAAGGGAGCTGAATTGGTGGATAAGGCCACTAACCACACGCTCCCCTGAACGAGAAACAGGTCCCGTCCGGATAGAAACCCCAGCCAGCGTCGTTGCTGGCCCCACGATGGGCGCCAACTGTCGTGGTTTGGTAAAGATAGATGTCATGGGATGGCTTGAGTTTGGGGCCGATGGACACTGTAGGTATCCGGGAGGGATCGCACGCCTAAATGGCGCGCTCAGGAACACTGCAAACACAACAATCTACCTAGGTTTGGGGCCCTCGTGTGGAGGTAACACCCCTACTCCTGCATTTCCCTCTATATATATCTCTGCCGAGTAAACAAGTTCCTATCTCTCTCTAATTGTTTCTCTCTATGAGTAGTGAACCTCGCAATAAATGAGCCAGTCGCTAACGTCCCTCGCGCAGGAGGGGGTAGGCCACCTTATATACTGGTGGTCAACCATTATTCTATGAATAAACGTACAGAGTAGACAACTCCACCGTGCCACCACGCACGCATCAGCGCACACCTCCGTGTTCCCGCTGACACCATCGCCGAAAGTCTTCGCGGTAGGCGGCTGACAGGTCTTGTCCACCTTGTCAGTCTCTTAGGGTAGGTCGCTGACATGTCATGTCCCCCTTGTCAGTGACATGACTCGAAAGCTCCCATCCCGTACTGTGCCCACGTCTCTCTGTGGATAACCACGCACCTAGTAAGTTGAACCGCACGCCTGTACGGCCTCTGGATATGTGGGATTCACCTCAACAACTCCATTGACTTTGTGCCCGAGTAGAACATCTTCTCGTCTATCCGGATCACCCGAACGCTGCCCGGCTGATCCAGACATAAGCTTGATTCTTCCTTCTTGCCTCTTGCTCTTTCTGCCGGATAGCACCAGCCGGATAACAGACCTCCGGGTAGCCGCCTACCCGGCAGGCCCCTACTTGGTACGGCTAAACTTGGTGAATAGCATCTTGAACTCTATTTATCACCTACCTTACCTCTACTCGGGGGTAGCCCCCCGATATGAGGAGGGGTTAGTTCTCCCCCGGGGCTGAGGGCTCTACCGGTAGCTATGTGTTTCATCTCTCTCTCTCCCATGGTGTGATCTTTATGTGATCATGAGCTTTGTAATATAGTTGAATAAGTAGATCTTACTCTTCATCTGTTATGCTACTCAAGTGGTTTTGTTATGAGACCACCGTAAACACTTTGATCACGGTGTAAAGGTGACAGTGTGTGCACTGTGTGGTTTAGCATGATATTTATATCTTGTGTTGAACGATGAACATATGAAATTGTGGAGTTTATTTAGTTCTAATTTAGGGCACTCATAGTGACAGTGTGGGGTTCCTGAGAGAGGTAATATAGACTTGTGGAGTGTTGTTACAGCCCTACGCAATGAATTGGTGTTTGTTATTCAACCGGAGAGTGGTTCGGAGTAGCATAGTGAAGAGAGATATTTATGCATTCAATTATGTTATTATTGTTGAGAGTGTTCACTAGTGAAAGTATGATCCCTAGGCCTTGTTTCTAAGCATTGATACACCGTTTACAATCAGTTCTGCTACATGTTTGCTTGCTGCCATTTTTATTTCAGATTGCTATTGTCACTTATAATTATCCATATCACTTGTATTTTACTCTCTCTTCGTTGAACTAGTGCACCTATACAACTGAAAATTGTATTAGGTGTGTTGGGGACACAAGAGACTTCTTCAATCGTAATTGCAGGTTTGCTTGAGAGGTATACCTTTGACCTCTTCCTCCCTGAGTTCGATAAACCTTAGGTAATCCACTTAAGAGAAACTTGTTGCTGTTCTACAAACCTCTGCACTTGGAGGCCCAACACTGTCTACAAGAATAGAAGCGTGTGTAGATATCAAGCTCTTTTCTAGCGTCGTTGTCGGGGAGGTAAGGTAAAAGGTTCTCACATCCTCGGGTGTGAGTGCTCGAAGTTATTTCCTTCAGATTCTGTAATTGTATCTTTTTGTTTCTTGTTTTTATTTTCACTAGTTAGGCTTAATGGAAAACAACAAAAATATGAGAGAGCTTTATAATATTTATCTTGAGTTAGGACATGAAGTGTTTTAAGAGAAAATTAAAAAACCTATGGAGATTTATTTGCATGCTAGTAGCAATGTTATTAGCATTAATTCTTTGTACACCATTATTGCTAATGCTATGGAAAAGTCTAAGCTTGGGGAAGCTAGTTTTGATGAATATGATAATTTTGGTCCCCCAAGATTTGAGGAGGAAATTTTATTTGATGATACTTTGCCTCCAATATATGATGATTACAATGATGAATATGTTATTTTCAGTCCACCTACTATTGAGGAGAAAATTAATTATGATTTGAAAATGCCTCCTATGTTTTATGATTATGGTGATGAGAATGATAATGATAGCTATTTTGTTGAATTTCCTACCACTTCTATTAATAAGAATGACTATGCTTTTGTGGAGATTAATAATTCTTTTATACATGTGTCTCATGATAAGAATGTTTTTTGTGATAGTTATATTGCTAATTTCATTCATCATGCTACTGAAATTTATTATGAGAGAGGGAAACATAGTATTATGCATCTCAACAATATAAAGTTTCCCCTCTTTATGTTGAAAGTTTTGAACATAATTTTTTTACCTTCCTATGCTAGCCACTTTGTGCTTTATTAACTTTTTTTCTACACGATTCTTTTTCATAGGAAGTGGGTTAGACTTAATTTTTTTTTTACATTTTCTTCTTGATGCTCTCTTTTGCTTCAAATAATATTTCTCATGTGAGCATCTTCTCAAATTATCATGCCTAGCTAAAAGGCGTTAAAGAAAAGCACTTCTTGGGAGATAACCCATGGTTTTATTTTTGCTTTGTTTTTCTCTGATTCTTTGAGTCAAGGGGTTGTATACTTATGTAGCAACTCCTTTGTATCTTTATTTTTCATGTTTTAGTAGTGCCAAGTAAGGTTTCTGGCGAGAGTTGGAGTTGGTTTTGGATTTCTGCGCAGAAAACAGATTTCTGTTGTCCACCCTAAAAAAATCGTATAATTCACAGAAAAATAGAAATGACCTGAAAGTTCTTGTGCTTATTCCTTAGCTAATTACGCAACTTTTGTGTTCTTTAAGTTTTTCGATTTGAGCAACGTAATTGCCTCGAAAAAAATTTCTTTACAAACTGTTCTGGTTTTGACAGATTCTGCCATTTTTTCTTGCATTTGCTCTTTTACGATGTCAAGTGGATTTATTTGCTTCACGAAACATCAGTGGCTGTAGCTAATTTTTTAAAGTATCAATAAAAGTTGTGCCATACATAACCAATGGATTTTTAATTGTTGCACTAACCCTCTAATGCGAATTACTGTTTGAGTATGGTGTGAAGGAAGTTTTCAAGGGTCAAGAGAAGAGGTGATATATGTGATCAAGAAGAGTGCAAGGTCAAAACTTGGGGATGCCACCGTGGTTCATCCAAGAATATTTTTAGAATACTCAAGCATCTAAGATTAGGAATCCCCTTCTTCATCAACTATCTATTAGGTCACTTCTCGTGAAACTGTATTTTTATTCGGTCACATCATATGAAATTTACTTGGAGCGTAATTTATATTTCATTCAGTTTTCTCTTTTTCTCTTTTTTTTCCTTGCTGCATTAATATCACTGGAACCTATCATACTTTTGTGGGGGAGAGACACACTCTGTTTTCATTGCTTAGAACACTCTAGTTTTCATTCTTATTGTTCTGTGAGTGTTCACTTTTTGCTAGTACTGTGTTTAGCCCTTGTTTTCATGCATCTCTTATTCATAGATGTTAGTTTTAGTAGAGTTATGTGAGTACTCTCATGCTTGCTTGCTGTATCATTTAGAGAGTTTTTGTTAAAACATATTTTGTATGGTGTTTGATGGAAATAGAAAATGCTTCGTGCGGTAGACGGTATAAAAAAACTTGCATATTCTTGTAGATCACTAAACTGTTTCACTTGATTATTTGCTGTTGTTTTGAGATATTAATATGCTTAATAGTAAAATTTCTGGTTTAGTAGAGTAAAAACAATTAATGGTTGGTCTAGAAGCTTGAAACTGTACCACACTCAAATAACCAGTTGATAGGATAATGGTATATGACTTCCTTTGCTGATAGCAATCGTGGTAGATTTTGTTACGCGCTACGGTCGGGCCACAGACCCTCTTGGAGTGATTTTCATTATGCCTTATGATATCATGATTTTATTTGGAATCTTTTAACTTGTGAGTTCTATGTTGCAATTTTCTAACACTTCCACCATCCATATTTGCTAGCCTCTTCGGTACTGTGCATTGCTCATTCTCACATTGAGAGTTGGTGCAAACTTCGCCAGTGCATCCAAACCCCGTGGGAGAACTTTGTTCTTCTACACATAAGCTAAAATTTATCTTCCTCAAAATAGCCACCATACCTACCTACCATGGCATTTCCATAGACATTCCGAGATATATTGCCATCCAACATCCATCATCATTATGTTACTTGTCACGCTTCATTGTTATTTTGCATAGTGCTACACTGGCAGGAGCATTTAGTTTTATTTACATCAGAGATATTTCAGTTTGATTTATGAGTACTAAAAGTGTGATGATTCATTGTAAAATAGAGTGTTGTCCCTACCAGTGAGGCTATAAATAAAAAAAAGGCAAAAGAGAGATAATAAAGACAGAGGGGTAGCACTACTATCATTTATTCCATACTTGTTGTTACTTGGCATCATTTCTTCAGTTTGGAGAGAGTTTTCATATTATGACTTACATAACTATGTGGGGAACTTACATTATAGAACTTGTCTTGTATATTCCAATGATGAGCTTCCTCAAAAGAGCTCTAGGTCTTCGTGAGCAAGCAAGTTGGATGCACCGCCACTAGTTCCATTGGAGAGCTTTCATACACTTATAGCTCTATGTGCATCCATTGTGTGGCAATCACTACACCTTGCAAAACTTCTATTATAAGACCTCCTCTTGTCTAATGATCACTTTCAGTTGTGTGAGGCTTTCTTCCATTGACCTTCCGAACCCCCCCCCCCCCCATAATGTTCTTTTAGCCATAACATCCTGGCGCTAGGAACCAATACATAACGCTTGCTTGTTTTGAGTGCACATTTATTTGAATGATTTTCCTATGTGTATATTGTTGTCACTTTACTTTATCCTAACAGGGGTTGTTGTGAGAGTTTGATGCCTTGGATGATTATATTGTTGTTCTTGAAGCTTGAATCATCTTTATTATACTTTGCACAGTGGATTATCTTTTAGTATTGATTCATTGAAAGGTTTTACTTTGTTTTTGCTAATGGTTTGTACATTACTCTTTGATATCAACTATAAACCACAGCCTTTATTCATTTGATCCTAGTTTACATGCTTTACATTACTATGATGATCAAGTTTATGTTGGTAGCATTGTCACCTTAGAAATTATTTGTTTTGTCGTTTACCTACTCGAGAACGAGTAGGAACTAAGCTTGGGGATATTGATACGTCATAAGCGTATCCTTAATTTCTAATGTTCCATGTTGTTTTCTTATCGTTTCCTTACACTTTATGTCATTTTTATCGATTTCCCGGGACTAACCTATTGACAAGATGCCACATAGCTTGTTCCTTGTTTTCTGTTGTTTTTAGTTTCAGAAAAGTTGTTCTGGAAATATTCTCGGAATTGGAAATTTTAGAATCCAGAAGTCTTAGAAGTCCCGGAGGGTCCAGGAAGTCCCGAAGAGACCCGGAGGGGGGCCATAGGGTGGCCACACCATGGGGTGGCGCGGGTCCCCCTGGCCACGCCACCAGGTGGTGTGGGCCCCCTGGCCACTCCGCGGCAGTGCCCTTTCGCCCATATATACCCCCCGATGCATAAACCCTAAATAAATCGGCCTTTTCCACCAAAAACATCCGTAGCTCCGCCGCCGCCGCCGACAAGTTTTGAGGACAGAAATCTCTGTTCCGGCACCCTGCCGGGACGGGGAAGTGCCCCCGGATCCATCTCCGTCGACTCCACCGCCATCTCCATTGTCGTTGTTGTTTCCTATGATGAGGAGGGAGTAGTTTTCCCCCGGGGCTGAGGGCTCTACCGGTAGCTATGTGTTTCATTTCTCTCTCCCATGGTGTGATCTTTATGTGATCATGAGCTTTGTAATCTAGTTGAATAAGTAGATGTTACTCTTCATCTGTTATGCTACTCAAGTGGTTTTGTTATGAGATCTCCGTAAACACTTTGATCATGGTATAAAGGTGACAGTGTGTATACCATGTGGTTTAGCATGATATTTATTTCTTGTGTTGGATGATGAACCTATGAAATTGTGGCGTTTGTTTAGTACTAAATTAGGGCGCTCATAGTGACAGCGTGGGGTGCCCTAGAGAGGGAATATAGACTTGAGGAGTGTTGTTACAACCCTACGCAATGAATTGATGTTTGTTATTCCACCGGAGAGTGGTTTGGAGTAGCATAGTGAAGAGAGATATTTATGAATTCAATTATGTTATTATTGTTGACAATGTTCAGTAGTGAAAGTATGATCCCTAGGCCTTGTTTCTAATCATTGATACAACGTTTACAATCAGTTCTGCTACATGTTTGCTTGCGGCCATTTTTATTTCAGATTGCTATTGTCACTTATAATTATCCATATCACTTGTATTTTACTCTCTCTTCGCCGAACTAGTGCACCTATACAACTCACAATTGTATTAGGTGTGTTGGGAACACAAGAGACTTTTTGTATCGTAATTGCAGGATTGCTTCAGAGGTATACCTTTGACCTATTCCTCCCTGAGTTCGATAAACCTTGGTTAATCCACTTAAGGGAAACTTGTTGATGTTCTACAAACCTCTGCACTTGCAGGCCCAACATTGTCTACAAGAATAGAAGCATGCGTAGACATCAGCGAGTTGCACTTTTTTTATGTTTTGAGTCATGTACAACTTGCGTCGCCTATTTTTTATTGGAAGTAGTTGTACCTTCCTCCTTAGAAATGTGAAACTAGCTATTGCCTTTTTACAACAAAGTGAGATGCACTTTTCTTTTGAGAAAGATGCAACTAGATCTGACTTTTTCTGTTTTGCAACCCAAGTTGCACCTTTTTGTTGAGAAACATGCAACTATCTCTGACTTTTTCTTTTTTCCAAGCCAAGTTGCACCTTTCTTTTGAGAAACATGCAACTATCTTCATCCTTTTTTACCAATGACACTTACACATTTTATAAGGAGAAATGTGCAACTAGAATGTTTATATTTTTCACTTGAAGTTCAATACAATTGAGAGAAAGTATGTATTCTTATTGAAAAAAATCTTGTTTAGAGCAATTTATATAGATTAAGTACAATGATAGAATAACATGATATCAACAATTATAAGAGATACACACAAATTAGCATGCGAGCACAACAAGGCTCAAGAAACAACAGGTAATGCATATAACTTTCTCTTTAATTTTGTCTTCATAGAAATCATATACATAATAAATGATCTTCGCATTTATACAACTATATGTTCTCTTTTTTCTGGAGTATACAAAATAGAGCTTGCAATTGTCATTGTCTCTAACATATGAAATGACAGCAAAACCAAAGGACAACTCTTTTTCTATCCATGAAGCACCACATGTAGGTTCTCTCATTTCACAACTTCTTCACGCAGTACTATTCTTTTCAGCTGATCACTTTGTCTCGTGCTTCATTTTGCATCTCCTCCTTGGTTATCACCTATTTTAAGATGTTACATGATGACAAGAAAAAGAACTCAGATTGAAAGTGCAAACATAGTATCTCAACAAAAAATAAAGACAATGCATATCGTTATCTTTCTTTTTTGTCTTCTTTTTCCTATGAAACATGGATAGATCCAAGTGTAGATTATTGCATGTATGTATGTTATGCCCATTGGAACCATAGTGACTGCATATTATCAAGTTCCTTGTAAAACCATGTTATGCAAATGTCTTGAACCTGCCATCCACTTTTTTCTTGCCTCCAACGGATGGTCTGCCCTTAGATTTCACAATCTTAGGATCATTTAGCTGGCCATATTCAGTTTGGACATCAGGAAGCATAAGATTTCATGTCTCCTTGACAAGTGTCTCTTTGCTTTTCTCCTCGGCTACTATCATCTCATCAAGAATTTCTGCAATTCTCTTAACCTCATGAGTCACAAACATATACTTCTCATTGCTTTTTCCCCATCTTATGCTACATTGAGACAAACTTTCGATAACACGATATACCTCAACTGGCCACATTCTGCTGTCAAATCCAATGGGACATTGTATCGCAAATCTCTGATATCCTTCTTATCCCTTGGCTTCCATCGGTCTATAAAATATTTTTTGGGAATTTTTGCAATGTTTAGATGGACAAGAACCCTTAAAACATGTGAACATAGGATACCATGTTTGTTGACTTTGCGCAAATGCAGCTAAAACCTTGTCTCTGTATGTCTTGTAATCTCTTGAAGCAACCAAGCTAGTTTTATATACTTCATATATAAGATTTCTTTCAATCTCTTGCAAATTGAGCTTAGACACAAACTTTAGTTGCTTTTGGAACCTATAGAATATCTTCCTGTTATATATTTTCCCATCTTGCACCTTGATGCACTTTGATGGTGTGTTGGAAACCCCAAGAGGAGGGTTTGATGAGCAAGCAGCAAGAATTTCCCTCAGTTAAGAACCAAGGTTATCAATCCAGTAGGAGGAAGAGGATCTCGCGAAGGTTGATGTCAATCACGGTGGTGATGGCGCCTCACCGGTGTCAGCAACAACGTGGAACCAGCACACAACACAACCAAAATACTTTGTCCCAACGGTACAGTGAGGTTTTCAATCTCACCGGTCTTGCTGAAACAAAGATTAGACGTATAGTGTGGAAAATAGTGTATGCTTGCAGTAATTAAAGAAAGCAGGAAATTGTTGTGGTTTGTTTAACAGTGTGGAAAATGGACCGGGGTTCATAGGTTCACTAGTGGTGTCTCTCCATAAAAATAACATGCTTGGTGTAACATCCCAAATTTTGCTAGCAAAGGGTTGTGGTGTTGTGTTCATGTCATAGCATGCACTAAAATTTTGAACCAAGTTTTAATTTGAATCTTAATGAAACTTGCATAAAAATCACTTAAAGTGAGCACTTCAAAGTTGACTTTAAAACAGTTCCAAAATTTGAAAACCAAGTAATGGTTTGGTTGGAAGTTTAATGGGCTTTCCAAAAAGTATTTTTGCCAATTCTATTTCTTGCAAAAAGGACTTGAAAACAAGGTTTTATGTTCTGTTTTCTATGGAAAAGGGCTTCTCTGCAATTCCCAAAAACTTCCAGGGGGTTTTGTGAAAAATCTTTTATTCCCTTTTCTTCTTCCTCCTGCCAGAAGGATGGAAGAATGTAGACGCCGCCGCACGCCACCTCCTGCTACTCCTTCCGCGAGAATAAGGGTGAGGAGAGATCACCCCGCACTCCTCTACCTCCTCCTTACCTCGCCCCTCCCACTCTCTGTCTCCCTCAACGAGCTGAAGACACGAAAACCTAACCTACCGAAGTAGCCGCCGCTCGCCGCCGGTGTTCCGCCATCTGCGAGCCCCACCGTGGGTCACCCACCTCGCCGCCATGCCCTGCTACGTCCCTCCACGCCTACTCACGCTCGTCAAGACTCCGGGAGGAGCCAAATCGGGCTCTCCTCTCCAACTTCGGCCGTGACCACCTCGGTCGATTCCGGCGCCCGACCGCCGCTTTCCCCGACCTCCTCGACCCCTCCACTGCCACCGTGGTGAGCCCTCCACACCTTGTGGTGCCCTCTCCTTGCTCTCTACCCCTCTGCAACCCGCCGTCGTCGTGCGTCGCCAACCTCCGCCGCGCCGCCGACGCCATGTCCATTCCGGTGACCTCCAACCAGCGGCGCCGCCCCCCTTTGGTTCCCCACGAACTTGACCACCGGATGCCCCTGTTGATTCGAAAGAATCGATCGTGGATCGATCGATTCCATCCAGCGGCAGCCTCCGGCCTGGACAGTGCAGACGTCATGGGTGACATCAGCATGGGTTTCTTTTTGAAAATAATAAACAGGGAAACGAATAACACACTGACACGTGGACCCCACCTCTGTTTAGAATTACAGAAAAATAATAAATTTGTAAATGCAATATCTTCTATTTGGCTAATCAAAAATGTGTTCAATAGACCAAATTGTTCAAAAAATATAATCTACATGTTAGGTTCATTTGCACACATTTTTTGACAAAGTTGTATTTTGAACATTGTTTAAATCATTTTAAAGTATAGGAAAATTAAGTTTTTATTCATTAAAATTAGAAAATTAAAAGTAGGTACCAAATTGCTCAAAATACAAATGTAATCTAGCTATGGGTTTTCAAACCCATTTGTGCTTTTAAAATTTTACTCACTTCTAAGATCGCCCGAAACCCCTGTCGAGTCCATTTCGGGGCTAATTTCAACCTTAATCGCATAATTGCCATATTGAACCTTAGGCTACCCAAAGAACATGTTTAGGGCTTCTTTCAGTGCATTAACTTGCTCATGCATACATATTACGCATTGCATTGATGCCTTTTTGATTGTTGTTTCTCTTTCGGTGTTCTGCTTCTGATCGTAGAACGCGATCCCCGAAGAGAAGATCAACAACTCCAATGGGAGAATACGTGGTCTAAACAGCCAAGTCAAGCACTTATTCCTGAAGCCTTTCGCTGGTTTTCTTGAAGCAATGCAAGCATAACCTCTTATCTGCCCATATAGTGTTTCGAAGTGTTTTCCTTCTCGTACGATGCATGCTTTACAAAGGTATCTTGAGTCAATAGATAAATTATCCTATTTAGTTGCATAACCCAGATAGTCATGATTTCAATGCTCCTAGCAGACATAGGATTTTGTTTGTGTGTATCGCCAGAGCCCTCAAATATGCCATGCTTAGTCATACATGTTTTGTTGATCTCTGCTCCATCCGGTTGATGAAGTCAGAGCCGCGTATGAATCTAGTATGATAGTATGTTGTGGAAAGTTAAGAGAAACTTGTTTAATATTAGTTTAAAGGTGTGGATGACGAGATCACAGAGGGTCTGTGGTGGTTGTCTCTTTCATGCCCTAGGGAGCGAGTTCTCGTCTTTGAGCCAAGACTGAGCGTGCATCCACACGGGGATTGGATTTCCCCTCGTCTCATCTTGCCTAGTTTTTTTCCATGAGTTGCCTAGTTTCGGGCTTTCCATTTGGATTTGTGGGGATATCAAAACACTTTCAAAACTAGGATATGGGGGATGTATCGGCGCTCTGCGGGGTAGGTAACCGTCGAGCATCGCGCACAACGATAGAGGACCCGGCAGGAGATGGCCACTCCCTATTGGGCGTCCATCTCTACTCCGGGGGAGCGACTCATGGAATAGGCGAAGCAAGGGAAAGGTCGTGGTCGACCTCCATCTGCCGGCACTTCCCGGAATAGTGCCAACGTTCTGGCATTAAGAGTTGGTTGATACGTGTGGTTAAAGTTGTACACCCCTGCAGGGTTTAATCTTTTCGAAAAGCCGTGTCCGCGGTTAAGGGACGACTTGGTGACGGATTCTGTGATCATAGATAACTTAAACGGAATGATTAAAACTTGCTGATAACGAATGAAGGATGCCTCCTCGGAGATGCCGAGAGGGGTTACCTTGGTAGCATGAGTTACCGGAACAACTTGAGGTGGTGATCTTTGAAGCACGAGGTGCTGATATGATTTGGTGGATTAAAAAGATGATGATTTCAGTATTTGAGTAGCTTTCTCATCTGTTCTCAAAATACTCCATGAGACGTGCTATTCCTTCCTCCACTTGGAAAACAAAGATGGCTTTACGCAAAACAACCTTCATAACTCTTTCTAAATGAAGCAGATATATAATAGGTTAACTAAGTCTTGTTGAGTACCTCCCGTACTCATGTTTGCTTCAACTTGATTCAGGTGGAGTTCCTCAGTTCGGTGGTGTTTCAACATGGACATCGACGAGTAGTTTGGGATTCCTAGGTAGCATCCTGGAATCTATGGGCTGGTACGTCGCCTTATTTTGCGGACTCTTAAGCGCTTTTTTGGTTTCTTGTTGGTTCGCAACATAATTTGCTTTCCGTTGTCTGATGTAATGTTGGGTCGTGTGACCTCTGCTTGTAAGCTATACTCTAGTAACACATGTTTAATACAACTTTCATGTCTAGAGTGCTGCTTTGATCGATTATTGGTTTCGAGCGTTGTTTATAGCAGTTTTGGCTATGCCTGCATAGTTGTTCACAGTCGAGGGGTTGTGGAGCCGATGATCCATGTCCGAGCCCGCCTGCCGATGTGATTCGGCCTAGGGCGAGGGTAACCCCAGTAACCCTCGATTGTCGTTGCACTTTCTGGACACATAGCAGCTCTGTATAACTTTGGTCCCCGTTCCTTCAGTTTCATCCGACTCGTGGACGCTTGGGTATGCATAATTGGTTATGACTAGCATGGATACAAGGAGTAGTAGACCGGGATCCAGACTATGTGCCGATGAATCCGGTCTGCCTGTCGTTGTTTGTTGCCGCCGGGGCTGGTAACCCTGAAGCCCTTGTGAGTCCATGGCTAGGGAGCACATAACAGTATATGTATATCTCTGGGGTCCTGGGTCTGACACTTGGTGAACAAATTACAGCTAGGCAATTGACAAATAAATGTTGCACCATAGTGCACATTATAACAATGATGACTATTATGATATTTAGTGCGAGCATTACAACAAAATACATAGACCAAAATCCATCTTCATCTATGACTAATAATCCACCCTCAGGTTATTATACGAACCCCCTTAGGTATTAAGTTGCAAGCAACAGATAACTGCATTAAAAACAATGTGTGTAATGTAAGCAATGGATTGTACACGCGTCACTCACAACCGCTGTTTTCCCTCCCTAGTGGCAATAGCACATCCTCACCGCTCACGTTTCTGTCACTCGAGCACAGGCGAAAAGGAGGCATGAACCCATTATCTAGCATAAATACTCCCCTCTTGGAGTCACTAGCAACTACTTGGCCAGAGAAACCACTAGCAAACGGAAAGCATGCAAGATCACAAATAACATATGCAATAAAGACTATAATCAACTTGGCATAAGTTCAATATTCATCGGATCACAGCAAACATAGCATATAGAATTACATAAGATCTATCCCGGTCATGATAGGCAGCTCACGAGATATAAACATGGGAGGCATATGAGGAGGAAACAACCATCTAGCTACTGCTATGGACCCGTAGTCTAGGATGAACTACTCACGCATCACTCCGGAGGCAGGCATGGTGATGTAGAAGCCTCCGGTGATGATTTTCTCTCCGGTAGGGTGCCGGCAGACAGCTCCAGAACCCCCTGATATAGGGTTGACGACGACGGCGGCTGGCAGAACTTTTCGGGGTTTTTTTGATCATGTGTTTAGGTTTTTCCATCCGGGGGAATAAATAGGCGAAAGGGCAGAGGCGGTGGAGGCCTGGGGGGCCCATACGCATAGCTGGCATGGCCAGGGGGGCCGCGCCAACCTATGGTGTGGCCCCACTGGTGCCCGTCTTCGACTGTCCTTCGGTGTTCTGGATGCTTCCGGGGAAAATAGGCACTTCGAGCTTTATGGGGTCCAATTCCGAGAATGTTTCCAGAACAGCTTTTCTGAAACCTAAAACAACAGAAAACAGGGAACTGGCACTTGGCATCTTGTTAATAGGTTAGTCCCGGAAAACATATAAAAATGATATAAATAAGGGAGAAAACATGTAGCAATTGGCATAATATGATCATGGAGCATAAGAAATTATAGATACGTTGGAGACGTATCAAGCATCCCCAAGCTTAGTTCCTACTTGTCCTCGAGTAGGTAAACGATAAAACACAATAATTTCTGAGGTGACATGCTACTATCATAAACTTGATCATTAAAATGTAAAAGCATATGTACGCTGAGATCATAAAACTTCAAACACAAACATGATAAATAGAACTTTAATAATAAACCATAGCAATCACTTTGCACCATGAAGAGTATCTTAAATGAAGGATCATGGATAATAAGGCAAAGAAAGATAAACGTTTGTTTCAGGTATAGAGAAAGCATGGCAAAGTGGTATTTCGCTAGTCCTTAAGAGTGGGACAAAACATAAATGTCAGGACAGTTTCAAAGTTCAAGAGGAAGACTAGAACAAATAATTTAAGAACAAATAATATCACATCATGAAGTAATTATTGATGTTTATGGGACAAATGCACATAGAACTCAGAATGGCAAAAATGCTCTCTCAACTATGCATAAAGTTAGAAGATGGAAACTCAACATAAAAGTAAAAGAAAGGCTCTTCGCAGAGGGAAGCAGAGATCGCTCATGTGCTAGAGCTTTTTATTTTATTAAACAGGGGTATTAAAAGTTTGACACTCCTCCCATCCATATTTCACAAACCATGGCTAACCGAATCCTCGGGTGCCTGCCAACAATAAAAACCGTGGAGGAGTGTCTATATTTTAGGAGAGGTGTATGTTAATGTCAACGAATGGTAAATAGACAAAACAGTACGTCACAAGCCAAGGATGCAACTGGTGTAGAAGTTCATCCCTCTTTCTCTTTTGTTTACACAATTATGCTTTGACTGATAAATCAGGGCAAAAATAGTGAAGAGAATTTGTTTGTATTAATTTGGGGCTGAGCACCCCGCTGCCAGCTCTTCTATCATTTGGATAAGCGGATGAAGCCACTAGTCTAGGGTGTGCAATCTATCAACAAGTGAGATAAAGATTCTCTATTGACGTCCTCATGAGAAAAAACAAGAACACAAAACAGGAGTAATTTTGAAAGTTTTAAAGGTAACACATGAGCAATTTACTTGGAGGGGCAGTGAAATACCACATATAGGTAGGTATGGTGAAAACAATGGGAATACTTTGGTTTAAGGAGTTTGGATGCACGAGTATAATTCCATACTCAGTACATGTGGAGGCTAGCAAAAGACTGGGAGCAAAAAATCAAGAGAGCATAAGAGCCATAAACAACGACATAATCATCATTAATTAAAGCATAAGCGGTATCACAAGTTCAAAAACTAAGTGGTTATGCAGGCTATTTGTGACTGGTTCGTAGTCATAAACATGGTGTGAGCATGCGCCAAGTCAACCAAATAAAACATTTGAAAGAGAATACTATATATTGATGCTTTACTATGAGAAGAACAACTCATGAATCTTTCAAGACATATTAAACGCTCTCAGCTATTTATGGCTATTCATGCTACTCAATAACCACAAGGATTTAAAACTAAAATAACATTTAGCATGGCATGAAAAAGTTCTAGCCACAGTCTATACAAGCTTCTACGAGCACTGTTATAAATTATACATCAAGCAGAAGTTTCTTTTGCCAACAAGCACCATACAAGATATGTTTTAACAAAAATACTCTTTGTGATACAGAAAACAAACATGAGAGTACTCATATGACACTACTAAAACTAATAGCTCTGATAAGAGTTGCATGCAAAACATGAGCTAAACAAATGCAGCAGTCAGACAGAGACTAAGAATACAACATATTCTCATGAAAAAGCGGAGCGTGTCACTCTGCAATAAAAGAATGCTGGGGTCCAACCAAGATTATTGTAAAAATAAAAACAAACTGAAAGCAAAAATAAAATACGCTCCAAGTAAAGCACATAAGGTGTGACCGAATAAAAATATAGTTTCACTAGAAGTGACCTGATAATTTGTCAATGAAGAAGGGGATGCCTTGGGCATCCCCAAGCTTAGACGCTTGAGTATTCTTGAAATTTGCTCGGATGTACCACCGGGTCATACCCAAGATTAATCTTTTCACTCTTCTTGATCACATCATATCATCCTCTTCTCTTGACCCTTGAAAACTTACTTCACACCAAAATTCTCACAATCTTCATTAGCAATGTTAGTGCAATCGAAATAATAAATTCACATGGTTCAGTTTCAACACAATCCTAGCACTAAAAAACACATTAGCTACTGTCACAACTTATTTCAAACTCTTTTTGTCAAAAGAACACCAGAAGAAAGAGATTAAGATGCAAATGCAATTATTGGCAGAAATCTGTCAAAACAGAACAGGAGGTAAAGATCGATTTTTTCTACAATTTTATGTTGTTCAAATAAAAAAGTGGTAAACTAAGAAAAGTTGCGTATAAATACCAGGATTAAGCACAAAAAATCTCAGGTCATTTTGAGTTTTCGGTGATTTTATACGTATTTAACAGTGGACAGCAGAAATCTGTTTCCTGCGCAGAAATCCGAAATATAGTCTCAACTTTCCACTAGAGCTTACTTGGCTCAACAAAAAAAACAAAAAAAAAGATACAGCGGGGTTGCTAAGTAAATAGACAACACCCAGGTGTAAAGCACACAAAAGAAAACAAATGAAAACTGATTGAGAACAGATAAAAAAACGGGTTATCTCCCGGTAGCGCTTTTCTTTAACGCCTTTCAGCTAGGCATAGAAAGCAACTCAAGTATTTTCAAGTGAAGAAGCATAAACATCATAACTTTATATGATAATAGAGTCAAAAGGAAGCTTCATCCTCTTTCTAGGAAAGTGTTCCATACCTTT
The DNA here is from genome assembly GCA_028641055.1 of Alopecurus myosuroides. Taxonomy (NCBI): domain Eukaryota; kingdom Viridiplantae; phylum Streptophyta; class Magnoliopsida; order Poales; family Poaceae; genus Alopecurus; species Alopecurus myosuroides. The sequence continues at coordinate 291,538,231 of CM054057.1, forward strand.
TTTGAGGGGCAATTGATATTTAATACTCCCCTCTTTCATATCAATAATAACACCAACAGTTCTATGAAAAGGTATTCCCAAAACAATAGGACAAGAAGCATTGCATTCAATGTTCATAAAAAAATCAACAGGGGCAAGGTTATTGTTAAACATAATAATAACATCATCAATTCTACCAAAGAGGTTTCTTCTTAGCATTATTACCAAGATGAACATCCAAATAACAGTGTTCCAACGGTGGTAGATCAAGCATATCATAAAGCTTTTGAGGCATAACAGAGATACTAGCACCAATATCGCACAAAGCATTGCAATCAAAATCATTTACTTTTATCTTAATGATAGGCTCCCAACCATCATCTAATTTCCTAGGGATAGATGTTTCAAGTTTCAGCTTTTCTTCCCTAACTTTCATGAGAGCATTGGTAATATGTTTAGTAAAGGCCATATTCATGGCACTAGCATTGGGACTTCTAGCAAGCTTTTGTAGAAACATAATAACTTTATAGATATTGCAATCATCAAAATCAAAATCATTATCATCAATAGTAATGGGACCATTATCTCCTACATCTCTAAAAATTTCAGCAGGTTTATTAGAAGTAGTTTCAGCAATTTGAGGAAATTTAGCACGTTTCACCGAAGGAGTAGGGACTTTGTTAACACCAACTACTTTACCATTCATAGTAGGAGGTTTACTAGAACTTGGAAATTCAGTTTTACTAGTGGTTGTGATAGTGCAAACTCTGGCAATATTATTCTTTCTAGCCAATACATCTTGTCTTTCCCACCTAGCACGTAATTCAGCCATCAGCCTAACATTATTATCAATTTGAACTTGGATGACATTCAAAGTTTTACTTTGTTTAACATCTTGTGGCAAAACCTTCAGTTTTAGAAAATCAACATCAATAGCTAGGCTATCTACTTTAGAGGCAAGAACATCTATTTTACCAAGCTTTTCCTCAACAGATTTATTAAAAGCAGTTTGTGTGCTAATAAATTCTATAAGCATGTTTTCAAGATCAGAGGTGGAGCTTTTATTGCTATTGTAGGAGTTTCCATAATAATTACCATAACCATTATTAGGAGGATAAGGCTTATAATTGTTTGCACCAAAATTATTTCTATAAGCATTATTGTTAAAATTATTATTTCTAATAAAGTTTACATCAACATGCTCTTCTTGAGCAACCAAAGAGGCTAAAGGAACATTATTTAGATCAACTTGAGCTTTACCATTAACAAGCATAGACATAATAGCATCAAGCCTTTCACTCAAAGAGGAGGTTTCCTCAACAGAATTTACCTTCTTACCTTGTGGAGCTCTCTCAGTGTGCCACTCTAAATAATTTATCATCATATCATCAAGAAGCTTTGTTGCATTGCCCAAAGCGATGGACATAAAGGTACCTCCAGCAGCTAAATCCAATAGGTTCCTTGAGGAGAAATTCATCCCTGCATAAAAGGTTTGTATAATCATCCAAGTAGTCAGTCCATGAGTGGGACAATTCTTCACCATAGTTTTCATTATTTCCCAAGCTTTAGCAACATGTTCATTATCAAATTGCTTAAAATTCATTATGTCACTTCTCAGGGATATAATCTTAGCACGAGGATAATATTTTCCAATGAAAGCATCTTTACACTTAGTCCATGAATCAATACTATTTCTAGGCAAAGATAGCAACCATTCTTTAGCTCTTCCTCTCAAAGAGAAAGGAAATAATTTCAGTTTGATAATATATCCATCCACATCTTTATATTTTTGCATCTCACATAGTTCAACAAAATTATTAAGGTGGGCAGCAACATCATCAGTACTAATACCAAAAATTGCTCTTTCATAACAAGATTTAATAAAGCAGGTTTAATCTCATAAAACGCAGCAGGTGGAGCAGGTGGAGCAATAAGTGTGCAAATAAAATCATTGTTGTTTGTGCTAGTGAAGTCACACAACTTAGTATTCTCAGAGGAACTCGTTTTAGCAGAATAATAGCAAGCAAATAAATAACAACTATAAAGTAAACTATTTTTTTGTGTTTTTAATATAGAGAAGAAAAACAAGACCACAATAAAAAAAAGTCAATAAACAAAATAAAGAGGTTGAGAGTGAGAGACTCCCCTTTCCAGAAGACTTCTTCCTCCCCGGCAACGGCACCAGAAATTCTTGATGCACTTTGATGGTGTGTTGGAAACCCCAAGAGGAGGGTTTGATGAGCAAGCGGCAAGAATTTCCCTCAGTTAAGAACCAAGGTTATCAATCCAGTAGGAGGAAGAGGATCTCGGGAAGGTTGATGCCACTGGCGGTGGTGATGGTGCCTCACCGGTGTCAGCAACAACGTGGAACCTGCACACAACACAACCAAAATACTTTGTCCCAACGGTACAGTGAGGTTGTCAATCTCGCCGGTCTTGCTGAAAACAAAGATTAGACCTGTAGTGTGGAAAATGGTGTATGCTTGCAGTAAGTAAAGAAAGCAGGAAATTGTTGTGGTTTGTTTAACAGTGTGGAAAATGGACCGGGGTTCATAGGTTCACTAGTACTGTCTCTCCATAAAAATAACATGTTGTGTGAACAAATTATAGCTTGGCAATTGACAAATAAATGTTGCACCGTAGTGCACATTATAACATGATGACTACTATGATATTTAGTGCGGGTATTACAACAAAATACATAGACCGAAATCCATCTCCATCTATGACTAATAATCCACCCTCAGGTTATCATCTGAACCCCCTTAGGTATTAAGTTGCAAGCAACAGATAACTGCATTAAACAATGTGTGTAATGGAAGCAATGATTGTACATGCGGGCACTCACACCACTGTTTTCTCCCTAGTGGCAACAACCCATCCTCCCCTGTCAGGTTTCTGTCACTCGAGCACAGGAGAAAAGGAGGCATGAACCCACTATCTAGCATAAATACTCACTCTTGGAGTCACTAGCAACTACTTGGCCAGAGCAACCACTAGCAATGGAAAGCATGCAAGATCACAAATAACGTATGCAATAAAGACTACAATCAACTTGGCATAAGTTCAATATTCATCGGATCCCAACAAACACAGCATATAGAATTACATAAGATCAATCTCGATCATGATAGGCAGCTCACGAGATCTAAACATGGAGGCATATGAGGAGAACACAACCATCTAGCTACTGCTATGGACCCGTAGTCCAGGGATGAACTACTCACGCATCACTCCGGAGGTAGGCATGGTGATGTAGAAGCCTCTAGTGATGATTTCCTCTCCGGCAGGGTGCCGGGAGACAGCTTCAGAACCCCCCGATCTAGGGTTGACGATGATGGCGGCTGCGGAACTTTTCGGGGGGAATAAATAGGCGAAGGGGCAGATGTGGTGGAGGCCTGGGGTCCCACACCCGTAGCTGGCGAGGCTAGGGGCGCGCCACCCTATGGTGTGTCCCCCTGGTGCCCATCTTCGACTCTCCTTCGGTGTTCTGGATGCTTCCGGGGAAATACGCACTTCGGGCTTTGTGGGGTCCAATTCCTAAAATGTTTCCAGAACAACTTTTCTAAAACCAAAACAGCAGAAAACAGGGAACTGGCACTTGGCATCTTGTTAATAGGTTAGTCCCGAAAAAACGTATAAAAATGCTATAAATAAGGGATAAAACATGTAGCAATTAGCATAATATGATCATGGAGCATCAGAAATTATAGTTACGTTGGAGACGTATCACACCTCCATATCATTTCCGCACCAATATGTTGGGATGGTTGTTCTAGTGATAGAATCTTGTTTTTCTCATTTTGTTCTATAGTCTCTACTATCTTTTCAGATTCACAAAGAAAACTGCTAATACTAAATGTAGACCCAACATTGTCCATAGAAATGGCATTCGTTCCCTCACTTCTTGATGTAGAGTGGATGAAGGGAAAGAAGTCGTTTTTGAATAAAATATGAACGAACTTCTCCCTAAATTTCCACATTGCCATGAAATACTTTATCTTGCATATTTCATATATCTCTAGAATTCATTGTGTAAGTTAGGAATCTTTGCAAAACTTCTTCCATGTGTTTCTTCTGCTTTCTTTACAACATGGAAAAGGCAGTTCCTATGTACTGAGTCCTTAAAGACGGCTGGGATAGCTATACTCATAGACACATCTTGGTCCGTGATGATTGTTTTTGGAGCCTTCCTGCACATACAGTGCAAAAAAAGTATCAAACAACCATTTGAACATGTCGACTGTTTCATTTTGTAGGATAGCACATCCGAAACGACAATTGTCTCCATGCCCTGTCACCCCCAACAAATGGAGCAAAGGGCATGTTGTATCTATTTGTCTTATAAGTGGTTTCAAAGCTCATACAGTCTCCATACATCTCATACATTCTTCTACTTGACGCATCTGACCAAAAAATATTTTCAACAGTGTTACACTTGTCCACCTTGAATGTGTAGTAGAACCTTGGGTCTTCTGTTTGTTTGTTCTTGAAATATTCCAGTGCTTGCATCATGTCATTCAAACGTCTCTCTTTTCTAATTGATGTTCTAAGATTGCTCACAAACTTCTTGGTATATGGAACAGCCTTCAAACATCCACCTCTCAATTAAGAAAGTATTGCTAGAACTTTCCTAGTTGGAAGCTTAACTGAGTTGAAAGTTCGAATGATTTTTTTTTCCTCATCAGTCATTTGCTTGTGTGACCTCAAAAACCTTGATTCTTCATGCGGGGACAACTCATGATTGTGCTCCATGTGTAGACTAGTAACAATCCATTTTTCTTCTCTAAGGGTCACAATCATTTCCGCGTGACAGTTTGTAATTTCTATCTTGTTTCTCCTTCTTTTCTTTGGAGGCTGAACATGTTGTTGCAAAGCCTTTGTTTCTCCTTTCTCCTGCATCCTCTTCCTCATATTCTCCTGCCTTTTGAGATCTCTTTTGTTTCTTCTTTCCTTAATGAATTCTTCATCAACAATTTTCCTTGCACGGTTGCATTTGAATGTGTATCTCTTTACTCCAATATTTTTGTTAGCATTCCTGCAGTGATAATTTCCTGCCCTCTTTGCTGAAAAAGCCACAAATTTCATAGTATGTATTGTAAAACTCAAATGCAGCCTCATGCGTCTCAAACACTTGACCAACATGAGGCACGTGATGGCTGCGCGCCTCCTGACTGCAAATTTGAGCAGCAGTCACACTCTCATTATCAATAAATATGTCGATATCTTCCTGAGACAGTTGAACATCATCAGTTTGCAAGGTTCCTTCTTCAGGTCCTGCAACATCTTCTGCTCGACCAGACGTGCTACCAACATTACAAGGAATTTCTTCATCCAAATTATCCTGCCACGCAACTTCCTCATCACCACAAGTTTTCTCATATTCTTAACCTAACCATGGATCATTAATCCATGTATCATTGTATTTATATCCACTGTCATCATGATTCACTGAATCTTGGTCAAAGTGCAGCTCAGTGGCATTTTTATCTATGTTCTTGTACAAAGCATCACCATGTTCACCATCACTATCCTCTTCATTGTTATGCACATACTCATTCCTGTCTGTGATCATAAACATCTTGTTTTACATTTTACATTTAAAACGACGATTTCTTATGCATAACAGTGACTTAAATGTAGGATGCACAAAGGAAAGATATATGAACACTCTTTTGGTTTTATTTTTGTTTCTTACCTCATCACCCATTCGTCCAGTAAGCAAGTCCATAAATCCACCACTCTCAAACTATAAATAAAGAGAAAAGTTTGTAGGTTTTTTCGACGGAGACAAGAAGTAAATTCATTCATATTTTTATGTGAATTTTTAAATTTCGAAAAGTCACACGAGGAGCATTCATAGCATCCATGTCTTGCATCATTTGTGTAAATGTCATAGCACTCTGTTGGGAAGGATTAAGCTGAAATACACAATGTTCATGATGTTTCAGTTTTTCATCTAACTGACAATTTTTATATTTTCCAGTTCTTTTTAGCAATGGAGAGACTACATATCTGCAATCTGGGAAGCAAAATACAAAGATGCAATGTCTACTTGGACACAACAAACATATTATCAATAGGTATACCTGCTGCAACCAGTTTGCCACATGCGTACAATTCTGAAGGTCCTACATTTTGGTGCAAATCATAAAGATGAGCCTTAATTTCAACAGAAAATCCAAGAAGATGGACTTAATATTGTAATATAAAGTTAAATTGTAGGGGTTATACCATTTTTGTCCACTAAAATTATGAATTGCATCTGACTAAAGACCCCCAAACATGTTGACACTCGAGTTATTTACTTCTCCATAGGAAGGGTTGATTTGATAATTTGGATTCTGTTTTGATGCAATAAACTTTACATGTAATTCTATAGGAATTGAGAAATATAAATAGAACTCCTGTGTGTTACATTCCATAGGAAATGAGGAACATCAAATTAGTACATGTGTTCCAAACAACAATTCTGGGCCAAAAAAGCGTCCACCCTTCAAAAATAAGAAAGAAGTTACAACAAGTATCGTCCAAGTGTTAATTCTGCATATAGTTCATAAACTACATATTATCAAGTTTCTACTTTCTAACTTACTCAACTTCTTAGCGTGTCCCTTTTTTGTAACAATTCATGTAAATAACTAGCTCTGTAGTCACATAAACAAGTGGCAATAGTTATGCAAAAACCTAGATGAATTTTTTTACTACTCGCACAAGCAGTTCACATTTTGTTCTTTGTTTTCAAAGTCAATACAAGTGTAGTTCACAAGTGTTCCAATCATCCAAAACACATACTGTTTTTTATCTAGTACCTGTGAGACATCTACAGTTGACATGAACTCATCCTGCAGGGCCCTATTCTGTTTTTGCATATTCCCAGACAGATAAGACAAATCCTGCAATTTTGTTCACTCATGCATTCAGTAAGACAAATTACATCTGGTACCTTCTGTGTTTCCTCCTCAAGTTCAGAAATGATTACATGTGGATTGTGTGAAAGAAACCCACCATAAGATCCAAAATTCGTAGCAACTGCCGAACCTGTCTTCTTTCCTGTTGATTTTACAAGAACAATACAAATTACTGATGTTTTTCGACATGTCGGATCTTGATGTGAAAGGAGATCTAGAGAGACGGGAGAAGAACTCTGAAGAAAACGAGGAGATATATACCAAGGTAAGCTGCATATGGATCCCCCATGGCAGATTTCGTTCTTGATTTCAGAGTACATCGACTAATGGTGGCCTGCAGTTGTGATTTCAGACAAGACGACCGGTTCCAAAGAAGAGGAAGACGAAGGAAAACCTGGGAGCATCTGGGATCGATGATTTTAGTCCCTTCTCTTTCTTGCGCAAGGGGGTACGCCTACTGGAAGAAGCTAGAATCGCTGGACTCAATAGAAGGCCCAAAAAGACAGTAAAGCCCACAGAAAGCAAGCATAAGACAGAAAAGGATAGAAGACATAAAGGTCGCATAAAGGATGCACAAGACAAAAGACACAAGATAGAAGGCACAACGGAAACAACCTGGAGCGCGCACATGACGTAGACTACCAGCCACGTCATCGACTGAATCTTTAGAATTTCTCAGTCGACTTTGACACAGGAAAACCCATTAAAACTTTATAAGAGGTAACAACTTCCAAGACACAAAAAATAAAAAATAAAATAGAAAGAAAACCAAGTGGTTTGCCTCCCATAAAGCGCTTTTCTTTAACGTATTTGAGCTAGGCATGAAGTACGAATCAAGTATTATCATGTTTATTATTATCAAGATCATAAAAAATTTCTTCGATAGCCCCCTCAGCAATTCTAGTTATTTTAGCAACATTTTGCATAACGCAATAAATTTTATCTACTTAATCGGATAGCTTATTATCTCTTTTCTTTTGTTCCAGAATATTCTTTTCTATAGCACCCAACCTTTCTAACACTTGTTCTGTAGAAATATCAGTTTTGTTCTCTTCGCAAGCGATGTTTCCTACTAAACTTCTAATAGCCTTATAAGCCTCTCGAGTAGGGGCTCCTATAAAATTTCCTCCTGTTAAAGTGTCAAGAATAAACCTATACCACATGGTGACACCAACATAAAAGTTCCTAAGGAGGATCTTGGTAGTATGCTTTTTAGCGGGCTTATTTTGAGCATCAGTAATTCTATACCAAGCATCTTTGAAACTTCCCCCACCTCATTGTTTGAATGTGAGGATCTCAACACCAAGAGACATAACAAAGGGATTAGATCTAGGCATGCTAACAAAAATAAACTAACAACGCAAGTAAACGATTAGAAACTAGAGATTTTTTTTTGAGTTTTTGATAAAGAGAATACAAGACTGAACAAAAGTAAACTAAGCAATAACAAAACAAAAGAAAGAGGGTGGAAGTTTGAGACTCCCCTTGCAGCAAGCTAGAAATCCCAGGCCCACGGCGCCAGAAAAAATACTTGACGTCTAGATCTAATCCCTTTGCTGGGGTGTAGTTGATGGAAAACTTGTTGTCGATGATGAGTTCGAATTCACCGGCAACGGCGCCAGATAAAGTACTTGATGCTCACGTGATCACATGCTCGTTGGGAGATCCCAAGCGAAAGGTATGATGTAGTCCAACGGAAATTTCCCCCAATTAAGGAACCAAAGTTTATCAAACTAGTAGGACTTCACAGTCTTGGAGAAAGTTGCTTGTTGTCTGGCGCGTCAACAAGCGTGGAACCTGCACACAAAACAAACCCTCTCATGCCCCAACTTTCCGAAGGTTGTGAATATTCTTGTCTTGTTGAAAACTAGAGAATTAAACGTAGAGTCTTGAAAAGTAATAAAAAAATAAGAATGGAACAACAAGGAAACAATTATGAAAGTGCTAAGAAGGTTGCAAACGTGAATAAAATAGGATGGGGGTCCATAGGTTCACTAGTGGGTCTCTCCAAAGAAAATAAACATGTTGGGTGAACAAATTATAGCCGGGCAATTGACAAATCATGAACATATAACACTACTATTACGATGAGATATAGTTTACGGGTTCTAAAATTGTAGTCATTATGTCAAGGCATATGGACTGCTATCCAACATGCAACCATACCTAAAAGTCCACCTCAAGAAAGCTATCCAACAGATCTCTCAGGTATTAAGTTGCAGCAACAAAGTGATTGATTTGTGTGCAACAGACAAATGCATTAAGAAAAATACGTAATGTAAATAGTGGTCCTCGTCCGTAGACAAGAGCACCGCTGTTTTCTCCCTAGTAGCAACAACACATCCCACATTCATCATGTTTTTGTCACTCGAACACAAATGTAAGGGAGGCATGAACCTACCATCTAGAATATAAACCCTCTCTTGGAGGTGAAAACAACTACATGGTAAAGGTAATCATGAACACCAAAGAGCATTGCAGGACAAGATTAAAACTCTCTGCGAATATACGTGAATCATCTCAGATTGACATGAACAAAATAATCATAATCTCATGGTTCATCGGATCCCAGCAAACACAACATGTACAATTGCATAACGGCGGTCTCGATCATGTGAGGTTGCTCACGATACTACAAACATGGAGGCATATGGGAGAGAACAACCATCTAGCTACTGCTATGGACCTGCAGTCCCGAGATGAACTACACACATATCCGTCCGGAGGCGATCATGGCAATGCAGAGAACTCCAATGACGATTCCCCTCTCCGGCAGGGTGCTGGAATAGGATTGGAGAAGCCTTAGATTGGAGTTTCAAGGTGACGACGCCTCTCTGTATGTTTCGTTGAAAATAACTCCCCCCCATGTTTTTAGGGTTAAAGACAATTTATAGGCGAAGAGTCGACGAGAGGCTGTGGACAGGGACCTTAGGGGGCCACCAGGCGGGGCCTAGGGTGGGGCCGCGCCTGGCACCCCCTAGGGGCCCTAGCTCCCCTCCTGCTCTTCTTTGGACTCCGTCTTCGTTCCGGGAAAAAAACGGTCTCCATGGATTTTTAGCCCTTTCCAAGAATATCTCTTTAAGAACTTTTCCAAAATAGAAAAATGGCAGAAAACTGGAAATGTGTGATTGACAAATTAGAGTGACTGCCAAATTCAAATGAGTGGGAGGGAGAGGACAGATCTGGGAAACAAATATCCCCGCCAAAATAAAATTGTCGTAACGTCTGGGTATTTATGTGGACCTTCCATACATGTGTGCACGAACTAGCTAGCTAGTCATGGGCATCCCGAGTTTCATTCAAATAATCAAATTGCAAATGGAAAAAATGAAGTTACAAAGAGAACAAAAGAATTTGGAAACAATCAAACGGAAATTAAACTTGGTTATGAGTAGTCATAAACACATTACACATCTCTCGAGCACAAACATGACTAATAAACTTAAACATAGACCAACTTTTAATAGACCCCACGTTTTACATTCGAGCAGGATTAATCGAGGACGATGACGGAGTTGGATGTGTCGGAACCCTCGGGCTCGGGCTCCTGAACTGCTTGGCAGTAGGGCTCCGCTGCGTTCACCACGTCTGCGGTGGCTTGGGTCCAAAGGCGGTGTCGTGCCAACGTGTTCCACCGCCCCGGCGCTCTGCCGCTGCTGGAGAGCGTCGTTTGGCTTCACGCTGGAACAGCCGGTCCCAGTACTACGCATCCATGGCATACTTGGGGGACGCCCGTACCGCAGAAGGCAGTCTCGTTCTGCGTTCGGCAACCTCGTTTGCGCGAGCGCTGCCACTGTGCGGCGGAGGATCAGGGACACCGTCCAGGTCAAGGTGCTAGGTTGGCGCCGCGCCCGGCACCACCCTGGGGGCCCTGGCTCCCCTCCGGCTCTTCTTTGGACTCCATCTACGTTCCGGGAAAAAAAACGATCTCCGTGGATTTTTAGCCCTTTCCGAGGATATTCCTTTAAGAACTTTTCCAAAATAGAAAAATGGCAGAAAACATCAACTGGCCTAGGGCATCTCGTCAATAGGTTATTCAATGAAAACATCCGGAAAACGAATGAAGAACGTGTAAAACAAAAGGTATTGGGTAGAAAACAAGCATGGAGCATTACAAATTATAGATACATTCACAATGTATCAATCATTTCTCGGGCTTCATTGTGATTGTTGTTCACCGTGATTATGATGGTTCCGTTATTCTCAACAGAACATGGATAGGAGGAGGTTTAATTCCATTTGGATATGCAATGCAACATATGAATTCCATAGAGTTGGAAATGGTAGGTTCACTCAAAATTGCAGTGGGGCATGGTAGTGTTCTAATACTAAAAGAATTGCACTTCTCACCCAGAGGTTCACTGAGGGTAGGATCCACTAAAATTGCAGTGGCATGGTAGTGTTCTAAATAGTATATATGTATTAGAATATTATACACTTCTCACCCAAGAACTTCTAATACCATGTTTCTTGCAATGGTTGCATATGAGTCCTTTTACACATCGAAGCGATCCTTTAAGGAATCCATGGTCTTGCATGAGAAGATAAGGGTAAGGTTTAGTAACATGGATGCCTTTTCTCACTGTGCGCTTCTATTCTCATGGCACATCTTATGAAATGAGCTAGGCAGTCAAAGCTACAAACAATATAGAGGGAACAAGTATCGATCTTAGTCTCCCAGGTGACAGAGTAGTAGCAGTAGTGGAACATACCTTAGAGATACATATGTAACTATAATTTGTATATCCCAGGTGACAGAGCAATATATATCAAATTTGTATAGATATATATGTAACTATAATTGGACTTAATTTACTAGAATCGGTCTATCACATTGATTTGGTAGATCTATGGTTGTTCTATAAGTTAGTGGTTATTGTTTCTAAAGCGATTTTGTAACCATTTCTTTTTAGAAAGAACGGATCTTTTCATCCTTCCGGGGCAAGAAAATTATGACTGAAAGTTGTTGAGTCTGCGAGGCTACCTAGGATTCATGTATTTGCTTGTTTCATCCTTTCCAGAGAAATAAATATATAAAAAGAAGATTTTGTGTCCACGAGGCATTATATATTCTTGCATATCTGGTTTGGAAGCATGCACCTGTATGCACCCTCTATTAGATAATAACCGCCTTTTAAGCCTCAAAGTAATGTTCAATGTCATGGAACCTATACGGCAATATTCTTTATTTGTTGAAGGTAAAAGAAAAACATGTTGAATGGTTGTTCTCATAATATTAATCTCTTCCCCATCCTGGTATCTTATTCCTAATTGGGCATTAGCACTGACCCATTAAAATTTATATCACCTAACTTGGTCTATGCATTTTGTTGGAACTGAAAAAGAGGAATACTTCTAAATTACAATCCTTAAAGGAAAATTTGATCTTACTTTTGGCCTTTTATTTTAATCCTCATTATGGAAGCAACTGGGAAAACACGCCAAGGGCAACAAACGGTGCAGCAAAGCGTGCAAGGCCCTCCTAGTTAACTGTATATGACAAGAAAAAAAAAGTCAATCTAATATATCGTAAAAATAAATTTGAAATATTGGAAGGGGTGTCATGGCACCCCGCTTGCCCTGGGTGTTACAAACATTGATTTCTCATGCTGCATAGATGTTTTGACTTTTTTATCATTTTTTATGCGGTTTAGAGGGGATTTGCCGCCTATGAATGGAGAGTTAATGAATATCCATTTTTTTTGTTGCTTTGGTGTTTTTAAATGTTGATTCTTTGTGTATTGTTTCCGTGAAATGTTGCAATATTTACAAAAACTTGCGTGGGGTATGTTTTGCAAAGGTCGGATGACTGATATTTCGAATTTTATGAGATCGGATGATTGTTTTCCTAATCGTAGGACGAGCTGAGTACGCACCATTCGGCAAGCCTAAACCGATCTATTTGTGTCCCTGGGACACCATTTTCCGAATGCGTGGCACAGAGAACTCTCTATTCGGTGGAAATGCCATTGCCCTAAGATGACATTATCTCATACATGAGAAAAATGTTCATTTCCTATATTTCCTATTGCGATATATCTCAGATAAAAATCACGGTTAATTCGCAAAAAAAGGATAAAAATCACGTTCGGAGATAGCTGACGTATTATTTCCTCAAATCCGCTTCGCTACAGTAACCCAGATACGTGGGGGGCAGGACATGCGAGTGTCTCTCTAGCTAACTAGGTTGACGTCCATGCAAATCGACGGCCGGCCGGCTGAGCTAGCAGTCCGGTGAGGCGTTGTAGAGGGTGAATTCCAGCGTTTTCTGCGGATGCGTAGGTGAACGTCAAGGTTTGCCCTTGAACATCAACCGCCGCTGTTGACGAGGCAAAAGCCTTCCTTTTGGTCCACCGCGCGGATCTTGTCCGAGTCCACCGGCCCCTGCCCTCGCAAGCTCCTCCGGGCTGCAGAACACCACCACACCTCTCTGCGGGCACGAGCACAAGTCTCCACCGTCACCGTCTTCTTCAGCCGCCCCGTCGCCGTCGTCGTGAAGCGGATGTCCTCTACCTGGCACGGCGGCTCGTCGGCTCCAGCATCACCCTGCGGATGCATCCATTAGGTGTACAGTACGAAAGATCAAAGCATCCATGTGATCGAAAAGATATGAGTAAATAGTACAGTACGTACCGGTATGGAGAAGAGCAGCAACGAAGAGCAGGATGAAGATGGAGGCCTTGGGCGCCATGGATGAGGAGAACCAAAGATATGAGGGCAAGATCGATGCAGGAGAAGATTTGTTTTGATTTGTATGGTCTGCGCGTGCTATGTATATATAGAGGCAGCATGCACCGGCCGAGAGCATTATACGGTAGGGAAATTAAGGTCGTGAGATTATTAGGTAATGAATTATCTCCTGATGATATGCGTGCACTAATTTTTATTCCTTCTATCTCGAGGTACTTCCCTAATACCAGGAGACATTCTCTTTGCTATTTTCATTATGTAACGGAAATAATCACAGAATCTTTCAATAACATCTCCTACAAATTTGGGGAGCTATCAAGAACTTCCAAAGTGGAAAAGATTTTCCCCAATTCAAAACATAATTACAACAAAACATTCTTTACAATTTATTTAGTATATATCCTTCTTAAATTTTGGTCGCTCAACATCATTTGTCACTAGTTAAAAAAGGTTCTTTAGTCCCGGTTGTGCAACGTAACCGGGACTAAGGGGTCGAGACTAAAGCCCCCCTCCCCCCATTTAGTCTTGGTTGCTTACGAACCGGGACTAACACTGGTAGAAAATAGGCCTATAGTCCCGGTTCGCAAAGGCCATTAATTCTAGCCGCGCAACCGGGGACTAAATAGGCGCGACTAAAGGCCCCCCCTTAGTCGCCTCTCTTACGAACCGCGGCTAAATGCCCGTCCACGTGGGCGGGTGGCGTGCGCCGGGAGCGGAGTACCTTTAGTCCCGGTTGGCCACACGAACCGGGACTACATGCTATTTCGTTATTTCTTTAATTTATTTGAATTTCTAATTATTTTTCACTCCTTTTTTTTCAGAATTTTTATTATTTGCTTAGTGTCTAACTACAATTATCTATAGTCAAATTTCTTACTCGTGGTCAAACTTCCCGCTCGGTCACCCATCCTACCACTACTCTAGCACTAGCACACTTAACTTCCGAGTTCCATCTCGTCCCGCATCCAAGTGTTTCGCACGCATGTATGTGATAGTAGTATCATATCAATCCTATTAACATGTTGGTCGATGCCACATTTCTTTATTGTCTGAATTTCAAATAAATCTTTTAATAAACAAAAGTAATGATGTAATTAATAATTTTGAATAAATAAATAGACAATAGCTTTTTAATTTGTATTATTTCTAAAAAATATTCAGAAAAATAATATTAATTCATTTTAAAATCTTAAAAATGCAAATATTATATCAAAATATTCAGAAAAATAAAACTAATTCATTTTAAATTCTTAAAAATACAAATAATATATCAAAATATTCAGAAAAATAATACTAATTCATTTTAAAATCTTAAAAATACAAATAATATATCAAAATATTCAGAAAAATAAAACTAATTCATTTTAAAATCTTAAAAATACAAATAATATATCAAAATATTCAGAAAAGTAATACTAATTCATTTTAAAATCTTAAAAATACAAATAATATATCAAAATATTCAGATAAAATAAAACTAATTCATTTTAAAATCTTAAAAATACAAATAATATATCAAAATATTCAGAAAAATAATACTAATTTCATTTTAAAATCTTAAAAATACAAATAATATATCAAAAATTCAGAAAAATAAAACTAATTCATTTTCCCCTTTCCTGAATGCAAAATAAAATCTGATAAAATTCATGAACCAAACCATATGAATTCTAAACCATATAAAATTTGCAGATCCAAGTTTTGACTATATATTATTTTGGACACAAGAACTGTTTTGGCAGTGACAACCAAATGAAAATACCATCCTTTTTAATAGAACACGTGTAGTTTTTCTGTTTTGTTTTCTTGATGTGTTTTTGTTTGTTTTCTTGATGTGTTTTTGTTTGTTTGTTTTGAAATGTGTGTTAGACATAATATAGAAATAATATAGGTAAGAATTAATATAGAAATAATATAGAAATTAATAGAAAGACATATATCCATTACATAATATATCCATTACATATATCGAACGCAAGATGCGTTACACAAACAACATCTACTCGAGCTCCGAAGAGTAGATGCGGAACAACTCGAAGGCAACGTATGCATCTATTGTTGCATAATCGAGATTGATCCGGTTCAGTGGGTTCTTCCCCCCAATACATGTGATTCTTCAAGGGGAAACGAGTCTTCATGGTTTTGTAGCCGGCGTGGATGAAGGCAGTTGCCATCGGTGCCATCCCGGTCTTGAGCCCGTACAGCTCATCAAAATGGATAAGATCCTGAAGATCAATGTAGTGATCTTCAGGTATCTCAATACCCAAGCGCATCAACTTCTGCCGGTCTTGAGTGATGTCAACGCTACAAAAGTCGTACCCCTTGTTGACAAGAAAATCAACAAGTTCGGGAGAGTGCTTTGAACTACTGCAACAACAAAAATAGAACACATGTTAGATATGTTGCAACACGCGTATTCTTCCAATGCAACAAACAAATCAAAAATGCAACACTATCCTACAAGAGAGATTGTACGTGTGCGTTACCTTGCCCATTGGAAGACCAAAACGATCTCCTTGAAGGCAATCTGGATGACGGCAACATCCTCTTGATTCGCCGTATACTCTAGATCAAGCCCGAAGAACTTATGGTGTTCATCGGCTTCTTCATAGAGATTGCTCAAATGCTTAAGAGCACCGGGGAGCCTCTCGCACATATTGGTGTAGGCCACGTCGAGACTCTTGCGGCATGGTGTGGACACACGGAGAAGGTTCCAAACGGGAGAACCCATGGGTGCTTGGTGGAGGTAGAAGAGAGGAAGAAGAGAAGAGAGGAAGAAGAAACAGACAGTCTCGGGTGCGCACTGTAGCAATGGCCTTCTGCCTCTCGCTCGTGAAATAAAACCGCGCGGGAGGCGAGCAGTTTGGATCTTTAGTCGCGGGTGGCCAGGCCAACCGGGACTAAAGACAGGGGGGCCAGCAGTTTGGATCATTAGTCGCGGGTGGCCAGGCCAACCGGGACTAAAGCCCTCCACGCGCTTCCCAAACCGCGGCGCATGACCTTCTGTCGCGGGTCGCCTCCCGAACCGGGACTAAAACCCCTTTAGTCACGGTGCGCATAATTTGGGGACTGAAGGGGGCGTATGGAAGGCCTTTTTTCTACCAGTGTAAAGGCCACGCCACGTGGGCGGCTGGCGTGCGCCGGGGGCGAAGGACCTTTAGTCCCGGTTTGTAACACGAACCGAGACTAAAGGATATTTCGTTACTTTCTAATTATTTTTCACTCCTTTTTTTCAGAATTTATATTATTTGCATAGTTTAGTGTCTAACTACAATTATCTCTAGTCAAATTACTTACTCTTGGTCAAACTTCCCGCTCGGTCACCCATCCTCCCACTACTCTAGCACTAGCACTCTTAACTTTCGAGTTCCATCCCGTCCCGCATCCAAGTGTTTCGCACGCATGTATGTGATACTAATATCATATCAATCCTATTAACATGTTGGTCGATGCCACATTTCTTTATTGTTTGAATTTCAAATAAATATTTTAATAAACAAAAGTAATGATGTAATAATAATTTTGAACAAATAAATAAATATTAACTTTCTAATTTGTATTATTTGAAAAAAAAAATTAATTTTCTAAACATTTATTTTTTTGCCAAACCCAAAGCCTAAATTTTTTGAATTCGGATGTAACTTTTTCCCATGATGATTTTGATATATTATACGTTTTTTCCCGACGTCGGATGCAAAAGTAATAGTAATAGTTAATGTGGTTTTACCATTTTCCCGGAAAAACCTTTAGTCCCGGTTGACCTGGCCAACCGCGACTAAAGGCGGACCTTTAGTCCCGGTTGGCCAGGCCAACCGCGACTAAAGCCCCGTCCATCCAACCGGGAAAAGGCGGATCTTTAGTCGCGGGTGGCCTCCCGAACCGCGACTAAAGACCTTCAGTCGCGGGTCGCCTCCCGTACCGCGACTAAAGACCCCATTAATCGCGGTTCGGACATTTTGAGGACTAAAGGGGGCATATGGAAGCTTCTTTTTCTACTAGTGTGTCCCAGAGACACAAGAGGCTTTTTCTCCTACTCCTGATAGAACAAAAACTACACACCTTAGTCGAGTTCAGAATGGCTAACAGTGACCATGTCCCAGGCTCGTGCTTGCATGGGAGCAGATGCTTTCTTGCATAGTTGCATGAAAGTAGGGGAGCAACCCCTAGGGGTTGCGTCTCTCACCAACAGCTTTCTCTCGATCCAAACTCATTTAAAGATAAAGAATAATTTCTAATGGAGTGAAGCGAGCCTCACCCTGTCGTACCCCGGGACGATTGAGTGGGGCGGGGAAAGGAAGACCCTCCCCGATACAGATCATTACCGATCAGATTTTCACCTTGCACCATAATAAGATCATTGTTGTAGTTCCCAGGCATTTGTAAACTCACCCGATTGTATTGAAGATTTGCTAGTTGTCTCCTCTGGTTTTTTCTATTCCTTATTGAAAGGGTTTTCCACATCCTCTGTGTTATATCTTTCATTCTTTGTCGTTTATATATTGCAATCGCTGCCCATCCTTCCTATTCCATAGGTTAGACCGAAAGAAGAGGTCTCTCCCATGCCACAGGAGTACTTCAAGGTTGGCTCAACAGAAATTTGTTTGTTTATATGCGGAACAAAAACCACAAATTGTGCAAAACTATCTGGTCTAGTCACCAAGGGTCTTCCTTTATGAAGGATGTCATGGCCAAGCTAAAATAACTTGTCAACAAAGAACTGCTGAAATTTGGGGTGGGCTTTAAACCCACTAAGCAATTTTCATTTAATTCCTAAGGCCCATACTACCATAGCAAACGGTGGGAGTTTAGTCTCATATTGGTAGCGGAGAGAGTTTTGCACCAGTTAAGGTGAGTTCTCTCCCCACTAGTGTGAGCTGGTACAAAGAGAGAGAGGAGTTGTGGAGGTGTTCCACACGCGCGCTCCTCCTCCGCCGCACGACACGGCGCGGGTTGCGGGAATGAGCCGAGCCGATGCCTTTATTTTGACAGTCGGAAACGGAGAATCAACAGACATGCCAATAATATGAGACGTCATATTGATCGCGTCACAGTTATATTGGGTAACAGCCGTAGTAAAACGCCGCATCGGCATGGATCACGTGGTAATGCCTGTAGTAAAGGCCAATTAATTTTGTGAGCTGACCATTCTCCTACCCGGTTGTGCCTATATATTGGAGGCTCAGGTGGACACAGAAATACACACCTCATACGTTCTTCCTCTTTGCGCCCATTGTCATTCCAATCTCTGTTACTGCCGTCGGTGGTCACATCCCGTCTACCGCGTACACGGCCTCCGAACCCCTGCCTCTCCAGATCCTGTACGGGAGAGGGGCGATTAGGTTTTGGATCATTTATCGAATTGCGCACAACGGACAGTACTACTCAGTTTTTACCCCTAGCGCAAATGGTGCTAAGTTTTGCCCTTATTTCATGCGCAGCTACTGTGGAGAGGTCGGAACGGTTAGTTTGGAGTCAATTCCATCTGGTGGCGTTAGCGAAGTGGGTCCGGACCTTCCAGGTGGGACCGCCAAGTTAGTTGAAGTCGTCTGGAGCTTACAGGTGGGACCGCCGAGTTAGTTGACTATGCTGAATAGTCCACACCCGAGCCTCCCGCCACCACCGTCGTGCGCTGCCGCTATCGTCCACTGCCGCCCAGTTAGTTCACCCGCCGTCGTGCAATGCCGCTATCGTTGCCGCCGCCACCGCCGCACCATCGCCTGCTGCGCCACGAGCACCTGCGGCACCACCACCACCACCTGTGGCGCCACCACCACCTGCTCCACCGTCACCTGATCCTCAGCCAGCACCACCTCCCACCACCACATGTGTCGCAGCCAGCAACACATTTTCCCTCCGCCAGCACCACCTGCAACCGCACGGGCCGTTCCGCGTGGCCACCAGCTTCACCGCCACCGTCCTGCGACGCCGCTGGTGGGGCGCTCGTTCACCACACTACCCGCCACCCTGCTCGACGAAATGGATAGAAATGAATGGAGAGCGGCGGTGACCTGGGTGCCGAGACACGCCACGTCCATGAGTGGGTTCCCATTGGGTAAGCACTGAGCTTTGAATTGAGGATTCGACATGGGATGCCATTGATTTGCAGCTGATTGCGTCTCTGTTTTTGTGGGTTAGGATGGAGTTGTGGTTTGCTTCCTTGGTGAACATTAGAAGGGACCGTTACATTGTCGATCCAGACAATAAGAAGAAATTCTAAGGAGGTTTTGGTTATTCGGTGCCAATGGATTGTAATTGGAGTTTCAGACAATTTGGGGAGATAATTTGCAGCCCATATCCTTGGGGTTTGCATGATGAAGTGGAATTTAG